>JAVSCE010004116.1:0-188109 GCA_032199065.1 Smutsia gigantea | reverse complement strand
ACAATGGTGAGCTGAGCAGTAGCTTCCCAGCAAGTATCAGGTATTGCAGAAAAGGCCTCCACCAGCAGTGGAGTGATAAGATGGTGGCAAAGATGAAAAAAATAGCTGACCTGGAAAGAGGGAGAACTAGGGTCTTTTGGTCTTCTTCAGATTGTACTTTCCCCAGGAGGTCAGGTGACATCCCTCCACTTGAAGCCCTCCTCCCCCTTCCAGTAGCAAGTAGTTTATCTTCTTATTTTACTCCAGGTACCCAGTTCATCTGGGAGCATTGTGGGGAGGGTGGTGAGAAAGGTGGGAGAGGGGTCTTTGGTGGGCTGAGAACGGGAGATATCAGTCAGCAAGCATTTTTCAGTGCTTACTCTCCACCATCTAGGAGTGGGGACTCTGGGGTGAGCAAATCAGCCTGAGTCGTTGTGGGTGGAGCTGATGGCCCTGTGGGGGACACACACATCCAACTTAATGTAATCCTAATTAATTAATTGCCATTTGGAGAAGTGCTATGAAGGAGAAGGACAAGGGAGCTCTAAGCAGCGTCTGGATGGTTAGGGGAAGGCCACCTTAACCAGCTGACATAGTAAGAAATGAAACCATAAAGATGCTGGAAGCAAACATGGGTGAATTTCTTTTTTTCTTATTTTTATTTAATTTTTTGATTAAGGTATTATTGATATACACTCTTATGAAGGTTTCACATGAAAAAACAATGTGGTTACTACATTTACCCATATTATCAAGTCCCCACCCATACCCCAATGCAGTCACTGTCCATCAGGGTAGTAAGATGCCACAGATTCACTATTTGCGTTCTCTGGGCTACACTGTTTTCCCCATGATCCCCCACACCATGTGTACTAAACATAATACCCCTCAATCCCCTTCTCCCTCCCTCCCCACCTGCCCTCCCACACCGTTCCCCTTTGGTAACCACTAGTTCCTTCTTGGAGTCTCTGAGTCTGCTGCTATTTTGTTCCTTCAGTTTTGCTTCGTTGTTATACTCCACAAATGAGGGAAATCATTTGGCACTTGTCTTTCTCTGTCTGTCTTATTTCACTGAGCATAATATCCTCCAGCTCCGTCCATGCTGTTGCAAATGGTAGGAATTGTTTCTTTCTTATGGCTGAATAGTATTCCATTGGGTATATGTACCACGTCTTCTTTATCCATTCATCTACTGATGGACACTTAGGTTGCTTCCATATCTTGGCTATTGTAAAAAGTGCTGTGATAAACATAGGGGTGCATATGTCTTTTTGAATCTGAGAAGTTCTATTCTTTGGGTAAATTCCTAGGAGTGGGATTCCCGGGTCAAATGGTATTTCTGTTTTTAGTTTTTTGAGGAACCTCCATATTGCTTTCCACAATGGTTGAACTAGCTTACATTCCCACCAGCAGTGTAGGAGGGTTCCCCTTTCTCCGCATTCTCGCCAGCATTTGTTGTTCTTGGTCTTCTCGATGCTGTCCATCCTTACTGGTGTGAGGTGATATCTCATTGTGGTTTTAATTTGGATTCCCTGATGATTAGTGATGCGGAGCATCTTTTCATGTGTCTGTTCGCCATCTGAATTTCTTCTTTGGAGAACTGTCTCTTCATATCGTCTGCCCATTTTTTCATCAGGTTATTTGTTTTTTGGGTGTTGAGGCGTGTGAGTTCTTTATATATTTTAGATGTTAACCCCTTGTCGGATATGTCATTTACAAATATATTCTCCCATACTGTAGGATGCCTTTTTGTTCTGTTGATGGTGTTCTTTGCCATACAGAAACTTTTTAGTTTGATGTAGTCCCATGAGTTCATTTTTGCTTTTGTTTTCCTTGCTCGAGGAGATGCGTTCAGGAAGAAGTTGCTCATGCTTATATTCAGGAGATTTTTGCCTATGTTGTCTTCTAGGAGTTTTATGGTTTCATGACTTACGTTTAGGTCTTTGATCCATTTTGAGTTTACTTTTGTGTATGGGGTTAAACAATAATCCAGTTTCATTCTCTTGCATGTAGCTGTCCAGTTTTGCCAACACCAGCTGTTGAAGAGGCTGTCATTTCCCCATTGTATGTCCATGGCTCCTTTATTGTATATTAATTGACCATATATGGTTGGGTTTATATCAGGGCTCTCTAGTCTGTTCCGTTGGTCTATGGGTCTATTCTTGTGCCAGTACCTAATTGTCTTGATTACTGTGGCTTTGTAGTAGAGCTTGAAGTTGGGGAGCATAAGCCCTAGCTTTATTCTTCCTTTTCAGGATTGCTTTGGCTATTTGGGGTCTTTTGTGGTTCCATATGAATTTTAGAACGATTTTCTCTAGTTTGTTGATGAATGCTGTTGTTATTTGGATAGGAATTGCATTGAATCTGTAGATTGCTTTAGGCAGGGTGGCCATTTTGACAATATTAATTCTTCCTATCCATGAGCATGGGATGTGTTTTCATTTATTGATATCTTCTTTAATTTCTCTCATAAGTGTCTTGTAGTTTTCAGAGTATAGGTCTTTCACTTCCTTGGTTAGGTTTATTCTTAGGTATTTTATTCTTTTTGATGCAACCGTGAATGGAATTGTTTTCCTGATTTCTCTCCCTGCTAGTTAATTGTTAGTGTATAGGAATGCCACAGATTTCTACATATTAATTTTGTATCCCGCAACTTTGCTGAATTCAGATATTAGATCTAGTAGTTTTGGAGTAGATTCTTTACGGATTTTTATGTACAATATCATGTCATCTGCAAACAACAACTGTGTAACTTCTTCCTTGCCAATCTGGATGCCTTTAATGTCTTTGTGTTGTCTGATTGCCATGGCTAGGACCTCCTGTACTATGTTGAGTAGAAGTGGGGAGAGTGGGCATCCTTGTCTTGTTCCTGATCTTAAAGGAAAACCTTTCAGCTTCTCGCCGTTAAGTATAATGTTGGCTGTGGGTTTGTCATATATGGCCTTTATGATGTTGAGGTACTTGCCCTCTATACCCATTTTGTTGAGAGTTTTTATCATGAATGGATGTTGAATTTTGTCAAATGCTTTTTCAGCATCTATGGAGATGATCATGTGGTTTTTGTCCTTCTTCTTGTTGATGTGGTGGATAATGTTGATGGATATTCAAATGTTGTATCATCCTTGCATCCCTGGGATGAATCCTACTTGATCATTATGGATGATCTTTTTGACGTATTTTTGAATTCGGTTTGCTAATATTTTGTTGAGTATTTTTGCATCTATGTTCTTCAGGGATATTGGTCTGTAAATTTCTTTTTTTGTGGTGTCTGCCTGGTTTTGGTATTAGAGTGATGCTGGCCTCATAGAATGAGTTTGGAAGTATTCCATCTTCTTCTACTCTATTTGTCTCCATATATTGCTTTGTCTCTGTTTTTATTTTGTCATTGATCCACTGGTTATTTAGGAGCATGTTGTGAAGCCTCCATGTGTTTGTGGGCTTTTTCGTTATCTTTGAGTAATTTATTTCTAGTTTCGTACTTTTGTGGTCTGAGAAACTAGTTGGTACAATTTCAGTATTTTTGAATTTACCAAGGCTCTTTTTGTGGCCTAGTATATGATATGTTCTTGAAAATGTTCCATGTGCACTTGAGAAGAATGTGTATCCTGCTGCTTTTGGGTGTAGAGTTCTGTAGATGTCTGTTAGGTCCATCTGGTCTAATGTGTTGTTCAGTGCCTCTGTCTCCTTACTTATTTTCTATCTGGTTGATCTGTCCTTCAGAGTGAGTGGAGTGTTGAAGTCTCCTAGAATGAATGCATTGCATTCTATTTCCCCTTTTAGTTCTGTTAGTATTTGTTTCACATATGTAGGTGCTCCTGTGTTGGGTGCATAGATATTTATAATGGTTATATCTTCTTGTTGGAATGACCCTTTTATTATTATGTAATGTTTTTCCTTGTCTCTTATGACTTTCTTTGTTTTGATGTCTATTTTGTCTGATACAAGTACTGCAACTCCTGCTTTTTTCTCCCTATTGGTTGCGTGAAATATCTTTTTCCATCCCTTCACTTTTAGTCTGTGTATATCTTTGGGTTTAAAGTGACTCTCTTGTAGGCAGCATATAGATGGGTCTTTTTTTTTTTTAATCCATTCGGTGACTCTATGACTTTTGATTGGTGCATTCAGACAATGTACATTTTGGGTGATTATCGATAGGTATGTACTTATTGCCATTGCAGGCTTTAGATTCATGGTACCAAAGGTTCAAGGTTAACTTACTTACTATCTAAGAGTCTAGCTTAACAGTGAATTTCTTTATAACCTTTGAATTGGGAAAGTCTTTCTACCTATGAGTCAAAATCCAGAGCCATTTCAGAAAAGATTGATACACTGACTTTATAATATTAAATTTAGGAATGACAAAGCAAAAGTGAAATTAAAGGACAAAAGGTAAACTAGGGAAGAATATTGACACCTCAGATCACAGGAAACGGCTAATATCCCTAATGTATACTGTGTGTCTAGAAATCAACAAGGGAAAGACAGCTATCCAGTCAGAAAATGGACACAGTATATAGTTCAAAAGAAAATATAAATAGTCTTTGTGTTTATGAACAATGCTTAATGATAAGTTGACATTTGTGCTGAATAGGAGCTTGCTGGTGGACTGGCTTGTGAGGAGGTGAGGGGATAGGAGAGGGGGTAGAAAGGCTCTCTGGATGGTGGTACAGACCTTGAGGCTTCAGAGCCTGTTGCGAACTTTGTACTTTACCTTAAGAGCAATAAGCAACTGTAGAAAGTTTTTAAACAGGAAAATAACATGGTCTGATTTGTATTTGCTGTCTAAAAAGGCCAATTTTGGTATTTAAGTCTGAATGGGTCATTTTGTGGTATGGAGCTTGGGCTAGAGGGGCAGACTGGGCATGAGGCAGCCACTCTCCTCCTTTACTGACCTCCCAACTCCTTCAGTGTCCCCCATACCCTTACCATGAGGTGAGAAATGGACCAGATTCCTACTTTCCTAGAGCTTCCTTTTGAATGGGGTGTGGCAGGTAGGTAGCTCTTGCTGAAGTAAGATCATTTCTGGTGGTGATTGTTAGGGCACGAACAGGTGACAGGACAGAGCAGGTGGTAGGGAGGGGTTGTGGGGCCAGTGAGACATTCCTGAGGAGGCGACTTCACCTGAGATCCTAGGAGTTCGGAGAAGCCTAGCATTCTGGTAGACTCTGAGTTGGGAAAGAGCCGGCTTGTTGTGGTGAAGAAGGGGGTGCTGTGGCTGGAGTGGAGAGAGAGCTGTAGGAGCTGTGCTTAGGGAAGCAGGCAGAGGCCAAGGCACAGTGACTGCAGGAGAGGGAAGAAGCTGGGTTTGTTCTGAATGCCACGGTGAGCCTCTGAAGGTGTTCAAAGACTGTCAGGAGTTTGTTGGCCATTGTCCAGGCCAGAGATTTGTATGGCTTACCTCAGGTTGGGTGCAGTGGAGACAGAAGGTGAAGATATGTTTTGTGGGAAGACTTGATGGGAGCTGCTGCTGGATCGGAGGGTGATGGGGGGTGAGTGAGGAGCCCTGTGCAGCTGGGTGATTTATTGGATTGTGGTCTAAGGCCACAGGAAGTGGAGTGAAGGGTAAGGCCAAAGCAGGGGCGGATTTGGGAAGCCCAGATGTAGGAGTGAGCTGACCCCTGCTGAGCCCTCTCTTTCTCTGCAGCTCTCCTCCTTGACGAAGACTCACCAGGAGGCTCTTTACAGTTTGACCAACAAAGCTGAGGGCTTGGAGAAGTCTCTGAATAGTCTGAAAACCAGGAGGGCAGGGGAAGCCAAGGAGCTGGCCGTGGCCCAGAAGGAGGCTGAGCTGCTGCGGAAGGAGCTGAGGTCAGTGGTGGGGGTGGCTGGAGGAGTGCCTGGAGGTTGGTGAGTGAGGGTATCTCCCGATGGCTACCCTGTTCCCACCCCAACCCTAGCAAGACCCAAGAGGACTTGAAGGCGCAAGTGACTTTGGTTGAGAATCTAAGGAGATATGTGGGGGAGCAAGTCCCTCCTGAAGTACACAGCCGGA
Organism: Smutsia gigantea; assembly: GCA_032199065.1. Taxonomy (NCBI): domain Eukaryota; kingdom Metazoa; phylum Chordata; class Mammalia; order Pholidota; family Manidae; genus Smutsia; species Smutsia gigantea. The sequence goes on along the minus strand of JAVSCE010004116.1, from coordinate 182,138 downwards.
CATGGGAATCAGAGCGACAGGAGCTTCTAGAAAATGTGCAAGTGAGAGAGCGCGAGGTGTATCTGTGCAGGGCCAAGGGTGGGATGGGAGGGCTTATGCTCAGGGCCTGGGAGAGGGGTGGGCCGTGGAGAGGAGCTCTGTTCCCAAAAGAGAAGGCTGTGGGGTCAAGGGCTGCACTCTCGTGGAGGTCCTGCAGCGGTGGCGGCCTTGCTCCCTGCCTTTGCCCCCTGCAGCACTTGCAGGAGGCCCGGGACGGCCTGCATACGACGGTGGAGCTGCTGCAGGTGCGAGTGCAGAGCCTCCTGCACATCCTCGCCATGCAAGAGGAGGAGCTGGCCAGGAGGGTAGGCCCCCACTCTGGGCCCCTCACCCCTGGTGCTTCCCTGTGGGCAGGAGGGGCTGGTGCACAGCCAGAACCTGCCAGCACCATCCTCTCCGAGGATACTTCTTCTGGCTGTGGCTCATGTTGCTTGGGCAGGAAAAAAACAAACAAACAAAAAAAAGACCTCTTTCTTCTGCTCCCCAGAGCCCACACCTGCCCCCCTTCTTCCACCTTGCAGGTTCAACCTTCAGATTCCCTGGGGTCGGAATTCACCAGGAAGTGCCAGGCCCTGCTGAAACAATGGCGGGAGAAGGTGTTTTCCCTCATGGTGCAGCTAAAGGCCCAGGAGCTGGAGCACAGAGGACATGTGCAGCAGCTGAAGGGACAGGTCACTTGGCTCCTTCTCCCCATATTCACCTCCTAGCTCCTTGCTCGTTATATAAGGAGTGGTATTTATTCAACAAAGATTTATTAGAGGTTACCATGTGCTAGGAACACAGTCCTGAACAAAGACAGTCAAGTACCTGCTCTCATGGAGCTTTCATTCTGGAGCAGAGACACACAATAAGGAAGCTGATGATTGCATCATGTCAAGTAATTTATATGTGCTTTAAAGAATAATGTGAAAGGCAGTGTGACAGTGAGAGACCATGGGGTTGGCCAGCCTCAGGTAGAATGGTCAGGAACGGTCTTCCTGAGGAGGTGACAGTGTCCCAGGTTGGGTGGCATGGGCAGAGGGTGGTGGGTCCTTGTGGGTGAGTCCCAGGGTGGGTCAAGGTGTGAGCCATGGAACATGCTTCTGGAAGAAACCTGGAGTCAGACTCCATTCTCAGGATCCCAAGCTTCTTGTCTGCCTGCATGGTGTTTTTTCAGAGACCTCTACACCTGCCCCTTCAATTCCAGTGCCCCCCCACAGCTTTCAGCTCTAGCCGCACCCTGCCTGGCCTCCTCTCCTCCCACAGGTGACAGAGCTCCAGGAAAGAGCTGCAGCCCAGAGTCAGGAGCAGGCCATCCTGCAGCGTTCCCTGCAGGACAAAGCTGCAGAGGTGGAGGTGGAGCGGATGGGTGCCAGGGTCAGTGTGTGAGACAGGCAGAGGCTAAGGGAAGGCGGGACATCCCTGGCCTGGGTATGTGGGCCAGGGCCCTGGGAGGGGACCCTTCACTTCACTGCATCCTTTCCAGACCTTGCAGATGGAGCTGAGCCGGACTCAGGAGGCCCGACAGCGGCAGGAACAGCAGACTGCTGTGACCGAGGGGCACCTGAAGCTTGTGGCCAGTGCTGTCAGCAGGTATTGGGTGGAGCGTGGGTGGAGTAGTGTTTCTGCTTCCCCAGCTGCCTGGGTGCCTTGGAATTTAAGAGCCCCCAGCTAGAGGGCCTGGAAAGCTGGCAGCTGGAGGTATTTATTCCTGTAGAGTCCCTATGTTTACTTTTCCTGGGACAGCCCCTGCACGTTCACACCAGGGTCACTTGTTAGGACTCCCGCTGCGCATTTGGCTGGAGGTGAGATGCGCTTCTCCTGTAGTGCTGTCTACCTGGGAGGGTTCCACCCTCAGTGTTGTTCAAGGATGAGGCATGTGGAGACTTGATCTTTTTGTCTGTAATATTCCACACATGCCCTATCTAGTTGGAAACAAATGTAATCTATTTATTTTACAGCTTTACACCTACTGGTTTACTAGATATTCCATCTAAAATGTATGCTAATTTCCTTCTCAATCAATTGCCAGCTTGTGTCTCTCCTACCAGCTTCCTAGGTGTTTCCTTCCTAACTCTTGGGAAGACTTGTAGAAAGACCTGTAAGGAGAACGTGAGCTTCCTTGCATTGGCAACAAGCCCTCCTCAGCTTCAGGTGCTGGAGTCCTGAGGTGGTCCTTGTTGAACCCCTAGCACAGTGCCTGCGTTGTCATCTGCGCCCTGTAAATGTTTCCTGTTACCATGACGCTGTTCTTGATGGATGACAAGAATTTTAGGTTTAGTAAACTTGTGATACAGGTTGGGTCCTTGCCCACTATCCCCTTCCGTTGGATTTGTACCTTGAGGACTAATTTAACTTAAAAAGTCATGAAAAGTTTCAAACTTGCATGGGATTAGAGAGACGATGAACCACCTCCCAGACTGAACCCATTGCATGTATCTCCTGCCTCCAGGAGAACAGAAAGATACCCTGCGGGTAGGGTTTTACTTTGGCTCCAGGACATCACTGAAGTGGTTCTTGCTAATGATTTATTGCCAGAGAAGCTCAACAAGGTTCAATATTCAAAACAAGCCAACTCAGATTTTTGCCAAGTTTGTTAGATAATCTCTAGATGGTCTGGGGACCTTATTAGAAAATGGCTTTAATAAGAGCCATGGTGGGTGTTGGAAGCAGCTGCTCAGGTCATTTTCAGGTAAAAATGATATCTGCTGGGCTGCTAGGGATACACCTTTCAGCCTTTGTCCACTTGTTTTCCATTGGCGCAGACAGGGACTCTCCCAGGGAGCTGCAGCCCTGCCCCTGGATGCTTGCTGCCTTAGCCCTTCTCCCAGGGGCCTGTTTAGGCCTCTCCGCTTTCATGAGCCATGCCAGTTCTGCTTCCAGCACAGCCAGCTGGTGAAGCACATGGACCTGGCCTTCAGTGGTATCGGAATTGTTGGAGAGGATAGCTGATCTCTGATGCATACATAATAGGGATCAAAAAACAGGTTGTGAGAAATAAGCTTTGTAGGTTGCTTGAAAAGATACAAAGTCATTAATGCCTTTTTGGTGCAAGGGCCCCTTAGAAAAGTGATGGAAACTACAGGCTTTGTTCCTTAGGAAAGCAGACGTAAGTTCATACTCCCCACATGTGGTGTACAGCACCAGTAGGGTCCTGAAGTGTAGAGACGCGTCCATGGGCCTGCAGGCGGAAAAGTCTAAGTCAGCTAGAGATCAGCCAGCCTTATGGCACTCAACTTTAGCCCCTGCAGAATTTTTTAAAAATGAACCCTTTACTCTAATGGCATTTGGGTCCAGATAAGGTATGACCCCATGAACCTCAGTGTTTTTACTGCAGGGCTGTAATTAAAGATGCTGATTGCTAGGGCCCAGATGAGAGGCTTACTGTAAGTTCACTGAATAGCTGTGTTTTCTTATGAGCGACTGGATTGTGTTTATCTGACAGTCACTAAATGGCTTACACTCTCAGGTTTTCTCTTATTGACAGAGAAGCTCAGACACGGCTGATAGGGCAAAAAGTTGGGCCTCCTACCCTTGGCTTCAGCTTCTTTTTTTTCCTGCTCTGATTTTCCCTTCCCTGCTTTCCCCAGTACAAGATAGCATGAGTTGTCCCTGCTAGGCAGGTCAAGTCCTGTTGGGAATGAGGTGAGGTTGAAGCGTCAGTGACCCAGTGACCTTGTGCCTTCTCCAGCTTTCAGACCTGGCTCCAGGACACTGCGGCTGAGGTGGAACAGGCTGCAGCCCAGCTGCCCAGCCTCAGCAGCCGAGTCAGCTATGCTGTCCGCAAGGTCTACACCATTCGGGGTGGGTAGGGCCAGTGCCAGATGTGCCCCATGGCTGCCCCCCAGCCCACATCCACCCTCCTGCCCCCTCACCAGTCCATGCATCTCTTTCCTGTACCCCCACCCAAGGTTTCCCCTTTTCTCCCCCACAAACTTGTCTCGCTCTCCGTCTTTTCTCCCCTAGGCCTAATGGCTCGAAAACTGGCCCTTGCTCAGCTGCGCCAGGACAGGTGAAGTTTGGGGCACTTGGAGGTGCATCTGTGGAGGAAAGGGGCTTTCAGATGTTGGTTGCTGGGACCCAAAATAGGACTGAGGAGGGGTGAGGGCTTTGGGCTCAGGCGGCTGGTGATATCCCCCGACTTTGTCACTCTTCCTTGTCCCAGCTGCCCTCCACCTCCACCAGCCGTGGATGTGAGCCTTGAGTTGGAGCAGCTGCGGGAAGAACGGAACCGTCTGGATGCAGAACTGCAGCTGAGTGCCCACATCCTCCAGCAGGAGGTGGGCCGGGCCCGGCAGCAAGGTATGCTTGGTCCCGGAGTCACCGAGCTTGAGCAGGGGCCGGAGGATGGAAAGGGGGTGGTAAGAGCTGGAGCCTCGGGCGTGGATAGGCCTGAGTGAGAGCCACCTCTTCTCAGGGGAGGCAGAGCGGCAGCGGCTCAGTGAGGTTGCCCAGCAGCTGGAGCAGGAGCTGCAGCGGACGCAGGAGTCCCTGGCCAGTGTGGGGCTGCAGCTGGAAGCGGCTCGCCAGGGCCAGCAGGAGAGCACAGAGGAGGCTACCAGTCTCCGGCAGGAGCTGACCCAGCAGCAGGAGCTCTGTGGGCAAGGTGTGCAGGGTGGACGGGCATACCCTGGAAGGTTGGTGGGCCTCCAGCCAAGGCCCCCCGACACACCCCATCTTCATCTTCACCCCAGCTCTGCAGGAGAAGGTGGCTGAGGTGGAAACGCGGCTACGGGAACAGCTCTCAGAAACAGAAAGGAGGCTGAGCGAGGCTCGGAGGGAACAGGCCAAGGCTGGTGAGCTCTGGCAGGGTGGACGTGGGCTTCTAGGAGGAAGATCATGGTGTTGACTATTCTTAAAAAATTTTTTAAGCCTTTTTTTGAAGTACACAACTAATGAAGTTGTCAAAGAGTGGTGCAGATGAATCCTCAGGTGGTGAACACACCCACATAGCCAGCGCCCTGATCTTGTACCAACCCCTGACCAGCCTGGAGCCCCTGAGCTGCTCCCAGTGACTCCGCTTCACAAAGGCAGCTGCTATCCCCGTATCTCACACCAACTCTCTCATCCAACTTTTTATTAGGAAAATGTCAAACACTTAGACAAGTTAATAGAATTGTGTAATGAATACTCATATACCTTCTCCAGCCCGATGCAGCAGCTATTAACCATTTGCTCCATTTCCTCTCTAACTGTATAGACATACACATTGATATATATGTTGTTTTGGAATCATTTAAAGTAAATTGCAAATATCGTGAGTGTTCAGCTGTGTGTCCTACAAAGAGGAAATTTTCTTACTACCTTAATACCATTGTCACACTTTAGGGAAGTGAACATTAATTGCATAAAATCTAATATCCAGTCTGTATTCAGGTTTTCCCTGAGGGATGCCACAAGGTTTGGGGATGGGGAAGATACTTTGGGTTCACAGATTCGTTGGATCCTAGAGCATCAGCCATCCCTCCCACCATACAGAAGAGACTGAGAGCCACAGAGTGGAGGTGGCTTCCCTGAGTCATAGAGCTGGGGACCCAGTATTAGCCTGTCATCCCAGTCTTGTTTTCAATGTGTCTGGCTGCCTCTGGGCTGCTGCACACCTGTGCCCTCTGTGCCCTGGCTTCCCCACAGTAGTCTCCTTGCGCCAGATGCAGCGCAAAGCCACCCGGGAAAAGGAGCGGAGTCAAGAACTCAGACGCCTGCAGGAGGAGGCCTGGAAGGAGGAGGGACTGCGGCTGACCCAGCGCTTGCAGGATCTGGAGAGGGATAAGAACCTCATGCTGGTAGGGGATGGTGGGGGCCACGGCCTGCCTGGGCAGAAGTGTAGGAAGCGTAAGGGGTGGCTCTGCCTGGGCTAGGTGGTGTGTAACACTCTCCTTCCCAGGCCACCTTGCAGCAGGAAGGTCTCCTCTCCCGTTACAAGCAGCAGCGACTCTTGGCAGTTTTGCCTCCCCTACTGGATAAGGGGAGATCTGTGGAGCCCAGCCTCAGGCCCTCAGGGTCTCCAGCTTCTCTACTTCCAGCAGTGGCACCCTCTTCCAGGGAGTCCATGAAAGGTAATGGTCTCTGTAGGAAGGGACAGATGGGGGGCACTTCAGGAATCTGCTCCGGACACTCTTGAATGCATGAGTGTTGTTCTCTGCTACCCTTGGAGGCCAGCAGCCTTTCTTATCCATGACCATCTTGGGCCAGAGAACCTTTCCCCTCATAATCCTTACATCCTATGACAGGCCTGCTCTCTGCATGGCACCACAACAACCTTCTCTTGTCTGACTCTCATCCTTTGGGGTCTTCTTTCCCAGGATCCCTCTCTGTCCTGCTTGATGACCTGCAGAGCTTGAGCGAGGCCATTTCCAAAGAGGAAGCTATTTCTCAAGGAGACAACCAGAACTCTCCTGTAACAATCTGCCAGTGAGGAGCCAAGCATGCTGGGCAGCCAGGAGCTCCAGGGGGTCAGAGGATCTTGGAGAAGTGGTGGGGGCCCAGCCCTGCCCTCTTCCCTGTCCAGCTGCTCTTGGGGACAACCAGCCACCAACATGTCTGAATTCTCTTGTGGCTCAGTAAAGATGACGACAGTGGGAGCCATTGTTTGAACATGTTGTCTTGGGAATATAAAGGAATTCTCCCTGCAGCCATCTCTTCCCAGGGAATGTGAGAGGAGTGCTACCCAGATCTTTCTGTAGATGGTATCTTTTACAAAACCCCTTTCCTGGCTGCTTGGGAAGTGTTTTTTTGAGAAGCTCCAGGTTTTCTTTGTTCTCAATTTCTGTTTTAAAACTTTTACTTCTGGAAGATGATAGTGCCAGGAGTGAGGAATATAAAACATTTACTTAGCAGGACTCTTAGAGCCAGGCAGTGTCCTAGCCCAGGGGCCACAATGGTGGGCTTGATGGGCAGGTTTCTGCCCCCATGGTACTTACATCCTAGTATGACAGACAGACATGGACAAGCCCCAGTGGACAAACGGGTGTTGCAAATGATAACAAGTGCTATGAAAGGCAAATAAATCATAGTGATGTGGTAGAACCTGGCTTTGGGGGCAGGTGTTTGATGAGGTGACAGGAAAGGGGACAGTATCTCCCTAAGGAGATGGGAAGGAGGTGAGCAAGCAGTGCAGCCACCTGGAGAGGAGCTCCTGGGGAGGATTCTGCAGTGAGGCCATGAGCTAGGGATGCAGCCACACAATTCAATTGATGCGTTTAAGAGAGAGAGAGTTTTGGATGTGGGGAGGGATGAGGAGTGGGAGCAGGGGGCCAACGAGCAGGGTGCTGGGAGGTGGGGGAGGGGGCGATCCAGGATGGGGCAGTGGGCTGGGCTTGGCTTGCAGGGCTGGGGGGAGAGGAACAAAGGCTTCCAAGTGAGCCACAGAGGGACAGTGATGTCCCTTACTGTCAAGGAACAGACCAGGTGCGGAACAGCCTGCGGAGGAAGAGTTCTGTTTTTGAGCCATTGCTTCTGAGAGGCTCGTTTAGGCCTCCAGGCAGAGGAGGCATTCCTGAGGAAGAAGTCTCTCCGAGAGACTTAGGCAAGACTTGGACTGAGACCTAAAGGACCAGGGGATGTGCGGTGGGCAAAGAGAGGTGGCGCCCAGGACCAGAGAGGCTGGAGGGGCAGTGCCGGGGAGTCCAGAGGGTGCAGAGAGAGGCTGCAATGAGAGAGTTGAGGCAGCTTCTTCCTGAGCCTCTGGGGCCCTGACTGATGGAACCAGTTTGGGATGGGAAAGAATCAGGATGTCCTCACATTTCCTTCCTCACCTGCAGTCATCCCAGATGGCTCCTGGATGAAATTCCAAGGATGTCACTGCTGGGGAGGGTCCCCGCGGGCCTGAAGAAGGCACGTGCTGGATGGAGCGCAGCATGTCTGGGTCCTGAGGGGGCCCAAACTCCAAACAATGAATTGAGCCCCAAGGCCAAGTGTTCAAAGTGGGGTAGGGGAGGCTCCAGCTACTAGCTGAGACCAACCTAGCTGTCTCCCAGGTGTTCAAAGGGAGCCGCTCTCTCCTTCCCTGCTAGGCGTCCTGCTTCCTGGCCCTGTAATTACACTGCTTCCCCACGCGTGGTTTGGTCCCATTCCTTGGCTTCCAACGGCTTGAGGGATGAAAGGTGGTAGTCCCTGTGGTTACAGAGATGACAGGCAGGTACTGATTGCTGCAGGGTGGGTGTGGAGGAGGATGTGAAAACAAGGGAGGGGTAACCAAGGTCTAGGTCATCGATAGCGCCAGGTTGGCTGGGTCCTGAGCTGAGGGGCTAAAATGAGGGACGCTGCTGTCAGAGGTTACACATCAGCTATTGCCTTCCAAACTGGTTTGACCAGTTAGGTTCTGATGGGGTTTCTGGTGTCACTGGGCTGGTCCCTCCCCAGAGACTGGCCTCCTCCTTTCCCTCCTCCCCTATAAAGCCTCTCGGGGTTTCCAGGCACTCAGAATCAGCCCACCCCTGGCTTTAGGGGCCAAGACAGCCATGATGCTCAACTGGAAGCTCCTGGGGACCCTGGTCCTTTGCCTTTATGCGGGAGGTGAGCTGGGACTAGAGGCCAGGAGACCGATTTGGGGGTTGGTCAAATGAAGAAAAGGGGAAGTGAATTGGGGGCATAGGGATGGGAGGAGCTTCTGGGAAGCCACAGGATTAGAAGAGTGAAGGGGTTGCAGGTGATGCAGGAAGGTACATTTTAGCTCAGAATAAATGTTTAGCTCAGGGTATATACTGCTTTGGGGTCGTAGGCCATCATGGGGCCGTGCCAGTGGGGTGTCCCAACCAGAGCTGGATGGAGCTTATATGGGGGGGTCCTGTCAGTTAATGGTTCAGGACAACATTTTCATGTTACTTGCTATTTTGTAAATGTGTGGAGGGCTCTGAGAATTACTTCTGAGGTTTGGGGGATCAGACCACAGCTGAGGCTGATCCCAGAGAGGCTGGACCCCTGGGTTTGCAGCTGTGGGGGTATGGATATCTGGCCGTCACCACCTTTTACTTTGTCTTTCCTCCCCTACAGGCATCTCAGGCAGCGGAGACCACCCCTCTCCCCGACCCATGGAAGCTGGAGAGGAGGAGGGCTCCTCAACATTACCTCAGGGCCCCCCAATCCCTGGTGACTCCTGGCCAGGGGTACCCTCTCTCGAGGACCCTCCACTTGCAGGCCCCAATCGTCCTTGGAGAGACCTGCCTGAATCTGGAGTCTGGCCTCCCGAGCCACCTAGAACTGATCTCCCTCAACCTCCCCGGCCTGACGACCCCTGGCCAGCAGGACCCCAACCTCCAGAAAACCCCTGGTCGCCTGCCCCTGAGGTGGACCACAGATCTCAGGAGGAGCCAGACTTTGACCCACCCCGGGAAGAGTACAGATAACAGGATCCTGGCCTCCTGGGCCTCCTGGCAGGGTGCACTCAAGCTTGTCTCTACCCTTCTGATTCCCCTTAAATTTCTCCCCAGTTGAGCCTAACTCCTTACTTCCCTTCCTCATTCCTTCAATTTTATTCTGGAACCCTGAAGGTGTCATTCTCAGTGTTTTCTGTCCCTCCTGAGATCTGTATTTAGCCCCCGCATTTCCCCTCCTTTTTTCTCCGACAGCTCAAGTGTACACCTCTACCGCAAGCCCAGTACCTGCCTCCCACCTCTTCCTCACCCCTGGGGCTCCTGGGGCAGAGCTGGCAGCTGTGCTGTCTGCTGCCACCTGGTGGCCAACAGGAGACAATGATGGTGCTTTCATGAAATCAGTAAATAAAAACCATGTTTTCTTAATTTTGAATCTAGGCAGCTTCTTTGCCAGTGATTAGGATTTGAATATTCAGATGCCCTTTTCGGAGCTACTAACCTACAAAGATCTGGAAGTGTTTGAGTTCCTTTTGTGCCCATATGCCATAAGGATGTGGAGCTCAGCAGGAGGGGTGTTGGAAAAGTAACTCTCAGAGCTACAAGGAAATTCAGAGCCACATTTCTCTCATTCTGGGACTCCTGTTCTGGAGAATGAGAAACCAAGTTACACCTCTCTTTAATAGCTTCTGGTTTGAATACTGCTGGCCGAACATGAAAACTTTCCCAGGGGCCTGTGGGCAGGACCAAGTTTTATGGGGATCAATTTCCAGAAGTATATGTGCCCCTTCCTAAAATGAATTTGCCTGAGGATTGTGTTCTCTTTTTCCACCTGCCTCCACCCACAAGCCACTCTTCTCCCACTGGACAAAGGCCCATCTTTCTCACACACCCAGAGTGCTCTTTCTGGAGCTGCCAAACAGAAGCCAATGGGAAAAGAAGCCCTTTCCATCTCATTAAGATATACAGGTTCAATAAAAGTGCTTTTCTGTTTAATCATTGTCAATATTTGAAGTTTAGATCAACTGTATCTTGTAATAATTGTAATTATAAATCCATTGCAGAATAACTGTTTTCAACACTGGGAGCTTTATGGCCACAGGAAATAAATTTCAACTACATATCTTTGTTACAAAGATATATAACTTATTAAAAGGGTGTTAATGTATATGAAAATGCTATGGTATTATATTCCATCTATACATTCAAAAGAGTGATGTGGCTTTTAATATGTATTAACAATTCCCTGAAAAGTATACCCTTTGCAATACTGAAACTTATGATTAAAAATGTTAACTGTTAACTTAAAAATGTGTAAGGGGTACACAGTTTTTCAAAATTCTTTAAGGCAGTATTTTAAGCAGGGAAGTTTGAAGGGCAGGAGCCCAGAGAGCCCAATGGCCCAAGGTGGGGGTTGAAGAGGGGCTAAAAGAAATGGAGGGTGTGTTACCTTAACATTCACCCTTTAGGACGCAGTTTGTTTATGTGGTAACTCCCCTCAAAACCTGTATGTGACTGGTTTGAAAAATTAAAAAAAAAAAACTAAGTGTAGAGTTTAGAAATCAGCTAGAAAGACTACATAAGAGTCAGAGGGTGAGCCTAGTAGATTTAGGCCTCAAAGTGGACTACGTTCACCACTCAGTCACTTTCTTATACCCTTAATACGTCCCCAGTGCCGGGTGCCATAGAATATAAAGAATAAAAAGATACAATTCCCACTCTCAGGAAGCTTAAAATTAAGCCCGGGAAGACAGGATTTACATGCAAAGTTAAGCAGCGTCACAAGGATGCATGTAACTAAATAACTACATGTGTAAGCAACAAAGTACTAACAGCCTTGGCAGTAATCGCTGTGACCTCAGAGGAGAGTCACGAGGAGCTGGACTGGCCAGCAGAGGCCCACAGGAAGCGGCCGGAAGCTCGCAAGAAGGCCGCAGGGTGCGCGGCGCGGGGACGCGCGGGGAGGGCGAAGAGGCCCGGCCGGGGCTCCCTCGACGGCGCAGGCGCGGAAGCTGCTGGAGGCCCTCTCCCTCCCGGACCCGCCTTTCGCCCGGGCACACGACAGGCGCTGGCATTGCCTGTGCGCGCGCCATGCCCGCGGCCTGGTCGGCCTTCTCTCCCCACCGGAGCTGTGTGCCTTCAGCGACGCCTCTCCCGCCTTCACCCACACCAATGCGGCCCGCCTCCCCAACTAGACCCGAGCCTCTAGGGGGCGGAGGCGGTTCTGCACAAGTTGTCGCGGATCCCTTCCGCGTTCCGATGCCCTCTACCGCCGAGTGTGCGCTCATGCCCAGCAGCCGCATTTGTACTTGGACTGCTGGGGCACAGGAGCGCTGGAAACACGTGGAAATGTTTTTTCCCTACAACCTCACTCCCCAACTCGCCCACTTAATGGATGACTGACAAATATGCGGGTATCAACACTCCAGGCCGCTGAGCCCGAGTTGACCTACAGGAGAAGACCTGGCTTCCTCCCAGGCCCCACTTCCCACTGCCGCTTCCCACCCTCGCAGATATTTCTACTGCGCATGTGCTCTGTGGGCACTCTTGCCAAATGCCCTACAGATTAAGCTCCCACTTAATTTGCATAATAACCCTATCGTTATCACCACTTAAGAGAAGGGAAAAACTGGCTTGGAGAGTGCCTACAGTGACTTAGGCTCGGCCATATGCAGTGGGCAAAGGGCAGACCTGGGATTTGAATTCAGGTCTGACCTTTGACAATGCCTCTGATTTTAAACTACATTTCCCCATCTCTTTATTCATGTGTATAACCTAGACTCGGAATACAGTGCCTGGGCCTTCATAGACACTTAACAACTTGTATTAGAGTTTTCCAGAGAAACAGAACCAATAGAAAATATATGGATTATTATAGGAATTGGCTCTTGAGATTTTGGAGGCTGAGAATACCCACGATTTGCTGTCTGCAAGCTGGACACGCAGGAAAGTCAGAGCAATAATTCAGTCTGAGTCCAAAGGCCTGAGAACCAGGGGAAACTGATGGTGTAAATCCCAATCTGAGTCCTAAAGCCCAAGAGTCAGGGAGTTGATGGATTAAGTCCTAGTTTGAATCCAAATGACTAAGAACTAGTAGCGCCGATGCCCAGGAGTAGGAGATGGCTATCCCAGCTCAGAGAGCAAATTTACCCTTTCTCCACCTTTTGTTGTAATCAGCCCCCACAGATTGGGTGGTGCCCACTTGCACTAGTGAGGGTGATCATCTTTACGCAGTTCACCTCTTCAAATGCTAATCTCTTCCAGAAACATCCTCACAGACACACCCAGAAATAATGTTTCACCAGCTCTCTGGGCATCCCTTAGCCCAGTCAAGTTTACCATCACATATGTATTTTATGAGTGGTTGAATTTATTAATGAATGTTTGGGCAACAGGAGGTAGACTGAAATGGTTAGAGTGAAGAGTTTATAACCTGGAGAAGAGGGTGATGCTGTTGGACAGGTAGATTGGGGGAACTCAGGGAAGGAGTTGGCGTCAGGCTCAGGAGCTCATATCTGAAAGTCTTTCTCCTCTGACAGAACTGTGTCCTGCCTGGGGCAGCACCCACATCTGGGTGCGCTGTGGCAGGCAGGTATGGGGTGGAAGGGAAAAAGGAAGTCTGGACCCCTCAAGGTGACCTGCAGCAACCATCCAATCAGTGAAATGGAGTTCCTTGGGAATGAAAAGAGAAAATTCTGAAAGGAGAGAGAAAACGAGGGAAAGGAACCGAGTCCCTGATGTGGCTCAGGCAAGGTCTAGGGCTCTCTATATTGTATTATTTAATTTCCACAACATATGTTGCTTTCCACGTCTTCCTCCCCTTCCTTGTAAAGTACGAGAGTATGCCTTGCTTCTCTCCCACGAGGTGTTCAGCAGAGAAAATTATTAGGTCAGTTTCACAGATGAGGAAACGTCTGCTGAAGAGGTAACTCACCTGGTGCAGATGTAACCCAAGTGCCAAAGTCAAGGTGATGCAGGACTGCTGGGCTCCAACCAGTTCTTCCCAGTTCGACACAACAGGCGGGTGAGTGGGAGAGAGAAGGGGGAGTCATGAGGTTATTGGAGATTTTAATACCTATTAATATACAGCAGGTGTTGGCACTCAAACGAGTGAGTTTATGAGCTGGGGAAGAGACTGAGTGGGACTGGATGGTATGGAGGATCAACACAGGGGAACCCGTTGTGCCAGCTGCTCTGTTCAGATCAGACAATGTTGATCCTTTCTCATCTGCCTTGGCTGAGCTCACCCAGCAGCGAATGCAGTGGGAACACTGCTGCATCTCATGTCAACATGGAGTCAGATAATTAAATGATAGAATAGGATCACAGATTTAGAGAACAATAGCTCAGTACCTTGGACCTGGAAGGTACTCAGCAAAGGCTTAGCCAATGAAAGAAAAGCGCTAAGAACTAGTATTGTGGTACAATCTAATTATAGAAGCTGCGTTACCTTGAGAAAGCATGGGCACAGCCCTCAGCCTTTGGGCAGGAAAACAATGTCTTTGAACTAGATAGAAGAGACGGTTGTCTACTCTTCTTTGAAGCTCTCTAGGCAGGGAAGCTCCAAACCACTCATTTGTTCCTCCATCTGCCCTTATGACAATCATTTATTGAGCATCTACTGTGCAGGGTGCTAGATGATGGGGACAGTCCCAGGAAGCAGTTTCAGTCCTCCCTTCCCTCAAGGTGCTCTGTGTCTACTGAGGAAACAAACATGTAAATCATGGCAATAAAATGTGATCCAAGTTGAATTGGAGAGGGGCACACCCAGAGGCAGGAGCTGAGGAGGGAAGTCCTAACTCCTCTGCTAATGCCATGTTTCAAATTCATTTGACCAAAGATTTGCCTTGGCATAAACTTAAGCTCCCTTACTATATATTTTCTCCCTCTAATCTTTAATTAGGTGCCCACCAGATGCTTAGAACTGGCTCAAAAAACTTGTTGAATTCAGCCAAATCCACCTCCTCAGGTTTTTTCCTCCCGGTACCTCATGCTGTGTCACCTTAGCCTTCCTGTTTGCAGGTTAATCTCTGTTCATCTGATGGGGGAAGACAGGATAACATAGTGATGAGAGTATCAGACTGTGACCCAAGTCCTTGTCCCCACTCTGCTGTCTGTTCTCTGTGTCATCTTGGCATGTGACTTTAGGGGGTTTCTTTAGTAATAACTAGATTCCCACACAATTCTAAGCCTGTATTTCTTGTGTGTGATTGATTATTCCGCACTCTGACACCTAGAGGGCAGCCTAGAGACGCCTCTAAGGTGTCTGCCTCCAGAGCCCTTTGCTCTTTTCCTCTAGCATCCATGCCCCAGGCCTCCGTCAGGCCCCCTAGTGCCGTCTTAGTTGCCGGAGGGACCCCTCTAAGGCGAGTCAGGCACTTGAGGTGAGGTGAGGCAGGATCCAGATCCCTCAGGAAAATTCAGGCACAGGCTGCTTGGCCAAATGGCCCATACATTCATTATTCGTCCTTTCTCAGCATTTATTGGGCTCATTTCTCATTTATTTCTCTCATTTTTTGTTTATTCCATGAGCCAGGCAGGGCACTAGAGCTATGGGCACAGCTGTGAATCAAAGAGAGGAGAGCCCTGCCCCCATGGGGCTTACCTTCTTGTGGGGGAAGTGAACAATGAACATATGAATACAGGATATATGTAATAGGATGTCATGTTGTGATAAATACTGCAAAGGGAAATAAGGCAGAGGATGGAAAGAGAGAGTGGTGGCCCATGGGGGTGGGGGGAAGGTGGGGGTACAATTTGAAATAGAAAAGCCAGGGAAGGCTTCTGAGGAGAGGGCAGGTGCCAGGAACCGAATGAAATGAGGGAGTAAGCCAGTCACGGGAATCCCCAGGGTTGTTGAGAGAATCAAGATAAATCCCACATGTGTAGGTGTTTCGTGCTAAGATGATCATTACCCAGGTCCAGAGCTCAGTGCCACTCTGGTTCTAGTCCTGGGGTCCAAGAGCACAGAGCTGGGCACGGGATACCAGCCTCCCCAGTAGGATTCCGTGCTTCCTGGTCACCTCCATGTGAGGGTGATGCATCAGGTGCTAGGGACACACTGGGGAATAGGAGAAACTCCTGGCCCGTGAGGAGCTCCGAGCCAGTCACACAAGCCAGAAGAAGGAGAGAAGTGGGCCCACGCCAATGCACTCCCAGAAGTTCTGAGGGCCACACCTGGCCTAGAAGTCACTCCTGGTACAAATCCTTCCAGCCTCTCCTGAAAGCACGTTCAGACTGTACCCTGGCCCTCCCCTTCCTCCTCTCCTGCTCCATCCTCTGGATCAGGGAGGGAGCTGAGTCTAATTGTAAGTGACCAATAACAATAAAATGCATTAATAGCTAGAGTGGAAAGAATGACTGTTTAATGGGTGAGCATAGGAGCCTACATAGTGCTGGTTTCCCCAGCACTCACTCCACAGAACAGAGAAGAGGAACAATATTATTCTTAATCTGAGAGCTAATCACAGCCTCTGTATTCATCTCCTCACAAGGCAAGAGGGCTGGAGCCCCATCAGATGTGACTTAAATGGAGCTATGAAGTCTTGGGCCCACCGAGCATGACCATCGCTCAGCTGACTCCCTGCTGCTGGAGGTGCCTGGCTCTGACCCCAGTCCTCCATCCCATGGCCCAGCTGCGGTGCCCAGGGCCCTTGGAGGGGGCCAATGGGGCTGCTAAGAGCATGAGAAGGGCAACAGTGGAGGCTGACCAGGCCAAGATCCAGGAGGCCGGGCCTAGAGGAGAGAGTAATGGACACAGAGCCCGTGGAGAAGGGAAAGCAAGAGCTGAGTATAGACCACACTATTGAATATATGTTGATAGGGTGCAGGCCACTCCCCAGAGCAGTGGATCTCAGCTAAGGACAACACATTCTGCTGGGGTGGGATTCCCCAAAAGAATCCCCTAGGGGATTTTTAAAGTACATAGCACTGTCCTGCCCCATCAGATTAATGCTTGTCCAGGGGGAAATCCCGGACTGCCTCATCACGGCCACGTGAGCTCTGCTGTTGTTAATGCAGGTGTGCTCCATCCCTCAGAGAGCAGAGATCACCCAGTGGGGAGACCACAGGCTCAGGGCAAACAGTCACCCATGAGGAATGAGGGCAGGACAGACAGGCCCAGGAGAGAGCGTGGCTGAGAGGATGTGCGTCAGAGCCAAGTTCATGCCCCTGCTGCCCCTGCCCAGCTAGACCAAGTGCTCCGGGAGACCAGGCCTTAGCCCACCCAGCACCCAGTGGCTGTGCACCTAGAACATGCGGCTGGCAGGGGCGGAGGGCATGAAACTAGAGAGGAGGGAGACATGTCCCAGAGTAAGGGAGGGAGGGAAGGGTGGCCTGGACACATTCATTCATTCTTTTGTTCCAAAAAAATCACAAGTGCCCACCATGGATAAGTGCTTGGAATTCAGTGAACAGACGTGTGCTTTGCCCACTGTCAGAGAACCCTCAGTCCAGAGCCAATGATTTTTGGCATTTGGAGGCCACATAGGTAATGCACAGATAATGTGCCACAGAATCTACTGAGAGTGGGGCAAAGAGTCTGGCCAGATGGAATGGAATTCTGTCCTTGATTGCCCACCACAGGAAAGAGACTGCAGAGGCAGGCAGAGAGACGCCAAAACGGAGAGAAATCTAGCCAGTCACTTGAGCACACGGGAGCCACAGAGGGTCCACCAGGCACAGACCAGGCAGGAACTTCTTCATACAAATGAGTCCCCTCCTTTTGTGTTCTTCGTCATCGTGGGACCAGGCGGAGAATGTGGGCGACCCATCCCCATTGCAGGAGAGAGAACTCAGGGGACAAACCCTCCTGGGAGTGTGGCAGGAGCATCAGCTTCCCATGCAAGAGAGGGAACAGAGATTGCTAGAGAGAGGAGTCTGCACAGGCAGAGGGTGAGATGGGGAAGAGGGCAGTGCAAAGGAGGCGTGGAGGCCAGAGTGGCTCCACGGGCCTCTCCACCTCTTCTCACCACAAAATAAACTCTTCTTCCAGGTCTTTTCTCTTCCTGTGCTTTTCACTCTCTTTTTCCCTCTCTCAAGCCAAAGCCCCATGTCTACCAAGGACCCCGTATGGAACTCTTGTTCCAGAACTTCTGTCCTGACTTTAGGCCCATGGATGAAATGCAGAGGGGAAAAAAAGGTAGAGCTGGGGGGTGGGGGGTGGGGGTGGGGGTGGGGTGGGGTGCGGGGGCGGTGGGGTGCGGGGCGGTGGGGCGGTGGGGGCGGGTGGGGTGGGGCGGTGGGGGCGGGGTGGGGGGCGGTGGGGCGGTGGGCGGTGGGGTGGGGTGTGGGGTGGGTGGGGCGGTGGGGTGTGGGTGGTGCGGGGCGGGGTGGGGGCGGTGGGGGCGGTGGTGTGGAGGGTGGGGGTGGGGGCGGTGGGGGGGCGGTGTGGGGGCGGGGTGGGGGGGTGTGGGGGCGGGGTGGGGGGGGCGGTGTGCGCTGCTCATGTTCCCACTTAGGACTTCTTAATTTTTGAGACTTTGATGACGCACAGGGGATTTTGAATACCTTCCCACAGAGTTTAAGGAACTTCTGCAGTTTGTCTGTGGACCACTGCCATTAATTTATGGCGTGGTGTTAGTTTCATAGAGTAATGGGATGACATGGACTGTTTGGAGTTCAACAGGCTTGGGTTTGCATCTTTTCTAAACTCTTGCTTATTACCAGTAATTTGGGCAAGTAATTTACACTCAATCTCCTTATCTGTGAAATAAGGGAGAAAAAACACTTCCCTGTAGGGCTGCTGTAGGGATGAAGCACCAGGACACGTGTGGAGTATCTGCGATGATCTCGGGCCATCTTCTCCTCCACAGGCTGCCTCTGTGACCATGCCCTCCCACACGTCCCCATGCTTCCCTAAGCCAGGTGTTAAAGATCACCTCCAGTGCTGGTTCAAGCAGCCTTTCTGTTCCTCGGCCCCACTGTTCTCTGCATATATATATATTATATATGCACACATTTATATATATATATATAAAACCCAAGCCAGCAACTTGTTCTAAATATACCTTCAGCATCGTCAGGGCCCCGAGTCTCAGCTGCCTGCTCCCTGCTCTTCTCATCATTCCTCAAAGACAGGGAAGGTCCTGCCACCTCCTTGAAGCCAAGTGCCTGCCCCCTTTCTCCGTGCTAGCTCTCTGTCTGTGCTGCATGTTTCCAGCTGGACTGCAGCTCCTCGAGGGCAAGGCCAGTTCGTCTTTCTCCTCATTGCAACTTCCAAAGCATGGTGCAGGACGCTGCATACCGAACCAGTGCTGCCCAGTGCAGAACACAGGAGCATGGAGTGGCCCAGGGTGGCCTGCAGTGGCCACAACCTGCCTTCTTCATACCTATGCGGCAGGGAGACTTGATCTCTTGCTTGTGGAAGGCACTTATTTTAAGCTTGGTTTTCTCTGGTGGGGGCCACCCCCACTCTCTCACCCTGTCCATCCACTGGGCAGGCACTCGCTGGAGGGTTAGGGGGTGACTGTTGCTGGGGAAGCAGCAGACTCACTTGCACCGCTTGAGCATCATTTTATTAGTAAGCATCCCAGAAGGTGGTCAGCCTGGGGGGGCACTCAGCCAATGGCCCTTCCCTGTCCTCCTCAGCCCCATTAGCTTCATATTTTCACTGCCTGAGCTGAGAGAAGGGTTAGGGTTGAGGACAGGGACACAGCAGAATAAAATACAGCTGAGCAAATAGGATTTCAGTAACAAACAGAGATAGTGGAGATGGGAGGTCCAGGTGAGGGCTGGGCAGACACAGGTGGGGAGATGGGTGGAAAGAGGGTCAGAGAAGACGGGACAGCAGTCAGGAGGAGGAATGTGGCCCCAGCTGGGTTGTGTGGGTGGCTGGAGATCTGGAGAGAGGCCTAGAGAGACTGTGCCTCCTCCAGCCTTGGCTGTCTTGGCCAAGGTCTGACGACATCCAGGAGGAATGAGAGCAAGAAAACAAGACAAACATTGCCACCTCTGTTTGAGCTGGAAAAGAATACCCACAGGCCCCGTTGTCCCTCTCCTTTTCTGCACCCACAAGGCTCCTTGCACCTCTCTTCTTTGGGCTACTCCCCTTCCTGCTCCAAGCACCCCCTGCCTCCTTCTCCTTCTCCTCCTGGAGCCACAGCCAGCGGGGCCTGAGAGTCTAGGGAGGGAACAGATGTGGCCAGGAGGGGCCCCGGAGCAACTGAAGCTCAGGAGGAGCAACATCTTGTTAAATAGCAGCCCTGTGTGCTCGGCTCTGTAGGGCAGGTGGCTGAGGAGACCGTCTAGGTCAGCTGGGCTGGGGACTCTGGAGACAGAGCCTGGGGCTGTGGGGCCAGCCCATCCTATTTGCTAGTGGAGGACACAGGCAGGACACTGAGGGGCTCTGTCTTCTGGGTGCCTGTGCCCCTGGTCCATTTAATTTTTCTGATAATTGCCGATTTGATTTTCACAAAAACCTGCAGAGTAGGCATGATGCAAAGTATTCCTGTTTTATAGAGAGGACACTGAAGTTCAGAGAGCTTTGGGAGTTGCCCAAAGGCGGAAGGTTAGTGGGGCATGAAGCCAGGTCACCTGCTTTGAAGGCAGTGTTTTTGTTTTTCCCACTGCATCGACCCTATTACCTCCTTTCACTATAGCCGCCCCTTTTCCTTCCCACTCCTGTTTTGAGTGCTGGCAGAAAGTCAAGGGCTAACTAGATTGTAGCCTTGAGTGGTAGGTGGCTATTTACATTAAAGTCAGTTAAAATTAAAAGTTCAGTTCCTTCTTTGGTTATAATAGACCCATTTCAAATGCTTAGTAGCCACATGTGGGTAGTGGCTACCATATTGGACAGCACAGATACAGGACATTTCCATCACGGAAGAAAGTTCAACGGACAGCACTGGGCAGGAGATAGAATGGGACAGACAGCCAAGGGCTTAGGGCAGGGGACCTTTGTGAGAGACTGGGGAAATTTGCAAATGAGTCTGGGTGAGGGGAGCAGGCTGGGGGAGGAGGAGAGACACCTTGACCTGTCTCCCAGGCCACTCCCCCCGATACTGATACTCCTGGCAATACTAGTGAGCAATTAATTGGTTGAGGTGGGGCCAGGACCAAAGAAGAAGAAAGGGAAATGAGATGGAGGAGGAGCCACCCCCTCTTGGTGAGCCCTGGGCTTTGGTCTTCCAGTCCTGCCTTTCATGCTCAGGGACCCTGGAGTCTTCCCAGCCCTTCCTTATGCTCCCCACACACTAGCCGGCTGCTTCCTGTTCGCTCATCCAGGCCAGGGAGCCAGCTAATGGGAGGCAGGGCCACCACCTTCCCAATTAGTCCCATTAGCCTCTTGCTCACTCACAGGAGTCAGGGTCACCAGCCACTGGGGAGGGGCTGTGAGCGGCCCGTGAGTAACTGAGACCCAGCTATGACAGGGGTCCCCAGCCCAGGCCCCTCCCCAGGGCTGAGGCCCTGGCATCCAGCACCACTCCCGCTGTCCCTGGAGCCCCCCAGAAAGAAGAGGTCAGGGAGCTGGTTTTGGAGTACAGATTCCTAGTCTCTCAAAGAGACCAGGCTCACACATGGACGGAACACATAATAGGTGTGTGGCAGCCATGATACGTTGGCAGTGACAACAGGGACACTGGAGGTGGCGTGTAGAGCCTTGTATCTGGAGGAGAAAAGAGGAGGCTGAGTGATGGATCCCAAGGAAAGGGGAAAATCCAGGGGCTGTGGATGGGAACATTGGTGGGCTTGGGGGGCTGAGGCAGGTACCTGGGTGCAGAAGGGAAAGTTGACAAACCTAAATCTATGCATGGAGGGAAGATGGGAGTCAGAGCAACAGTGGGGAAGTCAGAAGAGTGAAGAAGCCAGGTGAATGGGTCCCATGGTGAGAGTGTCTGCCCCACGGTGGGCAGACATCAGGGCAGAGCACCTCGCTCCAGGTTAGGCAATGAGGAACCATGGGCAAGCCAGTCAAGTGGCAGGAATTGCTAGGGCCCTGTGGCCATGGGTACCCCACACTGCAGCCACCCCTGCTGCTGAGTAGGCAGATGCCGGGACTGATTACTTCAGCTCCTCCCGGCCACACCAACTTCCCTGGGGCACCTCCCCCTCCCCCTCCCCTCCCCTCCCCACAGTGACTCCTGCCCAGAGAATGTCCAGCCCTGGCATAAAGGCCCTGGGTGTCCACAAGCTGTTGTCAGTCAGAAGGTTGCACAGTCCAAGATGGGCTCCTCGAGGGCACCCAGGACGGGGCGTGTGGGAGGGCAAGGGCTGACGATGGTATTGCTGCTGGCTGGTCTCCTTCTGCCAGGTAGGAGGCTGGGGGCCCTGGGAGCAGGGAAGGTGGGGAGAGGAGGGAGGGGAGGCAGGCAGATGCCAAGTCAGGAAACGCTGGAGGGATCCTGTGCCCGGGAGGGATGCTCCTGTCCAGGGAGTCTGGGACAGGACCCAGTGGGGGGAAGGGCAGGGGCTCTGGAATCTGATGCTTGTGCCTGGGGGCTGTTCCTGTCTTGTCACTCCAGTCAGTTGTTTAAACTTTCTGAGCCTCAGTTTCTGAAACTCTCTAATGGTGTTAGTGATAAGACCTGGCTCTAGTCTCTGTGCGTCTCAAATTAAATAATGCATGTGACAAGCACCTTGGGAATCCTGGACGGTTATGTGGATACCGGTTGTTACTGTTGTTATCAGTATTACTGGAACAGTAGAAGATGGAGATGGGATATTTAATAGTAATAATAATCGCTACCATTGATAGAGCCCTTTTTATGGGCCAGACACTATTCTAGCATTGTAAGTACATTAGCACTTTTGATCATTGGAAGAACTGTAAGAGAGAAGATTTGTTATTCTCACTCTACCAGCGAGGACACTGGGGCCAGGAAAGGTTGGGAAATACTGGCGTAAGATCACAAATTACAAAGCAAAAGCTGGGACCCAAACCCCAGGCTGTGCTGTAGACCATGGGGTATTTACGGTGACCTTGCCTATGACCCCATTGGTGGGGAGCAGAGGAGCAGGAATGACTGATGATTCTGCAGCCAAGTTGAGGGGGCTGTGGACAGAGTTGGGGTTCAGTGTGGAAGGTGACACAGAGAATTATTTATTTATTTATTATTTTGGTATCATTAATATACAATTACATGAGAAACATTGTGGTTACTAGACTCCCCCCATTATCAAGTTCCCAGCCATACCCCACACATTATGTGTGCTACTCATAATGCCCCTTATTCCCCTTCTCCCTCCCTTCCCATTCACCCCCCCTGTGCCTTTCCCTTTGGCAACTGTTAGTCCAGAGAATTTATTTTTGAAGGGTGAGGGGAGACAACACAAATTGTGGAGAACTGGTTGTTAGTGGACAGATTTGGCCTCTCTAAATGTATGAAGCTCACAGAGATTCACTAACTTGCTAGTATAAGGCTCTGTTAGGTGGTGTACTTGGGACCTTGGGGGTTGAGGTGGGGAGTGCAGGAAGGACAGGGGTCTCAGGGTTAGGGGCAAAGGATGGGTTGAAAGAAGTGGCTCCACATCCTCGGGGGAAGTAAAGGCAGGAGCAGCCAGTGAGGGCCTGGGGGAGGCAGGTGTGCACGTGATGCTAGGTGGGAGCAAGGGAAGCTGATAATGGTCATGAGCCTGGAGGGTTTCCTCTGGTGGCCCTGGGCTGGGCCAGGAGTGCAAGGGTGGCTCCGGGTGCTGTGTCCTGTTGTGCTGTACCAGCAGGTTCTGAAGCAACAGTGGGTGTCCCTGCATCCTGCCCCCCACCTAGCTTTTCTGGTAGGGGCAGCACTGAGATGGGAACAGAATGGCCACCCTTTGCTCAAGCCTGGACTCTCAGGAGGAGGCTGGTGACCGAATCTGCATCTTCAAATATCTATCCCTTACTCAGTCCCTCTGCCGCAAGCTCCCTCTTCTCTCCAGAATCTCTCTTGCTCCTTCTCCACTGTTTCTGTCCTCAACTGCTTTGTCTTTTGTCTGCTCCCCCAATCTGGTCCTAGTCTCACCAGGCATTTATGCGCCCACCTCTTGGAGTCTCAGTCTCCCCCACTCTATCTCTCTTTTTAGACTTACTCCTGGCCCTTCCTCATTCCATCGCATCTTCTTTCCTTCCTACTTCGGAGTCTCATATTCTTTTTTACTGGAGGATGTTTGGCATCCCTCCTTGCCCCACTCCCAGAACAATGAAACTGCCTTTATTCTGCTCTCCTGTTTTCCTTGAGAGACAGCAGTCAGTTCTCCCTCCCCTTTCCACACCAAACTCTCCCTGGGATCCTTGCAGGAGAAGTCAGAGCGGCAGATGACTGACATGGGCCTGCGAGGTGAGGGGGAAAGCCATGCCGTTCTGGCCCTTACCAACCATTTCTTTCCTCCCCAGGGACCTTGGCTAAGAGCATCGGGACCTTCTCAGACCCCTGTAAGGACCCCATGCATGTCACCTCCCCTAATGACCCCTGTCTCATTGGGAAGGGTGGCTCCAGGAGCTTCAGCAGCCACAGTAGCTCCAGCAGTTCCAGCGTCTCCAGTGGCTCCAGTGGCTCCAGCGTCTCCAGTGGCTCTAGTGGCTCCAGCGGATCCAGTGACTCCAGTGGATCCAGTGGCAGCTCTGGTGTGTCCAGTGACAGCTCCAGCGGATCCAGTGTTGCCCAGGGTGGTTCTTCCAGATCTTTTAAACTTAAGCCAGGATGGGGGTATTCCCAGATGAGCTACTCCTCCGGATCTGGCTCTAGTCTACAAGGTGCCTCCAGCTACTCCCAGTCCGGCAGCAGCAGTTCCCAGTCAGGGTCTGGCTCGGCTCTACCAATGAATGATGGTTCTTCCCGCTTTGTAATAAGCTCTCCCCAGGCTGGAGGAGGCTCAAGCTCTTCCATCTCCCAAACCTCCTGGGTGTCCAGTAGTGGAGGTCCAAGTGTCAGCTCTAACTTACGCCCCTGTGGTCCAGACGTCCCCGACTCTCCCTGCAGTGGGGGGCCTGTCATCTCCGACTCTGGTCCCTACATCTCCAGCTCCCACTCTGTAGCCAAGGGTCAAAGGCCAGTGGTGGTGGTGGTCGAGCAGCATGGCTCTGGTGGCCCCGGACGTGTCCCCTGTGGCGATGGGGGCCTTCCAGGCAAGCCCTGCCCCCCCATCACCTCTGTAGACAAATCCTATGGCAGCTACGAGGTGGTAGGTGGCTCCTCTAACAGTTACCTGGTCCCTGGCATGACCTACAGTAGAGGCAAAATCTACCCTGTGGGCTACTTCACCAAAGATAACCCTATCAAAGGCTCTCCAGGGGTCCCCTCCTTTGCAGCTGGGCCTCCCATCTCCGAGGGCAAGTACTTCTCCAGCAATCCCATCATCCCCAGCTACAGCTCTTCTAGTTCCAACATCTACCAGTCGGGGGCTTCCCCTGCCATTGTGTTTCAGCCAGTGGGCTCTGGTGGGGTCCAGCCCTGTGGAGGCGGCTCCTCAGGTTCCAAGGGGCCCTGCTCCCTCCCAGGCACTGGCCCCTTCAGTGGCAGCTCCAGCTCCCAGTCGAGTGGCAGAATCATCCTTCAGCCCTGTAGCGGCAAGTCCAGCTCTTCTGGCCACCCTTGCATTTCTGTCTCCTCCTTGACATTGAGTGGAGGTCCTGATGGTTCTCCCCAACCCGATCCTTCAGCTGGTGCCAAGCCCTGTGGAACGTTCCCCTGCCGCTCCATCCGGGACATCCTGACCCAAGTCAAGCCTCTGGGGCCCCAGCTAGCTGACCCTGAAGCGTTCCTACCCCAGGGAGAGTAACTCAACAGTCCATAAGTCACCTTTGGCATATGCATCTATGCGGGAGCACACACACACAGGCGCGTGCACCTATGCGCACATCTCCCAGTTGGGAGATGTTCTGGGGCCCAGGCATGGGGTAAGGTCATTTTCCCTCTTCCCTCCCAAGAAGGCTGCTCTACTTCTATGCTGCAATAGGGCAGACTCCCCCTCATCACCTCTTTTTTCTTTCTTCCCTCATTCTCTCTACTGCTTTGATTCCCATGCTACCACTCATTCCCAGATAACCACTCCCTGAAATTTCCTTTGCCATTTCTTTGAGGTGGAACAGTTCATCACCTAACCCCACCCATTCAGATTCTTGACTGGGGAAACCCTGAAACAGCCCAGAGTAACTCTGATTCCTAGACAAGTCATTATCTCCTCTCCCTCTTTGCCAAATAAAGTACAGTCCAAACTGTTGTCTGAAAACAACTGCTTTTCATTGACTTTGCATCTGGTCAACCACCGTGATACACCACTGGGTTCTCACACTCCTAGCTCCACTCCCACCCTCAATTACAGAGATGACTACACCCTCTGTGAGTTCCCAACACTTCTCCTTGCCTCTCGGGGTCTCCTCCTCAGTCCCCCTTCCTGGCTGCCACTTCCCTTAATGCTCAGACACTTCCCTGTGTGAGGGAGACACCAGGGGATCTGTGGAGACTGGATGCTTTCTCTGGGTCCCGAACAGATGGCCCAATAAACTGTGTGAACGAGATGCAGACTTTATCTTGGAGTTCTGGGTCTCCTCTTAGGATCGGTGGTGCGCTCCTATTCCTTTAGAGGTCCCCATTTTCACTCAAAAGCTGGACCACTATATCTCTTCTACCTTACAGTTCCTCCCACAAAGGAGGAAAACAATAAATATTTGTTGAACCGAAAGCAGACATTGCCTGGTCTCACAGATGCTTCCTCCCATTTCTTTCCTCTCTCATTGTTCTAGAAAATCCATTCTCTCTCCACTCCCCACTCACCTTGTATAGCGCCTTAATTATTTCCTCTCCTTCCCCACCCAGGCTCCTTCTCCTCTACCATTAGTTTGCCTTGCCTTCTAGATGCCATCCTCTGGGAGTCCTGAGTGTTCATTTCCTGGGTTCCTGGGACACTGGAGCCTTGAGAAGCTGGAACACAACAATTCAGACCAGATTCCTGAGGGCTGAGTAGGAGTCCAGGCGGGTGTTATTCTGGGAGCCGGGGGCAGAGAGTAAAAAACAAGGGATGGGAGCATGACAGTGAGGCAGCCAAGCATGGTGACTCACTGGCCTACTTAAAAATGTTGCAGCCCGTGGCCGAACAGAGCCAGCAGTGTCCTCTCCACTGTGGTTCTAGAGTGAGAGCTGTGGGGAGGTGAGAGGGTAGAGCTTAATAATGAAGGGGAAGGGGGCCTCTCGGGAGGAGAGAGAAAGTGGAGAGTGGTGAGACCATGGTGCCATGTCCTGGAGACAGGCAGGGCTGAGGCCAGGGAAGTTCTCATGTCCCAAGGGGGAGGGTGGGCTGTGCTCGTCTCTACAGGAAGGTCCTCACCCCAAAGCACCGGCCACCTCTCACGGCCTCTGCTTGGCTGCAAAGGCGTTCACCCCTGCTCTGGGATCTAACCCATTCCCTCCTACTGGGGTGAGGTTAGCCAGTCCCGAATTTACAGCTTTTGTTGAAATTCCAAGTCCTTTACCAGCAGAAATGTGTCAGATTGATGAGAAATGACCTGGGGCAGCTGAGCCAAACTTCAGGGGTGACTGAAGACACAGGAGGGCTCCAGGACAGTCCTGTTTCTGTCATCACCGTTGAGTCATCCTTGGCCTGGCTTCTGGCCCTGGGCTACAGCCAGTGACAGGCATCCAGGCCCTCAGAGGCTCCATGGACTGCAGCTGCAAGAGGGGCATAACCTTGGAGGTAGGAGTTCCTCTAGTCTTTGATGTGGTTCAGGTCAAAAACTTTTTCAAAATTGGTGGATGTCACCAAAAAAGGTCCCTGTCTCCAACCCATTGGCCATTTCTGGAGAGGAGTCTTCCCTCTTCCAACAGCTAGCCAGCAGGGGCTGGGATGAGGCTGGCATGATAAAATCTAACAGCTAAAATTTAGACTTCATGCAACCAGGGAAGCCTAGCCTGGGTGCCTCCTGGAAGCAACAGTGAAAACAAAGGCATTTAAACACTTTCAACTGTAAGAATTTCAAATTTAAAAGAGTAGACAAAATAGCTAATGAATCCCCTATACTCCCACCACCTAGCTTCAACAAAGATCAGTTTGTGGTCATTTGACAACAGCATTTAAATGTGTTGGAAACATCTGCCCTTTATCAGTACATTTATATTCTGTGGACACATTTGACCATCTGTGGTAGGCTGAATGGTGCCCTCCCACCCACCACGAAAGGTGCCCACGTCCTAATCCCTGGAATTTATGAATATGTTAGATTACTAGCAAAGGAAAATTAAGATTACAGATGGGGTTAAGGTTGTTCGTCATCTGACCTAAAAGTAGAGAGATTATCCTGGATTATTTGTGTGGCCCAATGTGTAATCATAAAAGCCTTTAGATGGGGAAGAGGGAAGAAGAGGAGATTAGAGTGATGCAATGCGAGAAGATCCTGTTGTTTCTAGCTTTGAACATGGAGGAAGGGGCCCATGAGCCAAGGAATGCGGAGGGCCTTTAGAAGCCAGAAAACCAAGCAAATAGATTCTTCCCTGGAGCCTCCAGAAAGGAATGCAGCTCTGCGGACCCACACCTTGACTTTAACCCAGTGAGGTCCATGTCAGACTTCTGATCTTCAAAATTGTAAGATAATAAATTTATGTTGTAAGTCCTTAAGTTTGTGGTTATTTATTACAGCAGCAGTAGGAAATTAATACACCGTCAGCTCTTAAGGATGGAAACCAAGTCTATTTTCCTAGTTACAGGGTTTCATCGAGGAGCAGCCCCTCAGATGGAAGGCCAGAACTTCCTTCTGGGTGGGATCATGGTGAAGGAGCTATGGGGATGCATGAGAAAGGGGTGCTAGAAGAGAATGATCTGGATTCCAGACAGAAAGTGAAGAGAATCATGTGTTTCCACTGCTGAGAAGACAGTGAAGAGATTGGGACCCCAAGGGTGCAGGTCCTGCTTGGTGTAGGAGCCAGGGAAGGGCAGGACTGGCAATGGGTGATGAGCCGTAGGCCAGGACACCTGCGTCAGTAAGGGGTGGGGAGCTTGAGGTAAGGGCCGGGGTGGGAACACCCAGCTTCCCCGTGACATTCTAGTGGCACCTGTTACCACAGAGGGAATTAGGAATGAGGGTGGACTGAGGAGACTTATTGTCTGCATAACCACTGGCCCAGCCTGTCTCTGCTGTCCCCCGCCCCACTAACAGGATAAAGGGCTGGCCATTCAGGGACCGAGGGAGCTGCCAGAGCTGAGCAAGATGCGGGGCCACATGGCGGGGAATGGGGCTCCTCTGGGCCTGCTCCTGGTCTGTTTTCACCTCCCAGGTATGGAGGCTGTGCCCAACCCTTGTGCAGGAGGGGACTGGGGTCCCTGGAAACTGGAATTAAGGGGAGGGGTAAAGGCAGGAGGGTGCACGCATGGGCCCCAAAGGGAAGTAGAGGAAGTGGGGAATGGCCTAGAGGAAGTGAGGGGGCTTGAAGCAAAGGGAATCAGGGAATCAAGGCAGGGGGGGCCCTGGGACCAAGCATCCAGTCCACGGGCTGCCTCCGCCTCCCTTCCCTCAGGCTTCCTCACCCGGAGCATCAGTGCAGTGGAGCAGAAAGCTCCTCACGGCCTGGGGATCAGCTTACCTCCGCTTGGACAACCTTCCTTGGCCGGCCCCTCCAACTCTGAACATCCTCAGCCCAAACAAGACCCTGGGTCTAACGACTTAGCAAGGGTTCCTCTGAAGCCTGGTGCTTCACCATCAGGCGGCTCCCACCCTGCAGGAGGTTCTGGGTTTCAGAAGTGGCCCCCATCTGGGGGGCTGCCCTCTGAGGATCCTTGGCAGGTGATGGACCACATGGAGGAAGCGCTGCCTGAAGAGCTGTCTTTCCTTTCTGGTGGTGTTGCCCTCCCTCTGGGCAGTGGTCCTGGGCCTGCAGGGCATTCTGCATACTCTGCAGGCTCCTCCTCTGAGGCTTTCTTCCCCGACCAGGACTCTGAGTTCAGATGGCCACCCCGTTCTAAGGTGTTGGGAGGCCAGGGGCTAATCCTTGCCCACCGTCCACCCTGGTCTCTCGTCAGCAGGATTCGACGGCCACTTCTGCCCGGTCATCCCTGGGAGACCCTGAATCCTGGCGTGTCCTGGGGAGGTGGAGGTCCTGGCACTGGATGGGGAACAAGGCCCAGGCCACACCCTGGGGAAATCTGGGGTATCAATAATCAATACCCAAGTGCTGGCTGGGGGAATACTAATGAGTATCCAGGAGGCAGCTGGGGCAATACTCATCTATACCCAGGTATTAATAATCAGTTTCCTCCCGGAGTTCTCCGTCCTCCTGGCTCTTCCTGGAACATTCCAGCTGGCTTCCCCAATCCTCAAAACCCTGGGTCACAGTGGGGTTAGGAAAATGACAGAGGAGGAAAACCCTAAGTTGGAGGTCAGAGAAGGGAATCCTACTCCCTCCACTTGCCATGTGACCTAAATCAAGATTTTATCAGTGTGTTTTCTTGCATCATCTCCACTTTCCACTGCCCTTCCCCTCCCCAGGCCCATTTCCAATACAACACAAACAGCTGCTAAATCTGCTCCTTTGTTACATCTTTGTTTCTAGTGCAAACTGAAATGGGTTTTGTCTGTCCCCATTTCCTAACCACCCCCATGTCCCTCGAGGGTCCTCCAGGGGCTCTTGCTGCCGCCATCCTTTGCAAAAGATCAAAGCCCAGGTGTTTGAGGGTGGAGCCTCCCGGTGTCACCCGCAGGTGGGAGTGCTGGCTGCAGAACTGTCCTGGAATCAGAAAAGGGGAGGAAGGCAGCAGGACTAATGGAGATGGCACCTGTGGCAGGGGGAAAGGATGAGGGCCAGGACATTGGTACCAGCACCAGATGAGGAGTGAACACCCTTCAATTCACAGAGAAAGTCATTTGGTGTATTCCTATATTTTCTTCCCCAGAACTCCACACTTCTTGGAAGTGGAGGGTGTCCTGATCTTCTCCCTTACACGAATCACGTGGCACATTGTGCCCCAGAGAACCAAGACTGAACATTTGCTGAATAACTAGCAGACCTCAGTAAAGGGAGAAGGGAAAGGGTGAGGAAAACCTCAGGAGCCAACTGTCCTGTCTGTGGTTGCATCTGATGTTTGTTTCCGAGTGATGACAGTCTGTTCTTTTGGCCACACTCTGGCCCCTCTGCCCTCCCTTTGGCTTTCTCTGGAGCTCAACATTACAGGAATTGGAGTGAGGTGGGGGAGAACCGTTCTAAGATGGCGCAGGGGTAAGTGCAGGAGCGGCAGGGGTGATGGGGTTTCTGGAGGGGTGCGCTCCTGGCGGCTGTCCCCATGTCCGTCCCTGCGCCGTGTGTGTACTTCACTGAAGTAGCCCAGGGGAATGTACCCTCCATACAACCTGGGGTTATCCAGGTCCTGGAATTGGGCAGACTGGGGGGAGGAGGTGGGAGACGGATAAACATCAGAACTGGAGGGCGCGGAGCTACCTGCCTGAAAGTGAGGTGTCCTCAGAGAAAATTCTCCTGTCCCAGTGTCTGCCATAATGTTCCATCCTGGGCCAAACACTCCTTCTTGGGGCATGTTACCGTCGCCATTCACAGCCGCTTCTCTATCACCTCAACCTCCTCCCCTCATTCTTTTCCACCTTGGCCTGTTCCCCCGTGTCCTGGAGCAGGCAGCTCTGATTTCAGCATCTGTCTCCTTCACAAGCCCAAGTTCATTCCCACAGGCTTGGGGCCTCGCTTCCCCGTCCCTCTTCCTGTCTCCCGCTTACTCCTATCGCACTTTTAAATTCCACGCCGGCGCTTCCTGCTGTTGTTCCCCACGCTCCCCAGAGCATGAGCACCTGTGGGCAGGGCCCTGGGTGCTGTCTGCACCAACAGCACCTCGGACGGTGCCTGGACCCAGGTCGGCGGTCAGCAAACAGTAGCTCCGTGGAGCTGCTCTCCGAGCCTCCCCCGCCACCTCATTCCTGAGCCGCTGGGTCGCGCGCCTGAGCCTGGTCTGTGCTCCTGCTGCGGTCTTCCCAGAGCCCCACTGCCCTTTCCTCTCAAACCCCACAGAGCCCTTCTCAGCTCATAAAATGCTCTGTACATCCCATCCTTTAAACCTCATTACTGTCTGTGAGGAAGGCATTATGAGATAAAGAAACTAAGGCCCAGAGAGATTAAGCAATTTAACACAAGGCTGCATAGCTAACAAGTGACAGAATCAGTGACTCAAGCCGAATTTTTCTCATCTGTCCATGAAGTGTTTAAGGACAATATGCAATTCACAAAAACCTATCTAACTTCTCTTGAGTACTTACCGTGTGCCAGACTCTGGATAGGATGTGTTCACACACACGCCCTTCCAGCTAATCCCCATGACAATGCTACAGGGTAGGCACTGCTGGGGCCACTGTACAGGTGGAGAAACTGAGGCCCCGACAGGGAAGCGAGTCAAGGCTTGCACAGAGGTGACCCTGCAGGCCAGTACTCGGGGTGATGGGGGATCCTGGGTGGTTGTGGCCAGCCCTGTCAGAGGCATCTTTGCCTTCAGGTCAGTAGCTGCTAAAACAAACAAACAAAAACAAATGGGTGGGGGAATAATAATCTGATATAACCAATAACCAATCAATAACCAATAACCTGTGACATAATAAAGTCTTAAAGCTAGTGGTGGGGTGTTTGCACGTTTATTAGTTGTTAATTGGTGGGAATGCTGGCTGGAGCAGTAGGAATCATTTCTCTTCTCCTAGGAGGGAAGGTGCTGCAATACAAAGAGCCCGCCCGTGTCTAAGAGTTACAAGGCCAAGTTCCCCTCTGGGTGTCCACATAGCCTTCTCTGCTGTGTCAATCGAAGCTGGTCATTTATCTCCAGGGACCTTCATTCTCTCATCTATAAAACGGGATGAAGGCAGATGTCCTATCTATATCATAGGGCTGTTACAAAGTTTAACTAAAATAATGATAACGTGCATTAGAGACTGAAAACTCCAAGCAACTGTAAGGGACTAATTATAACGCGGTATACTGTCCCAGTGAGGCTGTCCCGGTGGGACCCCACAGGGCAGTCTTGGCCCACAGGGGGAGGCTGGTCTTGTGAAGTGGCTGGAGTTGACTTCATGGTTGATTGTTGAGATTAGTGTGATGCTTTTCACTGGGTATTACACTCAAGAGAATTATTCCAAAATCCAGAAGGGAGAGTTGGATTCTCATTTAAGTATTTCCATCTTTAAATTGTGTTTACTCAGATGTGTTTCACTCACACACACGCTCTGGGCTCATAACAACAACAGTAGTTTCTTTTATCATACATTTACTGTGAACAAAGTGTGTGACAGGGTTATTTCAATTCTCACAATTCTAGGAGGTATTTAACTCTTATTATTTTCGTTTTACAGGTAAAGAAACTGAAGCTCAGCATAGGTAACTTGCCCGAGGATTCACAGCCAGTGTAAGCGGTGGAGCTGGGCTCTGCCACCACTGGGGAATGGCAAGCATGTGTGGGCAAATGCACAGCGCAGGTGAAAGTGAGATTCTGCAGCCCCCACAGCTCAGTCACCACCTGTGGTCCTTCCTCCAGCAAGTCCATTCCTGCCCATCTTTTCATGTCACCTGATGACCAGCAGTCACGTTTGGGTTTTCTCTCTCTCTGGACCAAACGCCTACCTCTGTGCTCCTCTTAGCTGGAAGGATGTCCACTCTTGTCTTTTTCCTGTCTCTTTCCGGGTGGGCATCCTCCTTCTGCTGTCAGGAAGCTGGTGAGCACACTCTAGGGGCTCTCACCTTTGCCTTCCCACACTGTCCATGTGAGCATGAGCACCTGGCCCTCGGAATGGTGCCCACACACCAGGGCTTCTAGTTCCAGCCACTCACAGAAGAGCCTGGTCGCGGAGGTCTGGACAGTCCGGGGAAGGGGTGGGAGGAGAACAGGTGCTGCAGGTCGGAGACGTGGCTGTGGCTGGGGTAGGAACGCCCGCTGTCACACTCTCAGCAGCCATGGCTGGTCGAGGGGTTGTTGCTGGCCCCACATAGATCAGTGGGTCAGATAGGGTGTATCCCAGGGTGGTAGTAAAAGCAGTGGCTGTGGCTGTCCTTTCTTCTTTACTAAAGGAGTATGCTAGGCTAATGGGAAATAATTTGGGACCTCAGATTGTGTCCAGCTTGGCTTTCTCAGCCTTCTCTGTGCTTTTCCTTTCTTGTTACACAGTTGAAAGCACCACCTATCTCTGCTTTATAAATAGGCACGTAACTGATAGAAGCAGCAAAATGAACAATTCTGTTTTTATTAAAACCAATTCTTTAAAACCCTATTCTTTCTTGTTACAGGCATCTTTGGTGTCCTGTCTAGGGCCCTGGCTAGCTACAGTCACAGTCATTTGGGATGAGACCTTATTCAACCAGTCAACCCTGTTAAGGGTTGAATCGTGTACCCCCCCAAAAAGATATATTGAAGTCCTGATCCCCAGTAGCTAAGAATGTGATCTTATTTGGAAGTAGGTTCTCAGGTTAAAATGAGGTCACAGGATGGGCCTTAATCCAAGAGGAAGTGTCTCCTTATAGAAAGGGGGGAATTTGGACGCAGACATACACAGAGGGCAGTTGATGTAAGGATAATGCCATCTACAAGCTGAGGAGGTCCGGGGCTGCAGGAGCCAGGAGAGGGGCCCAGCAGATCCCCCTCAGGGCCCTGGTAAGGAACCCACACGCCGGTACGTTGAGTTCACATTTCTAGCTCCAGAACAGTGAGACAACTCATTTCTGCTGTTTAAGCCGCCCAGTTGGTGGGACTTTGTTATGGCGGCTCAAGCAAACTCATACCAACCCTTTAAGGTGCTGCCTCTCTGGCCTTCTCTCCAGGATCACCTAAGCTGTTACTGGTCACCTGCAACTAAGTGTAATCTAAGTACTCTCTTGAGAGCAGGTTGCATTACTCACTCATTTAGCTATTAACAGTGTAACAGAACACACTATGCCCAGGCACTGTGGCTGCATTAGGGAACCTGGCTCACCGGGTCCCTTCCTCCTGTGGCTTACAAGCTCATGTCTTTGTGAGGAAGACACAATCACATATTTAAATGGAAAATACTGAACATAATCGGTGACGTGCCATTGAGGAGGGCAGCCCCGTGTGTGAGTAAGGAGGTCTGAGGGTGGCAGCCGTGGCCAGGCTCCTTCCAGGCAGGAGCACCTGAGTGAAGCCCTGTGGGGTGGAGCCTGGAGCATGTACAGAACCCAAGGAAGCCTGAAGGCCACGGAGAGTGGTGAGGGCAGGTGCTGGAGCAGATACTGAGGGTGTCTGTTAGGCCGCCTTACAGATCTGTGGTTTTATTCACATCTGAAGAATGATGGGGACTCAAATTTTGAAGCAGGGAAGGAACAGGATCATATTTGTCTTTAACATGACTTCTCTGGGTGGAGACGGGATTGAAGGGGAGCAGTGCAGATGAGCTCAAGGGTGGGTTTTGATCATAGGGGGAGCTTTAATAATGCAGAAAAGGGCTGTTAACTGCACTGACAGTAAGTCAAGGTGCTTCAGATTTGCTGAGGCCTGATTGCAGCCGGGCAGGGAGGGAATGACTCCTCAGATGGTTCTGCAGGGCCTGGCACGGTACTCCATGTACAGGGAGGTGCTTTTGTTTAATTATTAAATTAGTTTCCTGTTTCTGCCCTTCTTTCTCACATGGCGATCCTCATGACCTCCTGCCTGGGTGGTTACAACAGTCTCCTAATTGCCTCATACTCAGAGGCTTCATCTCCTCCAGCCCATCCTAAAGTCAGCTGGAACTGGGGGAGGGAGATGGGGGGTTTGGTTTAACAGGAACAGACCTTCAGACTTACAAGCTGAAAGTTACAGGGATGGATGGTGGTGATGGTTGCACAATGTGAATGGGTTTAATATTACCATACTGTACACTTAAAAATTGTTAAGATGGTAAATTTTATGTTATGTGCATTTTAATAACTAAAAAAAAAAGCCAGTTCCAGTCAGACGACGCCTGTGGTCAAGTATCAGAGCCTGGGTATTGCACTAAGGTCATTGCCAGGTGGCCAACTGCTCCTCTGGATGCTGGCCTCCTCTGCTCCTTTCCCTCACCCTGGGGCCTGCTCTGTGCGGGGCAGATGCTGCTCGTGGGGCTCAGAGAATGTCTGCAGAACGAGTGCCACCCCCCCCACCCCCAACCCACCGTGCACCCTGCACAGCCCACCCGCCTGTGCCTTTGGCCACTCTGCAGCCTTGCTCCCTGCTATCCATCATCTCCTCTTTCTCTGCCTGCTAAATCATCCATTCAGCCACCAGAGATTCCAGCTCCAGAAGATTTTAACAAAATCTGGGGAATCCTGGGAGGTTACAGTGGGGGAAATAGGAGGAAAGAGAAGATACTGATTAGTCTTTGCTATTAAATGAAAATACAACTTTAAAGAGCTTTATTAAACATTGAAGTGTAACCACAAATTCCACTAGAACTTGAAGGTCAACGTTTAAACTACCTGGAGGCCGAAACACCACCACAGAGAGCAATCCTTTCGGTGAAAAATCAGGAAAGAAACAAAATGATACCCAGAAAAAATAATATAGACACACAGCTTGGTTTCTTTTTAAAAAACTATATTCATGGAGAAAGTTCCATCAGGATGTTACTCTAGGTTATTCTCTGGTAGTGGTAGTTTTTCAATTTTTTACTTAGTAACCGTAGGCACTGTTTCAACTTTTTTAAGGAGCATAGCTATACAGTATTAGGCTCACAATAAAAAAAAAACCAACGAGTCAAACAAAAAAGCCCACCTATCTGCAAATGGATCCTTGCTTAAGAAGTCTTTTCAGAATCCTCACCCAACCCCGTATCCCGTACCTTTTCTATGACATTGAAGAATTATGGCTGTACATACTGTAACTAATGGATCAGGCACGAAACCCTCTAAGCCTCAGTTTCCTAATCTGTCAAACTAGGATGGTCAGAATTCCCCTGTGACAGAGTTATTGAGATGACGTGATCAAATAATGGCATGTTGAACGCTGAGCGTAGTGTGTGGCAGAATAACAACTCAATAAACTTTCACTGCTGTTACTATTATTACAATTTACTCTAATTCCGAACAACCTTCCAAAGGTAGGCATTAGCAACATTAGAAATGATGACAATAAGGCTCAGAGATGTTTAGTAATTTGCCTAAAGTCACACAGCTAGTAAAGGGCTTCTTGGAAAGTTAGAGGGAAGTTTATCACCCGCAAGGGAAAGTGGTGGTGAAATTTGCATGCAGTGAATGAGAGGCACCGTCTCGAATGGGAATCAGATGGTGCTAAGGAAATATGGGAATAATCGAGTCCAATCAAACGGTAACCCATGGTAACATGCCTGGATGGATACTGTAACTCGGAGGGAAAAATCAAATCCATGGTGCTGGGCTCCATCTTAAGAGAGAATGTGACTACGCAAGGGAGTGGTGGTCTCTATGGGATCTAGGAAAGCGGGGCTGAGGGGGCAAGAATTGTGAGCTGTATAGACATTGATCCCTGTTGGGGGACAGGCCTGTTCTGCCTATGAGTATTCTTTGTGTTGTGACTACTTATAATATAACACTGAACTCACAGTCATACTCTATATATAATCAAAAGACAGGTGGAGAGAGGAACTTTTATGTCAGTTTGAGGGAAGACTATGTGTGCCACCTATTTCATGATTACACCACAATCTCTCCCTGGGTTAAGCCAGACCAACAGCACGAGCACATGGACTGCATTGCACTCGGTGATTCTTCCTGAAAACAATACCACCAGTTCTCACCTCACAGGGACACTGGAAGAAGCGAATGAATCTTATGAGCCTGTATTTATGGTAAGGATGTAGTCGAGATGTTGTTCACTTAATCACACCACCTCCGGCCCACGGCCATCAGAGGAGAGCCGACTCCTGGTGTCAGGAAGGAGCTGTGTGTCTTCAGGGACTCTGGTCTCTGTTTACTTTGTGGACATTGGGTGCCATGTTATGACTGTGTTTTTTAAATCTGTGGTCCTCCTCCCAGCATGTTTGTACTAACCTTACTCTTGGTTTTATCTGATTTTTCTAACTCCTCATTTTCCTTTCATTACAAGTTGTAATTTTTTATTGTTTAAGCTATTTTCGATTATGCTTAAAACCAGGCTGGTATAAATGAATACCGTGTTTTATTCCAAGACTGGGTTTTACTGTGACCTGGATGAAAAGATCCTTATACCTCCATCTCTCCTGACTTTGATTTCTTGGTCACCAAGCAATGTTCTTATTGGCAGTAGGCCCTCTCTCCCAGGAATCTTGCTCCTAGGAGGTAGGCACCCCAGAGAGCGGCCAGAGTCGCCCACCACAGGAGAAAAACAGCCCCTAAGCTAGAGAACTAGCAACATCTTGTGTCTGTCACAGTTTCTCTTCTGGGAATAGGGAACTCAGAAGGGAGCTTCCTGGGCATGGCACACGGTGCAGCCAATTCACTTGCTTCATTTTGTGTGAGATAAACCCATTTGTAATGCTTTTCAGGGGAAGATGGGAGAAAGGAACCAGTACTAAGAAGAGACTGGCCATAGTAGGCAGTTTACTGTATGAGCACATTTAATTCTGGGAGTAGTAGCTGTTGACCTGGGGCAGGTTAGAGAAATTCTTTTAATTCCTTTTTAAACTTTTTTAAAATTAAGGTATCATTGATCTTATGAAGGTTTCATATGAGCAACATTGTGGTTACTACATTCACCCATATTATCAAGTCTCCCCACACACCCCATTACAATCACCGTCTATCAGCATAGTAAGATGATATAGTCACTACTTGTCTTCTCTGTGCTACACTGCCTTCCTCGTGACCCCCCTACAGTATGTGTGCTAATCTTAATACCCCTCAATCCCCTTCTCCCTCCCTCCCCACCCACCCTTCCCCACTCCTCTCCTTTGGTAACTGCTAGTCCCTTCTTGGACTCTGTGAGTCTGCTGCTGTTTTGTTCCTTCATTTTTGCTTTGTTGTTATACTCCACAAATGAGGGAAATCATATGGCACTTGTCTTTCTCTGCCTGACCTATTTCACTGAGCATAATACCCTCTAGCTCCATCCATGTTGTTGCAAATGGTAGGATTTGTTTTCTTTTTATGACTGAATAATATTCTATTGTCCGTATGTACCACATTTTCTTTATCCATTCACCTACTGATGGATGCTTAGGTGGCTTCCATATCTTGGCTATTGTAAAAAGTGCTGCAATAAACACAGGGGTGCATATGTCTTTTTGAATCTGAGAAGTTGTATTCTTTGGGTAAATTCCAAGGAGTGGGATTCCCGGGTCAAATGGTATTTCTAATTTTAGTTTTTTGAGGAACCTCCATATTGCTTTCCACAATGGTTGAAGTAGCTTACATTCCCACCAGCAGTGTAGGAGGGTTCCCCTTTCTCTGCATCCTCGTCAGCTTTGTTGTTCTTAGTCTTTTCGATGCTGGCCATCCTTACTGGTGTGAGGTGATATCTCATTGTGGTTTTAATTTGCATTTCCCTGATGGTTAGTGATGTGGAGCATCTTTTCATGTGTCTGTTGGCCATCTGAATTTCTTCTTTGGAGAAGTGTCTTTTCATATCCTCTGTCCATTTTTTAATAGGGTTATTTACTTTTTGGGTGTTGAGGCATGTGAGTTCTTTATATATTTTGGATGTTAACCCCTTGTCGGATATGTTGTTAACAAATATATTCTCCCATACTGTAGGATGCCGTTTTGTTCTGCTGATGGTATCCTTTGCTGTACAGAAGCTTTTTAGCATGATGTAGTCCCATTTGTTCATTTTTACTTTTGTTTCCCTTGCCTGAGATGTGTTCAGGAAAAAGTTACTCATGTATATATTCTAGAGATTTTTGCCTGTTTTCTTCTAAGAGTTTATGGTTTCACCTCAGTGAACTAGAGCAAATAGTTCTAAAATTCATATGGAACCACAAAAGACCCCGAATAACCAAAGCAATCCTAAGAAGGAGAATAAAGTGGGGGAGATTATGCTCCCTGACTTCAAGCTCTACTACAAAGCCATGGTAATCAAGACAATTTGGTACTGGCACAAGAACAGGCCTGTAGACCAGTGGAACAGACTAGACAGCCCAGATATAAACCCAAGCATATATGGTCAATTAAAATACATAAAGAGCCATGGATATTCAATGGGGAAATGACAGCTTCTTCAACAACTGGTGCTGGCACAACTGGACAGCACATGCAAGAGAATGAAACTGGACTACTGTCTAACCCCATACACAAAAGTAAACTCAAACTGGATCAAAGACCTGAATATAAGTCATGAAACCATAAAACTCTTAGAAGAAAACATAGGCAAAAGTCTCTTGAATATAAACACGAGCAATTTCTTCCTGAATGCATCTCCTCGAGGAAGGGAAACAAAAGCAAAAATGAACAAATGGGACTACATCATGCTAAAAAGCTTCTGTACAGTAAAGGACACCATCAACAGAACAAAAAGGCATCCTACAGTATGGGAGAATATAGTTGTAAATATCATATCCAACAAGGGGTTAACATCCAAAATATATGAAGAACTCACATGCCTCAACACCCAAAAGCAAATAACCCAATTAAAAAATGGGCAGAGGATATGAACACACACTTCTCCAAAGAAGAAATTCAGGTGGCCAACAGGCACATGAAAAGACGCTCCACATCGCTAATTATCAGGGAAATGCAAATGAAAACCACAGTGAGATATCACCTCACACCAGTTAGGATGGCCAACAGGGAAAAGACTAGGAACAACAAATGTTAGCGAGGATGTGGAGAAAGTGGAACCCTCCCACACTGCTGGTGGGAATGTTAACTAGTTCAACCATTGTGGAAAGCAATATGGAGGTTCCTCAAAAAACTAAAATTAGAAATACCATTTGACCCGGGAATTCCACTCCTAGGAATTTACGCAAAGAATACAACTTCTCAGATTCAAAAAGACATATGCACCCCTGTTTATTGCAGCACTTTTTACAATAGCCAAGATATGGAAGCAACCTAAGCATCCATCAGTAGATGAATGGATAAAGAAGATTTGGTACATACATAGAATGGAATACTTTTCAGCCATAAGAAGAAAACAAATCCTACCATTTGCAACAACATGGATGGAGCTAGAGGGTATTATGCTCAGTGAAATAAGTGGAGAAAGACAAATATCAAATGATTTTCTTCATTTACGGGGTATAACAATGAAGCAAAACTGAAGCAACAAAATAGCTGCAGACTCACAGACTCCAAGAGGGACTAGTGGTTACCAAAGGGGGGTTGTAGAGGGTGGGTGGGGAGGGAGGGAGAAGGGGATTGTCGGGTATCATGATTGGTGCATGTAAGGTCATGGGGAAGACAGTGTAGCTCAGAGAAGACAAATAGGGACTCTGTGGCATCTTACTGCACAGATGGACGGTGACTGCAATGGTGTATTGTGGGGGGACTCGATAATAAGGGTGAATGTAATAACCACATTGTTTTTCTTGTAAAACCTTCATAAGAGTGCATATCAATGATACCTTAATAAAAAAATCAGAAAAAAAAGTTCTATGGTTTCATGACTTACATTCAGGTCTTTGATCCATTTCAACTTTACCCTTGTGTATGGAGTTAGACAATAATCTTGTTTCAATCTCTTACATGTAGTTGTCCAGTCTTTGACCTCCTTGGTTAGGATTATTCCTAAGTGTTTTATTCTTTTTTTTTTAAGAGCAGACCTGGGTTTTTATTTATTTATTTATTTTTATTTTGGTATCATTAATCTACAATTACATGTGCAACATTATGGTTACTAAACTACCCCTTCATTAGGTCCCCCCAACCAACCCCATTACAGTCACTGTCCATCAGCATAGTGAGATGCTATAGAATCACTACTTGTCTTCTCTGAGTTGTACAGCCCTCCCCATGCCCCCCCAACATTATGTCTGCTAATCGTAATGCCCCTTTTCCCCCTTATCCCTCCCTTCCCACCCATCTTCCCCAGTCCCTTTCCCTTTGGTAACTGTTAGTCCATTCTTGGGTTCTGTGAGTCTGCTGCAGTGTTTTATTCTTTTTGATGCAGTTGTAAATGGAATTGTTTTCCTGATTTCTGTTTCTGCTAATTTACTGAGTATATAGGAATGCAATAGATTTTGTGTATTAATTTTGTTTCCTGCAACTTTGCTAATTCTAGTTCCTTTATTTGTAAAATGCAGACACTATCACACTATCACGGATTAAGTATGATTCATCCAAATCATCTGGCACAGCTGCTACAACCATTGCCACTTCTATTACTGCTTGGTCTGTAATTAGCAGTCATCCTCACTACAATTCTGAGGTGGGTATGGTTACTCCCATTTTAAAGAGGGGCAGACGGGGGAGCCCACGCTCCTGTCACTCCGCAGTCTTCCACTAGAGGGCAGGCTAAGGTCGGAAGGAGCCCGCCCTCTCTGCAACTCGGTAGGCGGGAAAGGCGGCGGCAGAATGAGGCAAACATTTATGGAATATTTGTGACCCCAGAGTTCTGAAGGTACTAGCCCGGGCTCCACCTCCTCTCCCTCTGCTCCTAAACTCTTTGTCCAGCCCGATGTCTCCTGTGGCCTCAGCTTCTTTCCCCAGCTCCCAGGGACACCTAAGTCCGCCCCTACCATCCTTTCTTCTCCCCACGCCCCTCGAGACTCCAGCACTGGATCTCCGGCAACCCCAGATTCCTTCTACCCGAATGACTACAGTAGAGACAGGAAACCGAAAGCCCTCCGGGACAACTCAGGTCTCTCCTTTAGGCAGAGCTCCAGCAAACCTCTTTTCCCCTTCTCTTCTGCAGAGCCTTGGACCTTGACGATTCCGGTAATGCCGCCTGCCTGGGGCCTGCCGCCATTTCTCTATCCTCCCCGCACCCCATCCCCGCAGGGAGGCCTCTGAAGAACCTTCCAGTAAGCGGGGCGCTTGTGGAAGGCGCGGTGCCCCTGGGGGGCACAGGGCCGGCGACACTGGGCATTGTAAAAGTGAACAACTCCGTTAGGGAACAGGAGTTGAGCACGGGCAGGCATGGGGCGGTGTCTGCCGGCTTCCCTTTGTCCCCGGCTCGGACCTCCAGGCCCCCCGCTACCTCCCAGACTTTCCCCCATCAGTTCCAGCAGCCAAAGCCCCGGAAGCAGCCACAGCCGCAGCTTTTCTACCTGAGGCTTCGTTTCCCCTGCGGGACGCGCGGGTGCTGAGCAGGGCCTGGGGCTCTCCGGAGGGGCGGGCCTGGGTGGGGATGGTGCTCCGCCGAGGGGCGGGCCTGAAGCCGAGGGGCTGGCGGCCGGCCTCTCTTGGTGGCCACCTCCTCCTTCCAGCCCCACCTGGGTGTGTCTCCCACCTGTCCTCTTCTGCGCCGCGCCATGCCGGGGTTCCCAGCTCGTTGCAGCTTCCTCTGTTTCCCTCCCTTTCCCCCCCGTTATTCTCTACTTGCGCTCTGACCCTCGCCACTTGGGGTGTATATCTGGGCCGGCCCCGGGGGCCTGGGCCTTTCTTTCCCTGCAGTTTCTTGGGGGGGATGTGACCGTGCCAGGGAGGCGGCGATTTGTTGAGGGAGGAGGAAACCGTCTGCTCTCAGCTTGCTTCCTGGGGCCTCTCACAGCCAACACCCCGCCTGGGAGAGACAGGCTCAGAAGCTTTAACACACAGTTGAGTTGCTGTGCTTCTGTGCCCATTTTCTTATAAAAGACAATAGAGAATCTCTTTAAAAGAGACTTCATCCATGAAAAATGAATTGATTACTTTCAGAGCCAAAATATACAGATGTTTCCTCTATCTTAATGCATTTTTCGTTAGAAAATCCATTTGAAAGAGAAATGTCTGTCATTAGAAGGGATCCAGATAACATCTCCAATAACCAG
The DNA here is from genome assembly GCA_032199065.1 of Smutsia gigantea. Classification (NCBI taxonomy): domain Eukaryota; kingdom Metazoa; phylum Chordata; class Mammalia; order Pholidota; family Manidae; genus Smutsia; species Smutsia gigantea. Next base: position 139,106 of record JAVSCE010004116.1, on the reverse strand, counting down.
CTGCTCTGGCCCTTTAGCCCCCTCCCTGCTGAGCGCACATGTCCTTGGATTGTCCTTTAACACCTATCAGTCTGCTCTCTATAATGATGGTCTGTAGGATCGGTCCAGTTTTTCCTGTCCAGTGATTCTCAGCTTTTTACAAATACACTGGAAAACTGCAGACGCTTGCACCATGGAAGTTGGTTTAGATCAGACTCAAAGCACTTCCTCTTCAAAGACCTTGAAAACTATAAACCAATTTTGCTAGCCATGACAGATGGAAAGAGATTTCTGGGGTCTCAAGTACCAAAGCTACCTACTACAACTCAATGCAGTGAGAAAAAAATGCATTGATTCCTGGTTTTGATAATGTACTATAATATGCAAGATGTCACCATGGGGGTAAGCTGGGTAAAGTGTGCATGGAACATCTGTGTACTATGTTTACAATCTTTCTGTCAGCTGTAATTATTTCAAAACAAGAAGAGGAGGAGGAGGGGGGAGGAACAGAAGAGGAAGAGGAAGACAAGAAAGAGAAGGAACGTTAAAAAATATGTCCTTAATAAAAAAATTGAGGACATTCCAAGAAAAGGGACTCTCTTTATTCCTGTAGTTTTGGCCCAAACTCTACTATGGCTTCTCACCTACGTGAACTTGGATCAGTGAACACATGTGATCTGAACAAGTCTAGACAAGAAGCAGGGATGTGTAGTAGCCCACCTCAGCCTGCCTGTCACATGTCCCATGACTCCTTTGCCTTTGGGCCTCCAAAAGAGGGGCTAAGTGTCCTTTACCGACAGGAGGAGGGGCTCAGTAATTCTCATGGCACTGGCCTTAGAGTGACTTTGCCTGACAACATGGATGGAGCTGGAGGATATTACGCTCAGTGAAATAAGTCAGGCAGAGAAGGACAAGTGCCAAATGATTTCCCTCATTTGTGGAGTATAACAATGAAGCAAAACTGAAGGAACAAAAGAGCAGCAGACTCACAGACTCCAAGAAGGGACTAGTGGTTACCAAAGGGGAGGGGTGTGGGAGGGTAGGTGGGGAGGGTGGGAAAAAGGGGATTGAGTATGATTAGTACACATGGTGTGGGGGATCACGGGGAAAACAGTGTAGCACAGAGAAATGAATCTGTGGCATCTTACTACACTGATGGACAGTGACTGCATTAGGGTATGGGTGGGGACTTGATAATATGGGTGAATGTCGTAACCACATTGTTTTTCATGTGAAACCTTCATAAAAGTGTTTATCAATAATACCTTTAAAAAAAAAGAGTGACTGCCTGGAGTGTCTTCCACACATAGACATGTCCCTCAGGACCCCACCAGGGCCGCTGCATCTGGCAGGTGGCCAATGGAAGATTTTAGGATTCAGGATATTGGCTATCTCATCTTCGAAGACTTGACCAACATCTGGCATGGCCTGGAAGATAAAATTGAGGAGGGTATATGCACAGAGCTCTGGGAATTGGACAGCCTGGTCACCTGGGACTCTAAAACCTACAGCTGCCTTTATCCTGGGCACAGGCTTACTTACGACCATAGCAGCCTCATTGGCACAAGGCTAAGAAGCCTTGGGTTTCTGCAGGGGTATGAGACATCAGAGAGGAAAGCAGCAGACGGAATGGTGGAGAATGTAGCGCCTGAAATTTACTTGAGTGTCTGCTGGAAATGTGAGGTGCCAGGTTTGCAGAACAGTGTTAGGACACCAATCTCAGGATACCAGGCAAAAGGGATAAATGAAAACAGGTTATAATACTTTGGAAAGAAAAACTGAGAGGCTTGTAAGTTTATGAGCATGTCCCTATCATACATTTGTAAATTTTCTAGGTATAGGAATGTTTTGGATGACACTTTTAAAAAGAGAAGACACAGTCTGCAAGGATGGTAGAGCTTTTTTTTTTAACCCAGTGTATACCTTAGTGCTATACTGTGTATTATCCCAAATGAGTTTTTGTTTATTTGAATATTTTAAATTTTTACCAAACTTAACATGTATATAATTTTAAAAGGCCAAAATTTCTTTAAGACATATTAAAAAGCTGTTGCCCCTGTACCACCTTTTTCAACCTCTAATTCTCTTTTTCTAGATGCAAACATTTCAATGCTCAGCTGGCTTTCATCTTCCAGTTTCTTAATGAATTGTATGAGTCAGGGTTCAGCGCAGGACGTGGAGATCACTTTAGGTATATTAAACAGGAAGGGATTATATGAAGGATATTGGGAGCTACTGAAATCTTTAGAATAACTGAAGGGGCAGGTTCTCAGCTAAGCCTATGGAATGATAGCCGGAACAATATAGATCTAGGTTTCCCTTTGTGTGTCTATAAATTTGTCACTGATTTGTCACCAAACTCTCCTCCAACAGTGTAGTTTTCCTCTCCATTCCAATGCATGATAACTAATCAATTTCATATTTTTTCTCGAACATATCCTTCTGTAGCCAGGTAAAGGAATTATCTTTATCCCCGAGGTTTTGGCCCCAAACTCCTGTTTCAATCTGGACCTGTTGGTCCTTAGGTCTCCTGCATAGCTGCTTCCTGGGATATCTTGACATCATCCTGGGCTTCTTTTCCATCCTGGAGGATCCCCCGTCTTTATCTTTGTGGATCCAATTCCTCTACATTCCATATTATGGAATACATACTCCGGTAACTCTCTGAAAAAAGGGACAAGGGAGAGGAGTTTTTAAGACTTTGTCTGAAAATGTTTTTATTTTACTGTTTTACCTGATTAATACTCTTACCAAAAATAGAATTCTAAGTTGCAAAATTTACATCTAAATTTTGAAAGCATTGCTCCATTACCTTCTAGCTTACTGTGTCACAGTTGAAAAGTCCTATATTGAGTCTTGATTCTTCTTATGTGACCTGGTTTTTCTCTTTAAACAATATTGGAATTTTTCTCTTTGTCCTAATATTTTTTAAATTCATGATGATGTACCTTGGATTTCATTTTGCTAGACTCACAAGGGTCCCTCTAAATTTGGAATCTTATATCTGAGTTCTGGGAGTATTTCTTGAATTATTTCTTTGATAAGTTCCTCCTTGCTGTTTTCTGTTTGTTCTTTCTAGAAATCCTGTTATTCATCCAGATTAGTAATCTAATTCCATATATTTCCTATACCTTTTCAACTTCTTTACTGTTTGCTTCCTTTTAGGAGATTTTGTCAACTTTGTTTTTGAAATCATATTTTTAATTAACAGTACAGCTTTTTAGTTCTCTAAATGTTCATTTTATAGCCCCCTTTTTTCTTTCTTTTTATTATGAAGACATTTCCTTTCTTTTTTCACGAGGACAGTATCTCCTCTTATTTATGTGAAAATACTAGTTGCAGTGGGTTTTTTCTTTGCATTGTCTCTATTTCTTTGAAGTTTCCTAGTCCTTGTGTTTTCAATCCCCATCTTTCCTGTTAGTGGCATTCATCGAATAGTCACTATTCTGGTTATCAATGTATTTCTTCTCAACAGAAAAGCCACCCTCTTAATCTGAGCGGTGATTAACAGAGCATTTCTCTTGCAGCCAGCACAAAATTGAGCTTTGTCAGGAGAGGGCGCTGGAGGGACATTGCAGGAGGAAGGGTTTCTTTTCTGGGCTTTCAGGAGCTGCAGTTTTTGGTTTTTGTCGCTTCTGCTGCGTGACTGATGAGTGGCAGGGGTGGAGATATCCAGGCCCTGTGTCAGCCGCGTGCTGACAGTATGCAGTCCTTTAGCGAGCTGGTCCTCAGATGGACACTGCATCCCCAGCTCCCTCAGTGGCTTTGCCCACAGAGGTGTTTCCTGCCTGCCTACAAACGTGTTTGCCTGGGCATCCCAGTGACATAATCTGCCGTGCAGTGGGTTCCACCACACCCTTCCAATCCAGCTGGAGAGCGGGGGATGCCTTTCCAGCTTTGTCCTCTCTCGGGTACGTTCCCTCTGTCCCAAGCAGGCATTAAGTTCTTTTTACATCTTTACTGTTTCTTCTCTTGGAAGTCAATAATTCTGTTAAACTCTCCTTGCTTAAATTAGGGCTTGGTTTCTGTCTCCTCACTGTATCTTGATGGATGAGGTAATCCTTAGTTTATATTTTAAGCTGTTTGGAAATTCCACGTATGTGTGGGGGGAGATTTTTCAGTGGGCTCCACCGTAGTGCATTTGGGCTTGACCGTTTCCCCAGAAGACGCTTGCATTCAGAGTCCAGTCAGGTGAAAGAAAACGCTCTATACATTCAAACAGATCATTTTATAGAGAGAACTGTTAGCCGTGCAAGATCTAAACAGGCAAAAAGGAGCAACAAGATTCCACAGAGGTAGAAAGCACAGGAAGCAGCTCTCTGTGTGAGGCTAGGGAACCAAGAGTGGTGGCTGGGGTTATGAATCTGCAGAATCCTGGTGGAAGGGCCGTGGTGCTGGAACGCGGACCTCTGAGGAGGGCCTGGTGACATGTTGTAGTGCCTGAGGGGGTGGTGAGGCCGGTGCCAGGAGTGTGGAAGAGCTGCAGTTTGGGACCAGAGACTGCTACTGGACCTGTCGCTGCTGAGGTGTGCTGACGGGATGGAAGCCAACATGAAGGAGCAAGTCCCTTCTCCCTCCTGCAGCCCAGCCGTCTCTCTTGGTACCTGAGAGGGAGCCAGCTGGCCAAGGAGGGACTAGAAAGGCGGGGCTGAAGCTCAGTGACAATAGCGTAATTACCAGCACAGCCCCCCTGCTGTGTCTGTAGGTTTTTTCTTGGTCTGATCAGTCTCTCCAGAGCGGATTTCTCTATTATTCTGGAGGCAAGTCTGGCTGCCAGTTCTCAGACATGACTAGGGGAAGAAACCCCAGAGGCCTTTCCATTTTGCTTGCAGACTTTTACTTAATCCTATTTTCAGTATAGCTCCTGTATATTTTTTGCATAGGCATACATTTTCAAATCAATTGGGTAAAAACTTAGTTCTCTGTATATTTTAGATACAAGTTATTTTTCAGATATTTTGATAGACGTATATGGAGAATCAATAAGGAAGAACTCAAAAACACCATCAGTCAGTAAGATCTAATTGATGTTTATAGAACACTGCCGCTGCCTCCAGGGCCTCCCTCTCCATCCAGTAAAGCACCCGTTAGAGAGGTATGTGGGAGCCACTCTGCCACAGAAGAGTTAGGGGTCTGGGGCTGTAATGGCTTCTGTGTGGGTGTTCAACTTCTGTTTCCAGTCCCTCTTGTATCCCCATGTTCAGAGGTACTTACTATCTTCATTCATTACTATTTCTGGGGTTCTGCTTTGTGAAGTCAGCCTGCTTCTGGGACTCTCCCCTGTGGTCTCACCTCCGATTTCTCTGATTTGCCAAGACATTTGTCCATTTACTGTCCAGATCCTGATTTATTCATTTATATGTATATATATATACTTAGATTATATAGTTTCCTGGGGTTTTTTTCTTCCCTTTTTCCTTGTAGTTTCTTGCCTTTAAAAAAAACTTTTACCACATTGTGGTGGGGTTTCTGGTGGGAGCAGAGACAAAAGTGTGTGTTCGATCAACCATATGAAGCCAGAAGCCCCAGCTGAGGCTGTAGTGTGGTCGTGTGTACTCTGGTTACCTAGCGTGGGTGGAGTGGCACCATGTCGAAGCAAATGCCATGAAACCCTTTTTATTTCCTCTCCCTTTTCTCTGGCTTGCCCTCCCTCCAGGGGGTCCTTGGGCTTGCCTTGGTGTATGACTCAATGCGTTTCCAACAAGACCCTTTCCTGTAGAGATGACACAGCCAACAGCTCTGAACAATATGTCATTCTAAGGAGGAATCTGGAAACAACATCAATTTACAGTTTTCAGTTTGTCTTTTTTGGCCTCTGACTAATGATTGGAAGCAAAGCCGAGCCAAAATAAATAGGCTAATTCACATTCCCTGCTACGGATGCTCATAAAATACTTGTGTCTCTACATTGCTGCCATGAGCAAGGGTGGTACAAAGAGTGTGCAGGTGATGGGACAGCCATTTAAAGAGCTGTAGAAGAGACTCTTTTATGCTCAGTAACTCTCTTTTCCATTAAAAAAACAAAAACAACATTTATTGGAATTAGACTTTGAAGAGAGAAAATATATCCATGTAAGAAAATAAAAAGAATCTCTAACTCCAATCCTTAGAAGTAAACGTTGCTAGCATTTGGGTATTTTTCCCAATGGGCATATGCTCCTTCTACTGAACTTTATGTTCTAAATAATATTCTACCTTTAAAAAGTCTTCATAAAATAATTTAAAATTGCTGCCTAATATAATACCACGATATACTCTTTCATTGGATTTGTAATTGTTTCACTCTTATAAGTAAAATGCTACCATAAACATCCTTGGGCGTAAAGGATGTTGTTGTGTGTGTTATCTCTTGGTTTGTATTAGCTGAATATTTCCAAAGAGCTTGTGCCCCCCACTAATATTAGATGACAATGCTGGTCTCACCAAACTCCCCCCAAAAGTTGAATCACTTCCTTCATTAAGAAATATTGAATTCCTTTTAAAATTACCATCTCAACAATTCAAACATGGTTCTAAATAGACTAATACACATGGGACAGCCACAGAGCATAAGTAGGCTGCAGGTAAGGTTTTCCTAACTTAAACCAGGAAGGATTTTAAGAGATGAATGGTCCTGATAACTGAGTAAGATAAAGAGCCACTGTGTTAAGTACCACATAAATTAAAAGAATTGTCTTTGGCAGACGTTTTTAGAATTAATTTGGTCTATCACAAGAAAATTAATGAATAATACCTTCTGCAGGTTTTTTGGGGCACTATGTTGTTATTCCCAGAGGATTTATTGAGTAACTTCTGAGGTTTTTCTGTGCCTGTAGCAGGTGACTGGTAGAACTTTGATTTATTTTTTTCAAAATAATGATTTTCACTCTGCTGTAAACAACAAGAGGTTGGGGACGAGGTCTGTTCTGCTGCTGTAATGCTTTATGATACGTCTGGCTCACTGAGGGTTCATGAGCTGCAGCAATACCACAACAGTTTTCTGAAGGACGTCCTGGCTCTGGCGTTTCTGCATGGGCTCCTGCAGAACATCCCTGTGCAGAGGCCGCATCACCTTCTGTCCAGGTGGCGCATAGGCTGAGGTTTTCACAGGGCAACGTAGACCTGTTGCCTGCCCAACTTAATTTATCTCCGTCAGCAACAGAAACATAGGTCCCAAAGTTCCTCACAGAGAGTGTAAACCAGGATTTCTGGTATATGGCTCCTAACAATAGCCCAGTGAGAGAGAAGATATTTTAGACTTGATTACACAAGGGGAACGCAATTTTCTCACCTCTAACTTCTTTAAATTCTGTCCCTGGATCACGGGCATCTTTATCTCGTACTACTTTTTTTTTAGTACTTCCCGGAATCTCTTCCATTAAGTTGTGTTTTAACGTTCAGCCTTTCTAATTCAGGTTTGCTAGCAAACAAGCACAAGAAATCACATCGAATATGCTACAGAAAATTTTCTGAGGACTTTTAGCTTTACATTACCCCAGTGTCCCTTATGAAAGACATCATGTGATAAATTTATTTTAGAATGGACTGCCAGGAAAAGTTCTGTTTACTTAATGCTGCTCATGTGGGCTATATACCCTGCCCATGTTTCTCTTTGGGCGCTGATTGCCCCCAAAGCATAAAACAAAACTTTCTTAAGTACCTCAATATTATCATCACCAAGCTTTGGAGTATTTATATTCTCTTTTGCCTTGGTTTGTATGTTTTTAAATTTTTCATGTATACTTATTGATGATTATTTCATAATTGTATCTTTGTTATAAGCCATTCCAAAAAATCTGTGGAAAGAGGTGAAGTACTAATAAATGTACATTAAAAGTTGTCCTGTTTAACACACTCTCAGGGGAAGTCAGACGTACGCATGTACTGGCCATGCCCGTCACAGACCTGTCCCACACTCAGCCCCTGCGGAGCCTGCAGGCCCAGGTGCGGTTGTGTTTTGGACCATGCGCTCCTGCGTCCTCTGGCCACAGAGACAGGCACCTGATTCACAGTCAGCCAATCAATAAGCTGGCCAGTGACCAGTGACATGGCATGGCACTCAAAGTTAAGCTGGAGCAACCAGGTTCTTTCTATTAGGAATTCACATTAAGAAATAGATATGTAAAGAAGTGACTGGTATAGAAGAATTTTGAAAGCAGTGTAGTGTGGTGGATAAGAGTTTAGGCTTTGGAATCAATCCAACCTAGGTTTAATCTTGGTTTTGTAACTTCTAAAATGTGTAACTCTGAACAAGTTATTCGACTCCCCTGTCCCTCAGTTTCCTTGGAGGAATCACAGAACTTTCTTGAGAGCATTGTTTTAAGGATCAGATATGCTTTCTGCACCACTGGCACTAGCTGGTAGTGATGATGGTGATGAAGACACTGCTGTTGTGCTGGTGGTGGTCAGAATGCAGTGGTGGTGATGTGGGTGAAAATGCTGATAATTGTAGGGCTGAGTCTGGAAGGGTCTGGATGTGCAAAGAGGAAGGAAAGTTCAGAAGTTAGGAAGGAGAGGAGCAATTGTATGGTAAGTCAGTGGCAGCAGGATAAATAGCGGACATAGAGGAGAACAGCCAGGTTGCTCTGATGGTTGACATGCAAAGACTAAAATAATATTAATAAGAGAGAAAGAGAAAGAGAAAAAAATACAGACAGTTGGGGAACAGCTTTCGTTTTTCTTTTCTTTGGATAAGCTGAGGTTGGCTGATTGACCAAGCTGACTGGGCCATCAGGATAAATCATTTCAGTTATTTACAGATTCTTCTAGAAACCTTGAGAGTTCAGCCTGCAGAGCATTCATGAAGGCCAACTCTAACATCTGCCAGTGGCCTTCCATCGCACCACCTTAGTCAGGCCACCTGTGAAACATTTTCTCATCGGAAATATTCTCTTATGCTACAAAACCTTTCCTGGACCCAGTTTTGTTATAGCTGGTAAATAGCCAGACATAAGCAGGAAGGGGGTTGGGGACTTTGGCCGGTGTTTACATTCAGTTATATACTTGTTTATATTATAAACATTCCATGTAAACTGTTCTCTTGGGGTGTGGAGAGGGAAGGTATAGATACCAGATCTGCCAAAACTGACCAGTTCCAACAGGGAGGAGAAGATGACCCTGACTTCACCACAAAGTACATTATATGCTTATTAACATACTAAAAATCACACTCCTTGGTACCACGACAGTTCCGAGGAAGACCATCTAAGGACAAAAAGAGGGTGTCACTCTAGTTCACAGAAATCCCCTCCCTATTCTGAGAAAACCCCACATAACCCAGTGAATATTCCACCTCTGCTTAAACTCCAGCTATAAGACCCCTCAAACCAAACCCCATGGGGCTGCTCACCTCCAGAGTTCACCCGCACTCCCTCCTGGAGTGTGTACTTTGCTTTATTAAACTACTCTTTGCTTGTACTGCTCAACCTGCTTGTGAATCATTCATCAGAGTCAAGAACCCCTCCCTGGCTGAGGTCTCACTTAGTGTTTAGGGAGGTCTCCCCACATTGGTCTGCCTGACAACAGCTGTACAGCTTCTTTATCTCCAGATTCCTTTTCCCTTTCACAGGTTCTGAATTTCTTTCCTCTTTGAGCAACCAGACTCCCATGTCCTTACATTTTATCTTTCTTACCCTCAGGTTCCACTTTCTGTCACTAGAAGTGTTTGGCCAGATACTAGAAAATCACTACACAGGATGATATAATGGAAAAAATCTTGCTTTCAATGAGAGTTTGGAATAAATGCCCTTTTAAGTTCCTTAGGATACCAAGTATTTTAGATGCCACAGAAGGGAAGCTCCCCAAGACAGAGAACCACCCACCGTGTTTCAAGGGCCAGACAACACTTGGCACATCTTGATTTTCTCCCCTGGTTATTTTTCCAAAATAAGTTTCTTATACATTTGGCAGAATTTAAGTTCTTTATCACAATGTAGTATTGCAGTTAATCTCATCTCATATGTTAGTTTAAATACTTACATATATCAAGCAGTTGACATCATTTTAAGTAACATTTAAATTATGTTTTGAGAGCAGCATATTTCATCTTTGGAAAATTATTTCTAAACATGAAAATCAAAGCAAGATTGGTTTAGTCTATAGACATTCCATCCATAAGGAACCTACCAGAAATAAGTGAAGCAGATGTATCAATATTACATATAGCAAAAACTAAAAAGATAAAGCATATGCAACAAATTAAAACTCAAAGGAATTTGCAGAAAACAAAGTACTGATAATTTTTAGGCAATTTTAACAGAGGTAGGAAAATCTTATTTATCTGATTTTGCAAAAAACTGGAATATGAGTGCCGTCCACTCACACACAGCTACTCCTCTCAGGAGGGTGTGCGCCTAGGAGTCAGCATATACCCTGGGGCTGAAGTTAATGCCTTCACACAGGTTCCCACTGCCTCCACAACTTCCTTTGCTAAAATCCTAGTTTATAGAATTCCTTTGAAGATGACTTCTACAGAAGGTAACATTTGAAGTTTTTAATACAGTTCAACTGGACAGTTAATTGAGAAAAGAGTTTCCCATGCTTCAAGGAGAGTCAAGCAGGGGTAAGGCTGGGCTGGTGACCTCTAAGAGTTTGACATTTAGCAGAGGAAGCCACATGCTGGACACAGAAAGCAGTGATAGAGGACCCAGGTGAGAAGTGCTGTGGGAGCCCTCCAAGGGGCACTGGGGCTTGGGGCTGACTCCAAGGAAGCTGTGTTTAAAGTGTGTTTACAGGTCTTTTTCCATCATAAAAGTAAATTGTCATTATCATGTATTTTGGAAAACATAGGAAAGTATTTAGAAAGTAAATCAGAGTATTCAACCCCAGGTCACTCTGATGGTTAATTTTATGTGTCAACTTGGCTAGGTCACAGTACCCAGATATTTAGCCAAACATTATTCTAGATGTTTCTGTGAAGATATTTTTTAGATGAGATTAACATTTAAATCAGCAGACTTTGATTAAAAGAGATTACCCTCCATAATGTGGAAGGGTCTTATTCAATCCTTTGAAGGCTTTAATAGAAAAGACTGACTTCCCCCAAGATACAGGGAATTCTGCCTCTACACTTTCTTTGGACTTGAATTGCAGCGTGTACTCTTTCCTGGATCTCCAGCCTACCCTGCAAATTTTGGCCTTGTCAGCTGTCATAGTTGTGTGAGCCAATTCTTTTACCTTAAATCTCTCTCCCCTACCTCCTCTCTTTCTCTTTTTCTTATGTATCTCCATCTTACTGGTCCTGTTTTCTCTGGAGAAATCTAATACATTCATGGTTTATTAAAATTTTTTTCTATACTCTATGGCTAGGTTTTTGTTTTATTCTTTGAGGGGAATTATACATTATTGTCACCAATTTTATGTTTAATTGTGTAGTCCCTTATTTAAAAAATTTATTATGTCTCTATTATCTTCCTTGTCAACACAGTTTAAATAAATGTCACTTAAGCAGTCTCACAATGGTGCATGAAATACATAGTCCATAATTTATACTTTTTCCTCCTGAATATTCATGCTGCTTCCTATAGTTTGTTAAGATAATAAATTGTAATATACATTTTTAATTCATAAATCTTTCCTACAGTTGAGAACTGGATGGATCCCCAGCAATAAGGTCACTGCAGCTGAGGAAACAGCAGGCATGGGGCGAGCAGCAGCATCCCTGGACCAGCTGGACCAGAGCCAGTGGTCAAGACCTGCTGGAGGAGGCAGTGGCCAATCTGAGGGTGAGGGTGGGTACAGACTCCTCACTCAGCTCCCACCTCTGCTCCCAGGCTCATGGTACTTTACTGAAGAGTTAGGGACAAAGGAAGAGAATGACAGAAACACTTAGAACTGGAAATCCTCAGATTTCACAGCCCAAGTTCTTGCCTATAGGGGATCTCCTACTGGACGCTCCTCTGCCTTGCCTCCAGCAGGCTCTGAGTTTCAGGGGCCAGTTTACCTCCCCACAGTTGGGAGTGTTAGGCAGAAAGATGTGAGTGGGATAAAAAGAGGGAGTTAATCAGATAAAGCCAGAGAGCCAGAAAGGACTCACAGAGTTAATGCCCTTTACAATGTGAGTTCACTCCACATGCTCTGAATCCAGGCTGACCTTGAGACTTGTGCTAGCTAATGCAGGTGAGATAGAGCAGAGACATGGGACAAGCATCACGATTAATTTTCTTAAAAATGCTGAGTTATAAATAGCATAGTAAGAATAAGAAGGACCTATGTTAAGGCAAGGCAAAGAGTCTTAACTGATATGTTCCCAGGGCTTGGGGGCAGTTACTGTCTTGGAAAAGAACAGGAAGTTTATCCTACAGAATTATCAAGAAGACTGACTAGAGATGATGACATCTTGTCTGTCATTGGAGATAGACATCATGACACCTCATGACAAACCTACGTCTTCCCAACCCTTTACCTTTATCCTATTCTTGAAAGCCTTAAAAGATAGACTCTTAAGCCCTTAAGCATGCCTCCTCTCTGACATTGCCCACCCTCCCCTTTCTTAAAGTGTGTATTTTTAAAAGACTTCTCTCTGCTCAACTTACTGTGTTTTGTCTCTGTGCTCTTCCAGTGGTGTCTTTGTCACTTTGCTATTCCATTCTGTTTCCTAGACTTCACACACAGGTCTTCAGGCTCTCTGTCCTACTTCAGATAAGGGAGGGGCTACTGACCCGAGCTTGATAGTTCCCATCGGGGAGCTTCCCCTTCCTCTCTGCTTTACTCAGGCGAACCTGCCTTCGTCGCCCTTGACTCTGGCCTGCTCCTGATGGATCTGCAGCAGGGCGGTGGAGTAATGAACTTGACAGCCTAAGGCTGCACGAATCACACTGTTCCTTTTGCAATTGCCTTCCACACAACACTCAAAGGGCGGATCACACATATCTGAAAATCACTCATATCACACATCAATACATCCCATACTGGTCACAATGGATGGTTTTGGTCCTGGCTGTCCCAATCAGCCTCTCATCTTTCCCAAGGGGAAGGCGAAGCAGCGGAGACAGTTCCAGTGGAGTGACGAGTCCGGAGCAGGAGCAGGCCTCAGAGCATACATCTGTGGTCCCGTGTCAGGGACCTCTGGGACGAGCTTGCCACAGGGGCTCTGTGTCCAGTACCTGGTATAGTCAAGTCCATCCATCTGGGAGTCGGAGACAAGAGGGGACAGTCCACATGTGTGTTATACAGTTCAGGCTTTCACCGGCTCGCCTGACGTGGAATTATCTGGTTTGGGCGTTCACCAGCAGGCCTTTTAGGGTGGGCTATGTTTACAGAGGCAGTCGGTGCGGGAAAGCAGGCAAGCCTGACATAAGCACCTCCATGCTGGATGCCCACGTCAGTTCCTCCCTTAGAATGTATTCAAATAAAACTGTTGCTCTGTCTCACTACTGTGTCTCTGCCCTTCGGTTCTTCGTTGGGGCAGGACAAGAACTGAGGAGAACAGACTCAACCTCCCAGCAGCGGTACCCTGAACGTGCTTTCCCAACTCCAAACACAAGTTCCTCCAACCTGGTGCCTATTCTGGTCCAGAGATTTCCTCCTTCAATCCAGAGTCTGGCCCATCTACCAGGATCTGCCTTCTTTACGGTGATTCAAAATGGAAATAAGCCACTCTCTGAAGCAAAAACATTCCAGCCCCATATGACCTGTGACCTCAATGCCTTATAACCTATGACAGTGCTATCCAAAAGAAATATAATGTGAATTATATGTAAAATTTTCTAGTAGTCACAACAAGATAAAAAGCAATGGTAAAATTAATATTAATATTTTTTAAAACCCAGTTGTAATATAGTGATCTATAAGAAATATGTATTTGGTCATTCAGATGACCAAAATATAGTTCCCAGACATATTTCTCATCCAGTTCCTGAAAAAGCTCTGGAGCCATACTGGTGAAATGGGTCTTTTGTTATGTTAATTGAGCCTTTTGGACCCCACTCAGGAGCAGGGGCTGGTTGCCAAGGGGACTGACCATGTGATGAAAGGGTGGGACCTTTCAGCCCCCAACCTCTGGGAGGGGAAAGTGCAGGGGCTGGAAGTTAAGTCAACCAATGGCCAATGACACAGTCAGTCCTGACTATGCAATGAAGCCCTCACAAAAACCCATGAGAAAAAACGTTCAGCTTCCTTTTGCATCCTGTTTCTCAGTCTGAGAGAGACATTTCTTGCTCGGAGAACCAGAATGCTTCCACACTTCCCCTGAGTCTGGCGCCAAGCTCTGCAGGAATAGATGCTCCTTTATTCAGAACCTGCTCTGTGTATCTCTTTGGCTATTAACTCGTATCTTTTACAGTATCTTTATTAAACTGGTAAACAGTGTTTTCCTGAGTTCTGTAAGCTGCTCTAGAAAATTAATAGAACCTAAGAGGGAGGTCGTTGGAACCTCCAATCAGTAGCCAGTGGGTCAGAAGCACAGGTAAGAGCTGGGGTGTTGGGGCTGGAGGTGGGGATGGAGGCAGTCCTGTAGGATGAAGCCCTCAACCTGGGGGCCAACTCACTATGTTGTACACCTGAAACTAAAATAATATTTTATGTCAACTATACTTCATTTTTTTTTTAAAGGAATGAAATGAAAAAATTGAAATAAATAGCTTCAGCTTTTCTCTGCTGAGGCCTGCTCACACCCATATGTGCCACATAGGACAGAATTATCTTGGCCTCACACTAGCTCTCCAAGATGGCTAGCACCTAGCCCACTGTAAACACTTACATAGCCTTTGTTCTGAAAATTTTGGGAACCAGGTTCCCAGCCCAGGCTCTTCTCCTACACCCACCCCAAGGCAGATAACCAGTCTGTCTCCTACAGCTGTGTTTGCCAGGGTCAGACCACCAGCCCACTGTATACAGGCTGTCCTCCGGGGAGCAAGAAGCTCTGTAGTGGACAATAGAAAAGAGATCTGGTATTATTCTAGATTAGACATTTATATACACCAAACAATACTGCTTAACACCTGAAGATGACAAGAAAAGCTGTGGAACTTTCTTGATCTAGGGGCACTGGTTGCCATAGACACTGTTTCCACAGCTGCTTTGCTGTTTTGACTGTCTTTGCATGTATTTTGAAGGACTGTGCTAGGAGAAAAACACTGCTATTTCTGGATTTAACAGTGATCTAGGCAAGGCAGACAATATCTCCACCTAATAAATGGATAAATTAATGCTGAGAAAGATTATGTACTCTATTAAGAGGCAGAACTAGATTAGAACCTAGATTTTCTGATTCTTTTAATGATATGTATTTTCTTTTCTGGCGTCTGTGTTCACTCTGTAACTCATCCACATTCATAAAATTAATGACTCAAAATGTTAGTGTGGCAGTTTATCAGAAATCCTATAGTCACTAGAACAAAAGCCCCCCCCAAAACAGGACACCAGTCCACCACTGTATCCTCAGTGCCTGTCAACTCCTGCACCAGAGTTGACACTTAGTAAATGTTGCAGAATGAATGAGCAGGGTGGTTGCTTAAAAATGAGGAAACAAAGCTCCAGAAATGTTAAACAATTCACCAAATGCCACTTATCACATTTCATAGATTACAAGACATATAATTTTCACACTTATGATACATCTTAAAATCAATGAGGTATCATATTTAACTGTGTTTTTCTTTTCTTAGTGGTGCATGAAATAACAGTATGGTTTCCAGCAAATGGAGTTCCAGACTACAATGGTAGTTGTTTGGGGACACATGCTGTGCTTCTGCGCCCCGCAAGTGCGAGATGAGGGAGTTGGCATGTGGAACTGTGAGATCTGATGCAAGTTTACCTCCCCTGAGGCACTCAGAAGTAGGTGATCAGTTTTCAGGAGAGACCCCTCTCTCAGAGGGTTGCTGCCCTGCCACTGCCACTAGAGGGCTCACCAATCATTTCATTCTGCAAAGGAACCCATCAACAAAATGAAAAGACAACCACCTACTGAATGGGAGAAAATATTTGCAAACCACATATTTGATAAGGGTTAATATCCAAGGTATACAAAAAACTTATACAACTCAGTAGCAAAAAACCAAATGATCCAATTTAAAAGTGGGCAGAGGATCTGAACATTGTTTTCCAAAGAAGACATACAGGGCCAACAGGTACATGCAAAGATGCTCCACATCACTAATCAGGGAAATGCAAATCAATACCACAGTGAGATACCACCTCACACCTGTTAGAATGGCTATCATTCCAAAATATAAGAAATATCAAGTGTTAGCAAGAATGTGAAGAAAAGGGAACCCTTGTGCGCTATGGGTGGGAATGCTAATTGGTGCAGCTGCCACTATAGAAAACAGTATGGAGGTTCCTCAAAAAATTAAAACTAGAACTACCATATGATCCAGCAATTCCACTTCTGGGTATTTATCTGAGGGAAATGACAACATTAACTGGAAAAGATACCTGCAGGCTCATGGCAGCATTCTTTACAAGAACCAAGATATGAAAACAGCCTACTTGTCCATTGATAGATGAGTGGATTAAAAAAACATGTGGTATATATAGGCAATGGAGTATTATTCAGCCTGAGAAAGAATGAAACCTTGCCCTCTGAAATAACCTGGATGGACCTAGAGGGCATTATGCTAAGTGAAATAAGTCAGAAAGAGAAAGACAAATACTGTATGATCTCACTTACACGTGAAATTTTAAAGAAAAAGAAAATTGAACTCATAGATACAAAGAACAGATTGGTGGTTTCCAAAGGTGGGGGGGTGGGGGGTGGGAGAAATGAGGGAGGGAGGGAATCAAAAGGTCCAGACTTTCAGTTATAAAATAAGCAAGTCCTGGGGATGTAATGAACAGAATGTTGACTAGAGTTAATAATTCTGTACTGTATATTTGAGGGTTGCTAAGAGAGTAAATCTTAAAACCCCTCATCAGAAGGAAAAAATGTGTTACAATTTTGATGACCAATGTTAACTAGAGTTACTATGGTGACCATTTCACAATATATACAAATATCAAATAATTATGCTGCATACCTGAAACTAATATAATGTTATATGTCAACTTCAAAAAAAAAAGACATTTCATCAGGAAATTGCAGGCAGTCTGGAAGCCTCTCTTTTGTTCAGGCCTTTTGTTGCCATGGATACTGTTTCCATAGCTGCTTTGACGTTTTGACTGTTATTGAATTTCCCCCCATCATCTCTTTCCCATGCTGAATATATATTCTAATTAAATCTTCATTCATGTCAATGTAACAGTTTTACTACTTCTAAATTTTTCTAATGGCTGGTTTTCATCAACTAAGATATTTAGGGCATTTATTTGACTTAACTAGTGAATTCTGTTTTTAAAAATATTTGCAGCCTCTGTGAGCCACTGTCCAACACTACATTATACCTAAGCCCCATTCCCAAATCAGCTAGGAACTGCAGGCAGCCACACACAAGCAGTGAATACTAATCCAAAGGAGACAGAATGGGTCTATTGTGGCCCCATGTGAGAGAAAATGCCTCTGCTCAGCAGGGCAGCTGTAGCCCCCTTGCTTGCTGGCTGTAAGGGGACATGGTGATAGTAAGTGTTATGGCTGAAAGCACCCTGAATTTTTTCAAGGTTCCCCAAGAGGGTGTGGAACATGGAGGTATTTCACAACTTTCGCATCTACATGACAGCAATGTCCATTAGTTTCCGCCAGGCACCTTGAAGGCAGAAGCTGTATAGGAGGAGAGTGCTGAGTAGCTGTTGTTCATTATTTAGGATTCAGCTCCAAAGAGGGGAAAAATGAATGATCCTGGGGCCAGAGGCCTGAGCTTAACTCGGCCTCCTCCCTTCCCACTGCCGCATGGCATTCATGCAATTTGGGGGCTATTTAACTCCTTTGAACTTCAGTTTATGTTTCTAAGATGGGATGAACCTCACAGAACTGATGTGAGGATCAGGAGAGACCATGTATCTGAGAGCAGCACAAAGTGCCCAACAGTTTGTCCTAAATTCCAGGTCAGTTACCCCCTCCCTCAGGAAGTCTTCCTGGGTCTGTGGTGGCTAAGGCAGGTGCCTCCTTTGAGTTCCACTGCAGCACGTTCCTCTATTATAACACTTAGCACTGAGCACATCACCCTGTAATTGTTGGTTTTCTTGTCCTCGAGGGCCAGGACTATGTCATTCACTCCAGTTAGCCAGCCAGCCTTCTTCTTAAAAGAATCTCCAGCACATACTAGACACTCATTAAAGGAATTTTAATTTCTTTGTGCTTCCAAACAAGACCAAAACTGAGGAAATAGCACCAAAAGAAAGCATGCATTCATTCATTTATTCCAACATATGTATTTCACAAAATCAGTGATGACACTGTTCATTTCATAAGGGACACCTTCCCCAGAGGCTTCTGCCTGCATCTCGTTGGCCGGAACTGTATCTCATCACCACACCTGGCTGCAAGGTTGACTGGGAAGACTGCATATATTCAGCTGAGCACATTGCCACCCCACACAAAACATGGTTTCCTCAAGTATGAAAGAAAGGATGAATAGATTTGGGATAGCAACTAGTTATTTCTGCTACACCTGAAGATTATCTTTAGATGATGATAGCCTTTAAAAATCCCCATAATATAAAGATTTTCTGGAACCAATATAAAACCAACACAAAGCTAATTGAGATGATTAGCCTTTATAATTGTCACAGGCTAACGAGTAAGCACAAGGACTGCCTTAAACTTAAATGATGCCTTTGCTTTTAGTGAAGGCCAGATAATCTCATAGCTCACCGAGAGACCGAAGGTCTTGAGAAAGTTTGTACAGGGAGAATCTGTGGAAGAATAGAGATATCATATGGCAGAGATTTGCTAACTCTGCTGTAAGAATGAGGACTATATTAATGTTGGGAGCAAAGTGTTTTTCAGCAAAAGAATATCATGAAGCACATTCAACTACTACTGCTATTTCTAACTTTAAGTAGAGCTCTAAGCACAAGGAGTTTATACATGGTCCTTTGGCCTGGGTATTGGGAGGACTTGGATATGATGCTCTTAAAAAACCAGACATCTGTATCTTTCAGACAGACAGACTGAGCTGGACAGACAGAAAGGCACAGGGTATTAGGTCTATGCTAGGCACTTAGTAACTATTTTGTTAAAAGAACAAATTTAGATTTGTGACCTTGACAGAAACAAACATTTGCTTTACTGTAATCAGACTTTATGAATATCTCTTATCGCTGAGTTGTGTATATCTCCCCCAAACAATTTTCAAGACCAAACCTGGTGGATAGGTACAGGCAATTTTCCTGAGGAAGTAATCATGGCCAGACAGAATTGGGAGGTACTCAGAGCAGACAGCCATCCTTCTGAGTGTCCCTGGCATGCTTATTCCCAGGCCCAACTGCCTTCCTCCTCTGGTGGTCCCAGGATTCCAGACTGGGGAAGGGAGTGGAGGCCTGAGGAAACCTGTCACACTTCACAGGCCTGCAGAGGCTGACATGGGTCTGCTCTGCTCTGGACCCAACTGCAGTCACTGCCGGGATCCTCTTTTAGTTTTTTTTTTTTTTTTAGGTACATACAATAAATCACAAATCTTAGTATACAGCTTGATGGATTTCACACGTGTGCACACTCATGCGACCACCGCCCAGATTCTCACCCTTTTGTTCCCCCTCCGCCTGTTTCACCCATCCTCCCACCCGCTAAGATGGTTCCTTTCTCAACCCTGGTGCTTTGTGATTTATTAAGATCTATCCAGCTTGTCTCCCCGGCTCTATGACCCTTTCCTATGTCACCATTCTCTTCACCTAAACTTACCACTAGAGATACAGTTTCCAAAAATGTTGAAGTCATATAAAGAAAGTAAAACTATTCTGATAAATGGAACTGGGGGGGGGGGAGATGGGAATACAGATACTCTTTATTTTTTAAACTTCTTTGGTAAAATGTGTAAAAGTTAAAAATCGAACCAGCTTGGGACCACAGACTTCGCTCTTACTTTCTGGACCCTGAGCCCCTTTGAGCCACCTCTTTTTCAGTCTCTAAAAGAGGTTAAGAAGGTGCCATTGCTTGTGACTGCATTGTGCCAGCACCAGAGGCCTGGGGGAGGGAGGAAGGCACCCACCAGCCTGGAGCAGGAGTATCTGACCGGTCATTGTGAATCACACGATCAGAAATCCACTTGCTTGTGATAACAGTGAAGTCAAGAAGGTCGTCCTTTTACAGGTGGACATTGAACACGACTCATGCAGTGCCAGGTACCTACGGAGGCTTTCATTCCCATTTTCCTCTTGTCAGCCATCCATCAGAATACTCTTGTTTCATGCAGTGATGCTAGTGAGATTAAACTTGAATATCTCAACTGAATAATGCATTACCTTTGACTTAAATCACACTTACAAATTGATCCCAAGGTGTGGGTTTGCCTCTTGGGACAGAGGTCGGTACACAGCAGTCAACAAGAATTAACTAGGCTTTAATGACCTGCATGAACCGGCTAATCACATAAGCCATGGCTTGTCATAAGACCAACATGCACTTAATCCTTAGGACAGGATGGCTAAAAAGGACCAGCCCATCCCATTCTGGCTGACCAAAGTTAGCCAGAGGAAGCCACAGGGCTGGCAGAGAGTCCTTTTGTCACCTCTTATAGAAACAATGGGGCTCCTCAGAGACAGAAAAATACCTGGAGCCCCCCTTGGAGAGCTTATACCAGCTGTCTCTGCAATATAGAGTAGCCATGCTCACAAAAATCTACCCAATCCTGGTTTTAAAAGATCTTTTGCAGAATTCCAGAGTGGTCAACAATTAATACAAAATAATATCATTTTTGACATGTGGATCATTCAAACTATGTCCATTTCCCCCTCTCCCCTTGTCCCCCAATTTCTTGTCTTTTTATGAAATTTCCAAATTTTTACATCCATCTTTAATGCTTTGTGCCTTGCTCCATGTAGCTCTCATCACGTCTGACTATATTGGTGTTTCATGTTCCTCTTTGTGCTGTTTTATCTGTCTCCGTGTCCTTCTCCCCTTTCCTGTTTCTTTCCCCTTTCTCTGTCTCTTTCAGCTTCCTCTCTAGCTCAGTTCTGTCCCCATTTTGCCTGCTACTTGCTCCTCACCTTTCTTCTGTCTCTGTCTCTCCGTGTCTTTGCAAACCTCTGTGTAGCTTCCCTCGCCTCGGACAACTTCTCATGCCTCAGCTGCTCACGACCACCTTGCCCTCCTGAGAGGCCCTCATCCCCACAGTGCCCTTCACTTTCCTGGGCCAGCACTGACCACAGGAAGCCAAAGCCAGCAACGAGTGCACCAGTGACTGCGGTGGCAGCCCGGGAAACGAGGATGATTCTGATGGAAGCCAGGAGCCCAGTGGGTTTACCGAGGTACTAAATCCCTTCCCTCAGGGTGAGAGTCTGGATGTTTAGTGGTATAATCTGTGCTCCTGGGTCTGCCGCGGTGTAGTCCTCAGGGGCGTCCAGGTGTCCGGCGTGTGGTCCCCAGGGGCGTCCAGGAGTCCGGCGTGTGGTCCCCAGCGGCGTCCAGGTGTCCGGCGTGTGGTCCCCAGGGGCGTCCAGGTGTCCGGCGTGTGGTCCCCAGGGGAGTCCAGGTGTCCGGCGTGTGGTCCCCAGGGGCGTCCAGGTGTCCGGCGTGTGGTCCCCAGGGGCGTCCAGGTGTCCGGCGTGTGGTCCCCAGGGGCGTCCAGGTGTCCGGCGTGTGGTCCCCAGGGGCGTCCAGGTGTCCAGTGTGTAGTCCTCAGGGGCGCCGGGGCCATCAATGATGTGATCATCAGTGGAACCCAGGTGATCAGTGGTGTTTTTTCTTGTCTCTGAGACTTCAGGGCTGGTCGCTGGGAGCTTAGTGGAAACATTTTGGCTTGTTCCTACTAAAAAATGATCTCTGCTCTGCTTTGTGTTTTCCACAAGTACCCTTTCTACTCCATGCACTTCTCCCCATGCCAGGAGCTTGGATGACTCAAGCTAAGGATCATCTAGTGTTATGGATCTCATTCTGATAAAACATATTCCACAGGGAATCTTCTTGCGCTACAACGTGGAGTATCGAGGGCTAGGCCATGACCTTGGAAGATCTGCTCACCCAGCTCTTGATTTCACCTCTTGCAGCTCTGGTCTCTTTCCTGACTCTTTCTTGACCTCACTCCCCCTGGGTTTGTAATTCTGCAGTCCGGGTATACTGACTCCCCATTTGTATGTGTTGCTTCTCATCCAGGTATGCCTGGGGCTCGGGGAAACAAACGAGGTGGGAGCCGTGATTCATATTAGAGATTAAATTCAGGTTCTGGCTTGGCGTATGATTTAGAATGAGACAGCTCCTGGGTCAGATCTCGGGCTGAAGTGGCAAGCTCGGAGGCAGGCACGAGTCAAGGTGTTTTGGGGGTAGGAGCGTCATAAGCGGTTGTGTGCATGGTCTGGCTGCGGTTGACGGCAGCACTGAGCTGGGTATAAGTGAAAGGAAGAGATGAATCCTCTGCACCTCCCACTGCCCCACCTGGCAGGGCATCAGGACTGGGAGTACTTATTCTTGTGAGTACACGCAGCCTACGTGAGATAAATTTTGGAGCTCTGGGTCCCTCTGCCCCAAAGAATTCCTTTTTACCTGCTGCTGATTTTCAAAATCCCTTCAATAGGCTCAAATCTTCTATTTCTTAAGGGGGAATACAAGGAAATACAGAAACTTAAAGTGTAAATAATTAAAAGCAGATCATTTCCTTGAGAGACAATGTGAGGAAGAATGAACAGGGCCTGGGGACCCTGCTCCCTTGCGACGGGGGTTGGGGCAGAGAGCAGGGCCCCGGACACCCCCAGTTCCCTCAGCTATTCCGTACCTCTGGCAAGGCTGCCCTGCCTGAGTCTCGGCAGGCTCCTTCTCCAGGGATCCCAATCCCCAGCTCTCCAGGCCCTGGGGAACTTTTGCATCTTTTTTCCAAAATTAATTCACTCACCCAGTTCCCAACACCTGAGTACAAGCAGCAGTGGCATGAGAAGGGATGTGGCAGAGCATTTTCTTCTTGTCCACATGGGCTGGAAGCCAGGATGCCTCTTCCTGCCTTCTTCTCTCTGCCTTTTCTATCTTTGCCTCTCTGTAAGACCACAGTGGCTGCTGGGTTTCTATGTGCTGCTGTTGAGGGAACCCAGGACTCCTGGGTCTTCCTCCTTGCAGGGAGTAGTAGCCTGCTTCACTACCCATCAAGGGAAGTGGCTCTGATGCACAGGAGTGCCAGGGCAGAAGAGAGCTGTCAGGGGGGAACGAGGCAATTTTGGCTCTGGCCAGAGCTCAGAGCTGAGCAGGAACAGGGAACCAGGCTCGTCAGTGTAGGTGGCAGCACTTTCTGATGCAGAGCGCTGGAAAACAACTCTCCATGAGATATGTCAGTGCTCAGAGAGGGGTGTGGACTTCCTTTCCACAGGTGGGAGGTTAGGCTCAGGTGATCGAGGAGCACGTAAGTCAGGCCAGCCAGGGAGAGTGTGCATGGTTAGAGGAGAACTAGGTGTCAGAGGGCGCAGAGCGCCGGTGGCCCTCAATGGGAGGAGTGGCATGATGAGGGGCCATCAACACCCAATCTCTCTCTGCTAGAACCACCCTCTTCTCTCAGTCATTCACCCCAGTCTTTCTCATTGGCTTAGCTCCAGCCTGCAGATTCACCTTCTGGCTCCTGCTACTGGAGCGCTCCTGTCCCACCAAGCTTTCCTCAATTACTAGATGAAATTAGTTCACCTCCAAAGGGCCTGTCAGGCCTGGCATGAGGATACCCACATTCCCTCCTTCTCTGTGCCCATCTCTGCCTTACTCAACATTTGTCCAGAAACACACATGGTTCTTGTTTTCATTCAGAGGGAGGACATTCCTCCCATCTATGGGGCCTCTCACTTTCCCAGAGTCCTCTTAACCAGAAGCTGGGGAATCACAGGAGGGCTGGGAATGCATTCCTTTTCAGATGACAGCTGATTCCCTGAATGTCAATTTAATGAATGGCTAGTTTACCAAATTTAATTGATTATTTCAACTACTAAATTTTTCCCCTTAGGAGTTAAGGATTTAATCTCAAAGATGTGCAAGCTATTCTTTTTTTTAATTGAAGTATCATTGATATACAATTTTATATTGGTTTCAAATATAAAACACAGTGGTTCAACAGTTACCATACTATTAAATCCTCACCCCCATTAGTGTGGTTAGTATCTGTCAACATAGGAGGATGTTACGGAATCATTGGCTGTATTCTCCATGGTGTACTGCCACCCCTGTGACCAACTCATATCATGGCTGAGAATTTTTGTGCCTTTTATTCCCCTCAACCTCCCTATACCTCCACCCCCAACCCTCCCCCATTGTATCCACCAGTCACTTCTCAGTGTCTATGAGTCTACTGCTATTTTGTTCCTTTTGTTTTGTTTTTATATTACACAAATAAGTGAAATCGCATGGCATTTGTCTTTCTCTGCCTGTCTTATTTCACTGAGCATAATACCCTCTAGGTCCATCCATGTTGTTGCGAATGGCAGGATTTCTTTCTTTTTTATGGCTGAGTAATATTCCATTATGTATATGTACCACCTATTCTTTATCCATTTATCTACTGATGGACACTTTGTATTCTTCCATATCTTGGCTATTGTAAACAGTGCTGCGATAAACATAGGGGTGCATATGTCTTTTTGAATCACGGATTTTGTTTTCTTTGGGTAAATTCCTAGAAGTGGAATTACTGGGTCAAATGGTATTTGTATTTTTAGTTTTTTGAGAACCTCCATACTGCTTTCCAGAGTAGCTGCACCCACTGACATTCCCACCAACAGTGTAGTTCCCTTTTCTCCATATCCCCACTGATACTTGTTATTTTTTGTCTTTTGGATAGTGGACATTCTGACTGATGTGAGGTGAGACCTCATTGTGATTTTGATTTGCATTTCCCTGATAATTAGCGATGTAGAGCATCTTTTCATGTGCCTGTTGGCCATCTGAATTTCTTTGGAAAAATGTCTGTTCAGGTCCTCTGCCCATTTTTGAATCAGGTTCTTTGTTTTTTTGGTGTTGAGGCATATGAGTTCTTTATATATTTGGATGTTAACTCATTTTCAGAGAAATTGTCTATGAATATATTCTCCCATAGTGTAGGCTTCCTTTTTATTCTGCTGGTGGTGTCCTTTGCTGTACAGAAGATTTTTAGTTTGATGTGGTCCCAATTGTTCATTTTTTATTTTGTTTCCCTTGCCAGAGGAGATGTGTCCAGGAAAAAATTGCTCATACTTATGTTCAGGAGGTTTTTATGTATGTTTTCTTCTAAGAGTTTTATGTCTTCATGTCTTACATTCAGGTCTCTGATCCATTTCAAGTTTACTTTTGTGTATGGAGTTAGGCAGTAGTCAAGTTTCATTCTCCTGCATGTAGCTGTTCAGTTTTCCCAACACCAGTTATTGAGGAGGCTGTCTTTTCCCCACTGTATATTCATGGCTCCTTTATTGCATATCAATTGACCATATATGTGTTTATATCCAAGCTCTCTATTCTGTTCTATTGATCTATAGGTCTTTTCTTGTGCCAGTACCATACTATTTTTTTAAAGGTATCATTGATATACAATCTGATGAAGGTTTCACATGAGCAACTTTGTGGTTTCAACATTCACCCGTATTATCAAGTCCCCCCCCCCACCCCATTGTAGTCACTGTCCATCAACATAGTAAGATGCAGAAGAGTCATTACTTGTCTTCTCCGTGGTATACTGCCTTCCCCATGATCTACTTATATTGTGTGTAATTATAACGCCCCTTAATCCCCTTCTCCCTCTATCTCTTGTCTTTTTGATAATAACCATCCTAAAATGTATAAGGTGATAGATATCTCATTGTGGTTATGGTTTGCATTTCTCTGATGATTAATGATGTTGAGCACCTTTACATGTACCTGTTAGCCATCTGTATGTTTTCTGTGGAAAAATGTCTATTGAAATCATCTGCCCACTTTTAAATTGGATTGTTTAATTGATTATTTCAACTGCTAACTTTATTTGAGTGCATTAAATATTTTAAAGAAGGTGTATTAAAATTATTTACATATTTAATATAACTAATGGGTACACTTTATATAATAAAAGATAATGTTTTTGAAGTCAAAAGTAATAATTTGCATATAGTCAAATTCATTTTTTTCCTGTAGAGGTCTATGATGCTTTTTGTTTTGTTTTGCTTTAAGACCTTAAACTTTCTATTTTGAGATAATTTTAGACTTATGAAAGTTGCAAAAATAGTATAGGAAGTTTTTATATATTCCTTATGTCAAGATCTTATATAGTACAATTATATTTATGGAAACCAAGAAACTATGTAATTTATACAATTACAGAAACTAAGAACTTAACCTTGGTATACTACTATTAACTAAACTACAGAATTTATTCAGAGTTGATATGTTTTTCCATTAATGTCATTTTCTGTTCCAGAATCCAATCCAGGATTTCACATGGCATTTACTCGTCAGATCTCCTTCAGTCTGTGACAGTTCCTCTGTCTCTCTCTCTCTTTTTTTAACCTTTACAGAAGTTGTGATAATTAAATTTTTTAATTTAATTTTTTACTGAAGCATAGTTGATATACAATCTTATATTACCTTCAAGTATACAACACTAGTTACCCACATTATTAAATCTAATAGTGCAGTTGCTATCTGCCAACATAGAAAGATGTTACAGAATAATTGGCTATATTCTTCATGCTGTACAACTATCCCTGTGACCAACTTATAATATGATTGAGAATTTGTGTGCCCCTTTATCTCCCTCCCTCTCCCCAACCACCCATCCCAACTCCTCCTCCATGGTAACCACTAGTCACTTCTCCCTGTCTGTGAGTCTACTATTTTGTTCATTTTGTTTTGTTTTGTTTTTATATTCCACAAATAAGTGAAATCATGTGGTATTTTTCTTTCTCTGTCTGGCTTATTTCACTTAACATAGTACGCTCTAGATCTGTTCGTGTCTCAAATGGCAGGATTTCTTTCTTTTCTATTCCTGAATAATATTTCATTGTATTACAATACTTTGTAATTTATGTACTACATCTCCTTTATCCATTCATCTATTGATGGGCCTTTGGTTGCTTCCATATCTTGGCTATTGTAAATAATGTGATAATATACATAAGGGTGCATATGTCTTTTTGAATCAGGGATTTTGTTTTCTTCAGGTAAATTCCTAGAAGTGGAACTACTGGGTCACATGGTAGTTCTATTTTTAGTTTTCTGAGGAACCTCCATACTGCTTTCCACAGCAGCTGTAACCATTTACATTCCCACCAACAGTGTAGGAGGGTTTCCTCTGTCTTTCTTATTCTTTCATGATGTTGACGCTTTGAAGAGTACTAGTCAGACGTCAGACATTTTATAGAATGTCCTGCACATTTGGTTTGTCTGATTTCTTATCCTTCTTTTGATTAAATTGAGGTTATGAATGATTGGGAAAGATAACACAGAGATGATGTACTCATCACAGTGCATCGTACCAGAGAGCTCATTATATCAACGTGACTCATTACTGGTGATGTTAACCTTGATCACTCATTAAGGTGATGTGTGATAGGATTCTCTACTGGCATGTTACTTTTTTTCTTTTTGTAATTACTAGATATTTGGGGGAAGATATTTTGAGACTATGCAAATTCCTATATTTGCTTAAACTTTCACTCACTATTTTTGGCTTCCATTGGTGCATTCTGCCTGCAGCAATTATTAGTCCATGTTGTAGGGGTGTCCCTCATTTCTTTCATATTTATTAATTAGAATTGTTTTGTAGGGGAAAGTTATACTTTATTTCCAATTTATTTATTCAATTATTTGTTTATTTCTGTAGGACTCATAGATATTTATTGTGTTCTGTGAGTTAAGTTATGGTCCAGTACCATCACGATTTGTTGTTCAAACTTTGATCACTAGGAGCTCTTTTAGGTTGACCCCAGTGCCTTTTTAATATCCTCCTCCTTCTTTTTAAGCTACACTCTGTCCCAGGCCCTGGGATCAACCATTTTCCCACACAACTCTGGTTCTTTTTATTATAGAATTTAGAAAACAAGATCTGGGCACTAGGTGTGCTCATTGCTCATGGGGTGTTGCTGCTCTTGTCCTTTGCAGAAGTCAGAGCTAAGAAATACATGCACATATGCTAACTCATGCATGAACACATGCCTGTATTTATTTCTGTAATTATTTGTCTGCATATATATGTTAAACACAAGCATGAGTCCATTTTGATACCTCTAGCTCCAATCCAGCAACACAGAGTTCATTCTAGCCTGTCCCCCTTCCTTATTTGTAATTCTTCCTTTGACTTGGCTCCCAATACATGCAATATTTCTACTTACTCATTCCTCCCTGGTAAACAGATAGTGGTTTCATAATTGCTAATCCACACCATGTGAGAAACAAATTACCAACTCAAGTACACTGTTTGTGCAGTTCTTTTTGTCTTTATTCTTATAATCAAAACACTGTTTCTCAAAATTACTTAGGTCAGCTCATTCTTCCCCAGCCCTTTTGGGGTGGTTATGAGATTAATTTGTTAGAGTATTCTACCCCTCCCCCCATATTCTGGTTGATTTGCTATTTAGTACAACAAAATACACTCTCTGTGGTATACAATTCTATGGATTTTGATAAATGACAGGGTCATGTATTCACCACATGGATCACCTCATCATCTCACTTCTTCTGCCCTTTATAGTCAACTGTTCTCCCAAATCCCAGATCCCAGTAAAACAGATCTGGTTTCTGTCCCTATAATTTTACTATTTCCAGAGTGTCTTATGAATGTTATTATAGAACCTCATTGTTTTGATTATAATCTTTATGCTATTCACAGAAATAATACTTGCAATTACTCATCAGTCAGGAATAAACGATTTTTCTTGCATATGATCTTGAATGTAGTCTTTCATATGAACATTTTTATAAATAAATATTTTTCTTGAGTATATAATTGACTTTAAAGCAGGTCATAATCAAGAAGATATTTTCGAGTGTTCCCCCTGCCTCCCCCAGGTCTCTACGTACAGCAGGAGAGAGGAATTTGATTATTATTAAAAGGAAATAAGAAAACTCAAAGAATTAGTCATTTGATGGAGTAATTTAAAGAAAATTGGCTAGAGCTGTTAGATAAAGAGTGCCCTACAGCAAAACTTAATAAAAGTCATTATATGGAGGATTAAAGAGGGCAGTGTGAGAGGTGAGACACAGGCTTCCTCCTAAAACTGCATATAATACGAAAATATAATTAATACAACTAATCCTGAAAGAGCAATAGGAAAGAGGACTGCACCAAACTGCATACACCTGGGGAAAAGAACAAACCTCATGGAACAGGGTAACGTATCAAAGCAGTGGCCCAGTGGGACCCAAGCCCTTCCCCCACCCCAGCTCACCAGCAGGAGGAAGAGAAATGGAGCGGGGAGGGAGTGGAGGCCTGGACTGCTGAATACCTAACTCCAGAGATCTGATCTGGGAGCACAAACCTACATTTCATGGTGTTTTCACGGTACTCTTGTGATTAGGGGGTTGGAAAGCTAAGACAGGCAGAATACTTGGAGAGACTGAGATTCCAGCCACTTGTGGAAAGCAGGGATCCATATCCAGTTGCTCTGGGACAAAAGAAAGGTGGGCAATCTGAGAGACTTCCTAACAGCAGGAGGGCTGCTAAGGGGCAAGGATTGCACAGAGCTTACTGCTCAGGAGAAAGGACAGGTAGACAAAATTGTCCGGGTGCTCTCTGCCCAGCAGGTTGGGAACTTTCACGATCTTCAGGAGCTCCAGCTCCCTGGCTTGCTACAGAGCTCCAAGGACCCTCTCCGTGATACGCAGCCTACTGAGCCTTTCTCCCGGCCAGGACCACCTGGTTTGCAAACCGGCAAACCCTATCCTGGCATTAGGCCAGCCAGAGGGAAGCCCCATCTACAGCAACTACAAACGCAGAGCGCAGAGGCTTACACCTCTGTGCTTGGCCCACTGGTTCTGGCAGTGGAGACAGGCACAGCAGCTGGGAAGCAGGAAACAGCTTTCCTTCCCGGAGGCACCAATACTGCTCCCCTGCGACCCCCAACACTGCTCAAGGGACTGAGCAGCTCCAGAGAGTAGAGCTTCTGGGCACTAGAGGGCGCCATATAAAAATATGAAATGCCAAAGGAACCCAGTTGAAAGTAAAATTATGAATACAACCCCTGAGAAAGATTAAAATGAAATCGACCTCATGAATCTTCCTGAAAGGGATTTCAAAATAAAAACCATTAACATGCTTGTGGAGGTACAGAAAAATATTCAAGAACTCAGGAATGAATTCTGGTCCGAGATTCAATCATTACAGAACACAGTATCAGAAATGAAACATACAATGGAATGTTTTAAAAGCAGATTAGATATGGTGGAGGAGATGATAAATGAAAAAGAAATTAGAGAAGAGGAATACAAAGAAGCTGAGGCACAGAGAGAAAAAAGAATCTCTAAGAACGAAAGACTATTGAGAGAACTGTGTGACCAACCAAAACGGAACAATCTTCGCATTATAGGGGTACCAGAAGAAGAAGAGAGAAAAAGGGATAGAAAGTGTCTTTGAGGAGGTAATTGCCGAAAAATTCCCCAATCTGGGGAAGAAGATAGTCTCTCTGGCCATGGAGGTGAACAGATCTCCCAACACAATGGACCCAAGGAAGACAACAATGAAGACACATAGTAATTAAAGTGGCAAAGATCAAGGATAAGGACAGACTATTAAAAGCAGCCAGAGAGAGAAATAAAATCACATACAAAGGAAAGCCTGTCAGGCTATCATCAGACTTCTCAACAGAAACCTTACAGGCCAGAATGGAGAGGAATGATATATTTAATGCAGTGAAGCAGAAGGGCCTCGAACCAAAAATACTTTATCTGGCACGATTATCATTTAAATTTGAAGGAGGGATTAAACAATTCCCAGATAAGCAAAAGCTGAGAGAATTTACCTCCCACAAGCCATTTCTACAGTGTATTTTGGAGGGACTGCTATAGATGGAAGTGTTCCTATGGTTTAATAGCTGTCACCAGAGGTAAAAAAAACCACAGTAAAGAAAGTAGAACAGCTAATAACTAAGCAAATGCAAAACTAAATCAACTATCCCCAAAGTCAATCAAGGGATAGACAAAGAGTACAGAATATGATACCTAATATATAAAGAATGGAGGAGGAAGAAAAAGGAGGAGAAAAAAAGAACCTTTAGATTGTGTTTGTAATAGCATATTAAGTGAGTTAAGTTAGGCTCTTAGAGAGTAAGGAAGTTAACCTTGAACCTTTGGTAACTACGAATCTAAAGCCTGCAATGGCAATAAGTACATATCTATCAATAATCACCCTAAAAATAAATGGTCACTGAATGGATAAAGAAACAAGACCCATCCATATGCTGCCTACAAGAGACTCACTTTAAACCCAAGACATACACAGGCTAAAAGTGAAGGGATGGAAAAAGATATTTCATGCAACTAATAGAGAGAAAAAATCAGGAGTTGCAGTACTTGTATCAGGAAAAAATAGACTTCAAAACAAAGAAAGTCACAAGAGACAAAGAAGGACGTTACATAATGATAAAGGGATCAGTCCAACAAGAAGATAGAACCATTATAAATATCTATGCGCCCAACACAGGAGCACCTACATATGTGAAACAAATACTAAAAGAATTAAAACAAAGGGGAAATAGAGTACAATGCATTCATTCTACGAGACTTCAACACTCCACTCACTCCAAAGGACAGATCAACCAGACAGAAAATAAGTAAGGTGACAGAAGCACTGAACAACACATTAGAACAGGTGGACCTAAAAGACATCTACAGAACTCTATACCCAAAAGCAGCAGAATACAAATTCTTCTCAAGTGCACATGGAACATTTTCAAGAATAGATCATATACTAGGCCACAAAAAGAGCCTTGGTAAATTCAAAAAGATTGAAATTGTACCAACTAGTTTCTCAGACCACAAAGCTATGAAACTAGAAATAAGTTATGCAAAGAAAATGAAAAATCCCACAAACACATGGAGGCTTCACAACATGCTCCTAAATAACCAATGGATCAGTGGCCAAATAAAAACAGGGATCAAGCAATATAGGAGACAAATGACAACAATAATGCAACACCGCAAAATCTGTGGGATGCAGCTAAGGCCACGCTAAGAGGAAAGTATATGGCAATACAGGCCTACCTCAGGAAAGAAGAACAATCCCATATGAACAGTCTAAATTTACAATTAACAAAAATAGAAAAAGAAGAACAAATGAGGCCCAAAGTCAGTAGAAGGAGGGACATAATAAAGATTAGAGCAGAAATAAATAAAATCGAGAAGAATAAAACAATAGAATCAGTGAAAGCAGGAGCTGGTTCTTCCAGAAAAGAAAATAAGCAAAATAGATAAACCCCTAGCCAGACTTATCAAGAAAAAAAGAGAGTCTACACACATAAACAGAATCAGAAATGAGAAATGAAAAATCACTACGGACACCACAGAAATACAAAGAATTGTTAGAGAATACTATGAAAAATTATATGTTAACAAACTGGATGACCGAGAAGAAATGGACAGCTTTCTAGAAAAATACAACCTTCCAAGGCTGACCGAGGAAGAAACAGAAAATTTGAACAGACCAATTACCAACAAAGAAATTGAATTGGTAATCAAAAAACTACCTAAGAAAAAAAACCCTGTACTAGATGGCTTTACCACTGAATTTTATCAAACATTTAGTGAAGACATAATACCCATCCTCCTTAAAGTTTTCCAAAGAGTAGAAGAAGAGGGAATACTTCCAAACTCATTTTATGAGGCCAACATCACTCTAATACCAAAACCAGGCAAAGACACCAGAAAAAAAGAAAATTACAGACTAATATCCCTGATGAACATAGATGCAAAAACACTCAGCAAAATATTAGCAAACTGAATTAAAAAATACATCAAAAAGATCATCCAACATGATCAAGTAGGATTTATTCCAGGGATTCAATAATGGTTCAATATTCGAAAATCCATCAACATAATCCACTACGTCAACAAAATAAGGACAAAAACCACATGATCATCTCCATAGATGCTGAAAAAGCATTCAACAAAATGCAACACCCACTCATGATAAAAACTCTCAACAAAATGGGTATAGAGGGCAAGTACCTCAACATAGGAAGAATTAATATTGTCAAAATGGTCATCCTGCCTAAAGCAATCTACAGATTTAATGCAATTCCTATCAAAATACCAACAGCATTCTTCAATGAACTAAAGAAAATCGTTCTAAAATTCATGTGGAACCACAAAAGACCCCAAATAGCTAAAGCAATCCTGAGAAGGAAGAATAAAGCTGGAGGGATCATGCTCCCCAACTTCAAGCTCTACTACAAAGCCACAGTAATCAAGACAATTTGGTACTGGCACAAGAACAGACCCATAGACCAGTGGAACAGAATAGAGAGTCCAGATATTAAGCCAAACATATATGGTCAATTAATGTATGATAAAGGAGCCATGGATATACAACGGGGAAATGACAGCCTCTTCAACAACTGGTGTTGACAAAATCGGAGAGCTAGATGCAAGGGAATGAAACTGGATTATTGTCTAACCCCATACAAAAAAGTAAACTTGAAATGGATCAAGGACCTGAATGTAAGTCATGAAACCATAAAACTCTTAGAAGACAACATAGGCAAAAATCTCCTGAATATAAGCATGAGCAACTTCTTCCTGAACGCATTTCCTTGAGCAAGGGAAATAAAAGCAAAAATGAACTCATGGGACTACATTAAACTAAAAAAGCTTCTGTATGGAAAAGGACACCATCAACAGAACAAAAAGGCATCCTACAGTATGGGAGAATATATTTGTAAATGATATATCTGACAAGGGGTTTACATCCAAATATGTAAAGAACTCACATGCCTCAACACCCCAAAAGCAAATAACCTGATTAAAAAAGGGGCAGAGGATATGAACAAACACTTCTCCAAAGAAGAAATTCAGATGGCCAACAGATACATGAAAAGATGCTCCATATCACTAATCATCAGGGAAATGCCAATTAAAAGCACAATGAAATATCACCTCACCCCTGTAAGGATGGCCAGCATCCAAAAGACTAAGAACAACAAATGCTGGTGAGGATGAGGAGAAAGGGGAACCCTCCTACACTGCTGGTGGGAATGTAAGCTAGTTCAACCATTGTGGAAAGCAATATGGAAGTTCCTCAAAAAACTAAAAATAGAAATACCATTTGACCTGGGAATCCCACTCCTTGGAATTTACCCAAAGAATATAGCTTCTCAGATTGAAAAGGACATATACACCCCTATGTTTATCGCAGCACTATTTACAATAGCCAAGCTATGGAAGCAACGTAAGTGTCCATCAGGAGATGGACAAAGAAGATGTGGTATATATACACAATGGAATACTATTTCAGCCATAAGAAAGAACAAATCCTACCATTTGCAACAATATGGATGGAGCTGGAGGATAGTATGCTCAGTGAAATAAGCCAGGCAGAGAAAGACAAGTGCCAAAAGATTTCCTTCATTTGTGGAGTTTAACAACGCAGCAAAATTGAAGGAACAATATAGCAGCAGACTCACAGACTCCAAGAAGGGTCTAGGGGTTATCAAAGGGAAGGGGTGTGGGGAGGTGGGTCTGGAGGTAGTGAGAAGGGGATTGAGGGGTATTATGTTTAGTACACATGGTGTGGGGGATCAAGGGGAAAACAGTGTAGCACAGAGAAGGCAAACAGTGACTGTAGCATCTTACTACACTGATGGACAGTGACTGCATTGGCGTATGGGTATGGACTTGATAATATGGGTAAATGTAGTAAGCACATTATTTTTTCATGTGAAACCTTCATAAGAGTGTATATCAATAATACCTTAATAAAAAATAAAATAAATAAATAAATAATAAAAGAATGGAACTCTGAAAAAAAAAGTGACTGTGGGTTCTACAGATGGGGATTTTAAAAACTGTTAGGCAGAAACCCCTAGAAATCCACTTATCATTTTAATTCCCATTTCTATATTTTTGTGATCTTGGATTTGTGTTTGCTTCTTTGTTGGGACATTACAACAGCCCCTGAATTCCAATCCTTTCCGAATTGCAGCCTCTATTTTCTATTCACTGAGGCAATCAGAGTGTTCTTGTTTGGAAAAATTTCATCCTGCCACATCTTAAAATGATTTGTTGGCATCCTGTTATAGGATGAAATTTTACCTCCTTGGTGTGGCATTCAAAGCCACAGTTAATCCCCTGGCCTCATTTCCCTTGCTGTCCTATCCAGTTCCACAACTCTTTTGACCATCCACTGACCATGCCACACCTCAACTTGCACAAGGTGTTTCCTTGCCTGCATTTCCTCATCTCCTCCTTGTAAATGCTTGCTAACAATATCTTTATAACAATATAGGTCCTCTTCTCTGTGAGTCAGCCCCTCTTCCCCTTGCTCACAATATATATTTCCTCCTGGGATACTTGAATTTATTGTACTTGATGCATTGGCCTAAACTTATTTATCTACAGGTCTGCGTCCTTTGCCAAACTGTGACCTACATGTTTATCCTTGTCTCCCCCCACCAACTTCTTGCGACCTGGCACCCAGCAGGTGATGAGTAAAAACGGTGAATGGATGAATGAAGAAATGCATGAGAAATGTGATGATTATTTTTACATAAAAGACTGGGGACTATTAAAGCCAAAGAAGAGATTATGATAGACTAGTTACTGCCTTCAAGGATAAAGCTGTTGTATAGTTTAAAAAATCTGAACTTTATATATATATATACATGTTTTTTTTTTGAGGTAAAATTGCAAACAGTGAAATGCACAGATCTTAAGTATTCAGTTAGATGAGTTTTGACCGGCGTGTTTACCTATGTAACCCACAGCCTTGCCAAGATATAAAACATTCCTACCACACAAAAAGTTTCCCCTTCCTAAAAATTCTCACCCCCCCATAGGAAATTAGTGACCTGATCTCTGTCACTATTGATTAGTTAGGCCTATTCTCAAATTTCATACAAATGGAATAGAGTAGGTACTCTTTTGTGCTTGGCTTCTATACAGCCTCTTAAAACTGTTTGTTAATAGTATTGTAAAATGTACATCAACAGCTTTGCTCCTATTAAGAAGGCTCTGGCAAAGACTCAGACACTAGGAGAACCATAGAAGCCGAAGAGACCTAGCAGGGGTACAGCAGCGACTCATTTGCAGGAGGAGGAGTCAGTAGAATGTGGGTGGTGAGCAGTTTGCACCTTCAGCAAGAGAATGCCCGACGCATGCTGGCTGGTTCCTTGCAGGACGGCTGTTGGGGCTAGGAGCCCACAGAGAGAAAGGTGGCGACTCATGCCTGTCTTCTCAGTGAAGAGTCCAAGCCCAGAGCAGACACGAGTGGCCAGGGACTGTGGCTATGCCTGGGGGTGGCCTTATTAGTAAGTCCTTTGTACCTCCCCCAGAGGGTGGTCACCACCCTCCACTACCCTGCCCCTTCATGGGCCAAGTTTACAAGAGACCATTTTTTTTTCTCCTAGAGCAACACAAATATGTGAGCCCAGTACCTGCCTCCCTCATCTTTCCTGATTCCATTCTTCCATCAGTCCAGAGTTCCCAAGGGAATGGGGACAGAATAGGGAAGAAAATGGAGCAGATATAGTCTGGGTTTCACTCTAGGGATTTGAGGGCTGGAAGAACAGAGGGAAGAGGGGTCTTTAAGATATAGGGAACCTCTATTCACAGTGATATACAAACACCCACAGTCCAACTCTCAGAAATATTTAATAATTCAGTGGCAGCTACAGCCTCTTTTTCTGGTCTGGAAAAACCAGGCAGGAGGGAGGACTCTCAGAGGCTGAAGTAGAGCTGGGAGGAACAGTGGGGGCAGGTAGTGGGACTCAGGCCCTGGCCCTCCAGGTCCGCTGCCTCATCCCTCCAAGGACAGTGATGCTTCTGCCTTCAGGGATGCTCAGGGTCACCTGGGTCTCCCAGTCAGCTCCATGGCTTCAGGAGGAGACAGGTTTCCTCTGGAATGGGTTACAGCCACCCTTGACCCATCCTGGACTCTATAGTAGCCAGGGGGGCATGGACCAAGGTTGGGGCCGTGGGGGTGGTAGAGATCTGGGATGCAGAGGTTTCTTAGGCACAGAGAGTTTCTTTAGGGAACAGAAGGATGGACAGTTTGTGAGTTAAGCTCCTGCTCCCAGTGCCCTCCAATCCCCAGCGTCCCCTTCCCTTCCAGCACGCTTCCTCCTCATCACTTCTTTTGGCCTCCCTCTTCCCCTCATCAGTTTCCTCTGAATGTGTCTTGGCTTCTCTGACCCTCTGTCCTGATGATTCTATCCTGCTATTTCTGTGTCTTGTTTTTTAACTTTCTCCTGATCTCTCATTCTTGCTCTCTCTACCCTATTCCTTCCTCACCTTCCTGATCTCTTTCCCTCAGAAAAAGGGTTTCCTACACATCAGGTGCTCATGAAACAAAGAGGAACC
Organism: Smutsia gigantea; assembly: GCA_032199065.1. NCBI lineage: Eukaryota > Metazoa > Chordata > Mammalia > Pholidota > Manidae > Smutsia > Smutsia gigantea. The sequence continues at coordinate 101,707 of JAVSCE010004116.1, read as the reverse complement.
CAGTGAAGAGAATCACAGCCATTACAACTGAGGCCAGAGTGATTAGGACAACCTTCCATGTATCCATTAGGTTTTTCGTCATACCCTGGAGGGGCAGTACTTGTGCCGGTGACATTGGAAGCTGTAGATGTGGTGTGAGTTCCACTGGAGGTTGAGAATGGTACTGGTGGATTAGCTCCATTGGATGAAGTGGTTGGTCCAAGCAGGGTGGTTGTGATGGTCCCACTGGATGGAGTTAGTCCAGCGGCTGTGCTTGTGGTGGTCCCAGTGGGGGGAATGGTTGGTTCAGTTGAGGTGGTTATGATAGTCTCACTGGAGAATGTGGTTGCTTCAGTTTGGGTGGTGTGGTGGTCCCACTGGGTGGTGTTGCATGTCTCCGTGGGGTGGTGTGGTGGTCTCATTGGATGGAGTTGATCCAGGAGGTGTATTTGTAATGGTCCCATTGGAGGGCATGGTTGGTCCAGGTGGGTTGGTTGCAGTGGTCCCATTGGAAAGTGTGGTTAGTCCAGGAAAGGTGGTTGTGATGGCCCCATTGGAGGGTGTGGCTGGCCCAGGGGGTGTGCTTGTGGTGGTACCATTGGAGAGTGTGGTTGGTACAGGGCCGATTATAGTGGTGGCATTGCTTACAGCTTATTAAAAAAGGATGGTTGATTAGTTTCATTGAAATTTTGATTCTGAAACTCCTACTATTACTGACAACAACAATAATTATTATTGTTTGTTGAGTACTCACTATGTTCCAGGAATTATGCTAACTGCCACATATCAAATAGTCACAGTATCTCCATGAGAGGAACTGTTATTACTCCCTTTTATAAATAGAGGAATTGAAGTTTAGAGAAGTTAAATAACTGGTTCCAGGTCACAAAGCCAGCAGGTCATAGAACAACCATTAAAACAAGGCAATATGACACAAGAACCAGCCCTAAACCCAATACTATTCCACATCCTATGTATGGGGGAATCACATGACTTATAGTCACAGGATGTTGCTGTTATTCTCTCTCTAGTTATGCATAGTAATCTCCAGATAAAGGATGTAAAAGAGAAAATTGAGGGACCATGCTTATATATTGAGCTACTCTCCAAACAGAATTGTACTCTTCTTCTACAAGAGAGAAAATCAAGGGGAATCAGTTTGGGAGGGGACAGTAATGTGCAGTTTTATTACTAACAGGTAATTCTTTTATATATATATATATATATATATATATATATTTATTTATTTTGGTATCATTAATACACAATTACATGAGCAACATTGTGGTTACTAAATTCCCCCCCTTATCAAGCCCTCACCACATACTCCATTACAGTCACTGTCCATCAGCATACTAAGATGCTATAGAATCACTACTTGTATTTTCTGGGCTATACTGCCTTCCCCATGCATCCCCCCTACATTATGTGTGCTAATCATAATGCCCCTTTTTCCCCCTTATCCCTCCCTTCCCACCCATCCTCCCCAATCCCTTTCCCTTTGGTAACTATTAGTCCGTTCTTGGGTTCTGTGAGGCTGCTGCTGTTTTGTTCCTTCAGTTTTTGCTTTGTTCTTATACTCCACAGATGAGTGAAATCATTTGATATTTGTCTTTCTCTGTCTGGCTTATTTCACTGAGTATAATGCCCTCTAGCTCCATCCATGTTGTTGCAAATAGTAGGATTTGTTTTCTTCTTATGGCTGAATAACATTCCATTGTATATATGTACCACATCTTCTTTATCCATTCATCTACTGATGGACACTTAGGTTGCTTCCATTTCTTGGGTATTGTAAATAGTGCTGCGATAAACATACGGGTGCATATGTCTTTTTGAAACCGGGTTGCTGCATTCTTAGGGTAAATTCCTAGAAGTAGAATTCCTAGGTCAAATGGTATTTCTATTTTTATTTTTTTGAGGAACCTCCATACTGCTTTCCACAATGGTTAAACTAATTTACATTCCCACCAGCAGTGTAGGAGGGTTCCCTTTTCTCCACATTATCACCAACATTTGGTGTTGTTTGTCTTTTGGATGGCAGCCATCGTGTCTGGTGTGAGGTGATATTTCATTGTAGTTTTAATTTGCATTTCTCTCATGATTAGTGATGTGGAGGGTCTTTTCATGTGCCTGTTGGCCATCTGAATTTCTTCTTTGGAGAAGTGTCTGTTCAGATCCTCTGCCCACTTTTTAATTGGATTATTTGCTTTTTGTTTGTTGAGGTGCATGAGCTCTTTGTATATTTTGGATTTCAACCTCTTGTTGGATATGTTGTTTACAAATATATTCTCCCATACTGTAGGATGCCTTTTTGTTCTCCTGATGATGTCCTTTGCTGTACAGAAGAAGCTTTTTAGTTTGATGTAATCCCATTTGTTCATTTTTGCTTTTGTTTACCTTGCCTGAGGAGATGCATTCAGGAAAAAGTTGTTCATGTTTATATTCAAGAGATTTTTGCCTGTGTTTTCTTCTAAGAGTTTTATGGTGTCATGACTTATATTCAGGTCTTTGATCCATTTCGAGTTTACTTTTATATATGAAGTTAGACAATAATCCAGTTTCATTCTCTTGCATGTAGCTGTCCAGTTTTGCCAACACCAGTTGTTGAAGAGACTGTCATTTCCCCATTGTATATCCATGGCTTCTTTATCATATATTAATTGACCATATATGCTTAGGTTAATACCTGGACTCTATTCTCTTCCACTGGTCCATGGGTCTGTTCTTGTGGCAGTACCAAATTGTCTCAATTACTGTGGCTTTGTAGTAGAGCTTGAAGTTGGGAAGTGAGATCCCCCCTGCTTTATTCTTCCTTCTCAGGATTGCTTTGGCTATTTGGGGTCTTTTGTGGTTCCATATGAATTTTAGAACTATTTGCTCTAGTTCATTGAAGAATGCTATTGGTATTTTGATAGGGATTGCATTGAATCTGTAGATTTTTTTAGGCAGGATGGCCATTTTGACAATATTAATTCTTCCTATCCAAGGGCATGGGATGAATTTCCATTTGTTAGTGTCCTCTTTAATTTCTCTTAGGAGTGTCTTGTAGTTTTCAGAGTACAGTCTTTCACTTCCTTCATTAGGTTTATTCCTAGGTATTTTATTCTTTTTGATGCAATTGTGAATGGAATTGTTTTCCTGATTTCTCTGTCTGCTAGTTCATCGTTAGTGTATAGGAATGCAACAGATTTCTGTGTATTAATTTTGTATCCTGCAACTTTGCCAAATTCAGATATTAGTTCTAGTAGTTTTGGAGTGGATTCTTTAGGGTTTTTTTTATGTACAATATCATGTCATCTGCAAACAGTGACAGTTTAGCTTATTCCTTACCAATCTGGATGCCTTTTATTTCTATGTGTTGTCTGATTGCCATGGCTAGGACCTCCAGTACTATGTTGAATAAAAGCAGGGAGAGTGGGCATACTTGTCTTGTTCCTGATCTTAGGGGAAAAGCTTTCAGCTTCTCGCTGTTAAGTATGAAGTTAGCTGTGGGTTTGTCATATATGGCCTTTATTATGTTGAGGTACTTGCCCTCTATACCCATTTTGTTGAGAGTTTTTTCATGAATGGACGTTGAATTTTGTCGAATCCTTTTTCAGCATCTATGGAGATGATCATGTGGTTTTTGTTCTTTTTGTTGATGTGGTGGATGATGTTGATGGGTTTTTGAATGTTGTACCATCCTTGCATCCCTGGAATGAATCCCACTTGATCATGGTGTATGATCCTCTTGATGTATTTTTGAATTCGGTTTGCTAATATTTTGTTTGTTGAGCAGTTTTGCATCTATGTTCATTAGGGATATCGGTCTGTAGTAGTCTTTTTTTGTGGTGTCTTTGCCTGGTTTTGGTATTAGAGTGATGCTGGCTTCATAGAATGAGTTTGGAAGTTACTATCAGGTAATTCTTCTGCACACAAAAGTTTGGGAGCCACCAGTTAAGGAATTACAAATGACCTTGGCACATGGTCTAGCAAAAAACTAGGCACATGTAGTTTGAAGAGATAAGAGATCTCCCAGGATTCACGGAAGGGACTCAACCTCCTTGGTTAGTGAGTTGTAAAGGCAAGAGCCATGCCTTCCTTCTATATCGTGCACTTCTCCCCTTGATTTTCCAACCCGATCACAAGTAAGCACGTGGCCTCCTAGTGCTCATATACGCCCATCTCACCTATGGCCTTGTTTTCCTGGTGGGATGTAAGTGCTCTCCCTCACCCTCTGCATGAGTTCTTTTTTTGTTGTTGTTGTTCACAATTCAATATTTTGTTCATCATGGACTTGCTTTGCCATTAATTTTTATTTTAAAGATAATACATTAACAGTGTTCTTTATCTTGGTTATTGGGTTTTTTGGTGCTGAGTCAGGAGGTGAGTGAACACAGATATGGTCCTGCTAACATGTAGGCCTTCGGGCCTCCTGCTTCAGGCTCCCTCTCTGCCTGAGGCATGTCCAGTCTTCTGGATGCATTCTTTTCATAATGTTGTCTGGACAAACATAAAGATTGCAAATTTAGATTGGGGGAAGAATCCAAAAACTTATGTTAATGCCCCTCATTAGGATAAGGGTCAGAGTCAAGAAACAAAATGAGAAATTGTGATGAAAATCTGGCTTGTGGAGAGGGAAAAGATTTGTTTTGTGTTGTTTAGAGACATTAAAAAAATGAACCAAAGTCATTATGGGGCAAATTCTAGAAAGAATTAAAGCTATGCAAGTATAGAACAGCATACCTCCTGAGATGTCCAATTAGAGATATGTGATCCCTGTCAGAGATTTTGGAAATACACCCTGCCTACTGTGGGTGGTCAGATATTGACTTTAAGAACCCTACCAACATGGATACATCATATTAGGGATTGATTTATTACAGAGGAAATAAGCCAAATTTCTGGGCAGAAGAGTTGCCAACTGGGAACAGAATGGAGAACAAATGTTGGGTTGGATTAGAGAGAATAGAAGAAAATAATGGCCCTTATCCCTTTGATGAGAATGAGAGCTAACAGGAGAGAGGGTGCATCCCAGGAGCTGTCAACATTTTCCTCAAACTCTACTCAACCACCAACATTATCATGTCTTAAACAAAAGCACTCACCATTTCCTAAAAATAGAAGAAGGTGCAAGGGAAAACGTTTTTCTCTTCATCTTGAGATGCTGCCTGTGAAGCCTAGAAGAGACATATCCTGATTCTCAGATGTGACTAAGACCTAGGAAAAGACAGAGGGTCTTGAGAAAGAAGGGTCTCAAGGTGGATATCTGAGGCAAAAGTGCTGGGAGTCTTGTCTCCAAAGAATGGGTCCTCAAGCTGAAGAAAAACAGCAGTGAAGGGGACCAAGGGCTGCAGAGTGGGGAGGATGAAATGCCTGGTCCCTTAGGCTCCCTCCTCAGACTGAAACCTCTCTATTTCTCTTTCACTTTTATAGCATCATCTGGGCCTGGCAGGGCCTGGACATGTGGCATGTTGTTCTTCCAGCTATGGGCAGTTTACAGAATACTTGAACTCAGAGAGGAAGGGTGCATAGGCGAGGAAGTACATGAGAATGGAGAATGACACAGTCCCATTAGGAAGGGCCTGGGAAGGGGCAGGAAGTAGGGCAGTTCAGGAGGGCCAAGTTGTCAAAGTGGAAGGACCTACCCTCTGAGGCAGGGATGGGACTGAAAATCTGTTTAGCTTAAGACCTTGCTTCCTAGATGAGAAGTCTTGAGTGCCTGGGATAGTTGGGCAGGAGTAGGGGTGTTAGAAGGAAATCTTGACAAATAGAAGTTGGCAAGAAAAACATAAAGTGAGATTCAGTGTGAATGGGAACTGGGGATTGGACATCTGGGTGCTGCTTAGCATGCAGTAGGCATATAAAACACATCTTGAATGGGGGATGAAGAGAGCTCAGGGATAGACTTTGGGCATAGGAGGTGGGGGTGGGGGGACTGGAGCTGTAGGCTGTCCAGGAGATGAGACCAGTGGTTCACAGGTGTCAGTGCACGCCTGTTTGGAAAGGCCCCAAATTGCTAAATTTTCAAGATTTTTTGTGAAACAGTTGTATTAGCTGACAATAAACTAAATTATATTAAAAACAAAGGTAAAAATATCCAAAACACATCATTTCCTAATTATCCCACTACATTGCTCCATATCTATGATCATGAAGTTATGTATGTCTATTGCATTTGTCTGGTGGAAATAGTATATGATTTTGTGTTGCGCATCTCTTCCCAACCTCAGAGGACCTTTCCCACCCTACACCTCCCTTTCTCTCACAGCCCTTCTCTTCCATCTTCTAGAACTCAATCATTCACAATTCTTTCACAGCTTAGAATTTAAGCTCCAAAAGGACACATATGTATCTGTTTTGTTCACTGAATACAATGTCTAGCACATAGTGGGCAATCGCTGAATAGTTGTAGGATGAATCCACAGCCATCTCCTACTTGTCAGCTCACTTCCATCAGGAAGTGATGTCACTTCAATAGCCTGAAATCAGCTTTGTTGGGAGCATGTGCACCAAAGAAAACCGGTTGTTCAATGTTCTCCAGTACATACTAGGACATCTATGGAGAATAATGACAGCTAAAGAATGTTCCGCTTCCAGCCCTTGATAGGGGTGTTCCTCTTTTGTTTTTGAAGAATTCGTAGGAACTTTTCTACCCGAGGGAACTTCAACTGGTTCTTCTCATTAGTGCCACATGCCAGACAAGCTGAATGATCAAGGAACCCGTCTACCAGGGAACCAAGGGCTTGCAGGGTAATCTTTTTAGACACTGGAAGAGGCCAGCAGAAATGACACAAAGACAGCTGAGCAAGGGGGACAGAACAAAGACAGTAATGGGCTAAAGGGACTGGCAGTTCCTTCAGCCAGTTTGTGGCAAAAAACTGGGGATAGACTCTGTGGGAGTTTTAATTGTATACTATGTGTAATGAGAACATGCTTTCTCCACTCCCTCCAGAAGTCTGGCCAGGCTTCCTAGAAGGGGAACTGTTTCAGATCCTTGAGATGTTTGGGTGAGAGAATATTCATAGCATGTGAGGCCTTATGGAAGTGAACCGACAAGCAGGAGATGGTTGGGAATTCATCCCACAGATATTTAGTGATCGCCCACTATGTGTTGGACACTGTATTCAGTGAACACAACAGATGCATTGTGTTCTTCTGGAGCTTATATCCTAAGATATGAAAGAACTGTGAATGGCTGAGCTCTAGAAGCTAGAACAGAAAGGGCTGTGGCAGAAAATGCAGTGTTGGTTGGGAAGGGGGCAAGAATCTAGATTCTAGGATGTTCTGGGCTTGGAAATTGATCTTCCTATCGACTGTGACGGGAAGTTCCATGTGGGGAATGGATGTGCAGTACGGTCAGTAACAAGTTGGCACTGTGATCTTGGCACCCTGCTTACCGGGTAAAAATCCCAAGAACATTTCTCAGTGGAAAGAGGTATTTCTTTCTCTAGAACCAGTTAGCATTAGAGAACGTTTTACAATGCGGGCTTACTTACTAACCATTTTTCTGAGTTGCAGGTTTCTCATCTACTTAGTGGGGATTATAATCTGAACTTCACAGGGTTGTTGTGAGGACTAAATGATGATACCTGTAAAAGCTCTTAGCACAGTGCTCAGTCGATTGCCAAGGCTGCAGGACAATGGACCCAGGCCCAGGTCATGGGTGTAACAAGTGCCAATGTGTCTCAGGGGCAGAAGAGTATCTCTCAAAAGGGGGAAAATGCAGATATTTTAAGAGATTAACCCATCTTTTCCATTTCACAACCTATCTGGTTGACTAAAATCACAGACTTACAGTTTTTAGGAAAATCAATGAAAAAAAAATCTCTTCCCAACTTCTTTCTCTGTACCTTTCTTCTGTTCTGTTATTTTTTCTCTCTCTGAGAAGATAGCAAAACAAGCAAAAATAAAATAAATAAAATAAAATAATGACTTACTCATTTACTGTGCTGTACCAATGTAATACAGTGGGATTTGCAAAGCAAAATAATCAACATCCCAGTGTTCGGGGCATGGACACCCACCAAGAGCAGCAATCAGTCATTGTATTAACTGAGTCAAATGTGTCTGTATGACCAGGAATGATTGCTCCAGAAAAGCCACAGTTTTGAAATCCATCATCAGCCTTGCAGTTAAGAGCATGGATTCCTGAATTTAAAAGATCCTGGGGTGAGTTTTAACTCTGCTTTGTGCCCTTCAGTAAGCTGCTTAACCTCTCTAGGCCTCCTTGCTTATGAAATGTGAATAGTATCCTTGGGTATGAAATGAGATAATAATAACACATTTCCCTTAGGGTTGTTGGGGGGACAAAATAAAACAGCACATGTAAAACACTCACCCAATACCTGACACAGAGTAAATGCTTAATAAACCTTAACTATCATTATTATTGCTTTTACCTCTTGGTCTTGATAAGAGTGCCAGTATGATTAGGAACGACTGGTAGGTAGGAGTCTGTTTGTGATGCGGCCCAAATGGAAGACATTTTGGAGTTTGAGGGTAAAGAAACTATTTATACTTGGGATGGTCTTCATCATTTATACCCTGCCATCTTCCGTCTGTTCTTTAAGGTATCTTAAGCAAATATAAATGTGACAAAAAATAAAATAAAATAAAATAACTCAAAACAAGAAAAAATACAGTGGAAATGGAAAGGAAGTCCAGGTGAAAATCTGACTGCAGAATACAGCAGGGAAGGGGGCAACTCTCTCAGTCCGCACCAGGAACGCTGGAGACCTGGTGAGCCCTGGCTGAGCTTAGGAAGCCTCAGCCATCGTCTGACTGTTGATATATCTCCATTCTCTCTGGTTTCCATCCCTGTGATTCTGCCTTGGTATTGCCACCAGCTATTGTGTGCCAACCCAGTTCAGCTCTGTCAAGGAGACACAAGCATAGCTTCTACCATTAGTGGGACAGAAACATGAAAGGGAAAAGATCTGGAGCTTATATCCTGAGATGCGAAAGGAGTGTGAATGACTGAGGTCTAGAAGCTAGAAGAGAAAGGGCTGTGGTAGCAAATGAAGTGTTGGGTGGGAAGGGTGCAGGAATCTAGATTCTAGGTTGCCCTGGGCTTGGAAGCTGATCTGCCTGTTGTCTGTGATGGGCAGTTCCATGTGGGGGATGCTCTTCTAGGAGCCAACCAGGTAAGGATATCTGGACTGAAGGATAGAACCCAGAGGAAGTCAGCTTGGGACCTCGGTTCCCCTCTTCTTTTCTCAAAAAAGGCCCAGTTTTGTGCTAAATTTTGGGAATCTATGGGTTTTGTTCCCCTTATTCCCTTACCTGCCTTTTCTCCCAGTCAACCCTCTCTTCCTCACTCTATTTTATCATCTTTCTCTATCTCTTTTTTTTTTTGTTTTCTATTTACTCTTTCCCCCTTATCTCTATAATATGCTATGTTTTCTGTCCTTGAGTGTTCATTTTTTTTTGGTTCTGGCAATCCCTATGCCTCATTGTTTCTAATTATAAGAACCCTACATAATACTATTTCTGTGCATTCCACACACACACCCTGACACATGAGCTGTTGTCACCAACAGCATCCTCATTAACCAGTTACAAATACTCACCAGGCAAAATCCAAGTCCTACCAACAAGAACGGCAGCGGCCACTACTGAAGCCAGAGAAAAGAGGACGATGCCCCAGGCCGTAAATACCGTGGCTCTACGGCCGGTCACGGAGTGCGGCTCACACCATGTGCACGGAAAGAACCTGGCCTGCTTCGTGGGCGCTTTCAATGAGGCCAGTGGTGGTGTCTGTTTCAAGGGGGGATCCTGTTCCATGACCGTGAGTGACTGAGGTAGAGATGCATGTCTGCCTTGGCCCTGGGCTGGCGGTGCCTGAAGCAGGAGTGGCTGTGCCTGTTTCTGCGGGGATTGTGCCCAGGGCAGAGTCTCAGGAATAAAGCTGGTGCCGAGGACACGGCTGGCAGTTCCTGTTCTAGTTTGGGTTGCCCTTGAGAAACAGTGCTCACGCGTGTTCCCACGGGGACTGGGTCTTGGCCCTGGGACATTTTCATCTTTCAGGGCTGGTGTTACCTGGGACAGGACTGGTCCCGGAGCTGGTGGTGACCAAGGTGGAGGGCCTGGGTCTCTCTCACGACGGCCGGACTCAGGCTTAGGGATGTTTGTGCCAGTGGCCGTCGTGCCAAGTCCAAGGGTGGTGCTCCTTCATCACTACCGGACGATTCTTGCGCAGAGACTGGCTCCTCTTCTCAGGCGGAGGTGTCTGCGGGAAGGGAGGGTGTGCCTGATCCAGGCAGGTTGTGTCCTGGACAAAAGTTATGTGCTTGTCCCCACAGTGGTGTGTCTAGGACTGGGGTGGTTGTGCCATTTTAGTAAAGGCAAACTGTGGACAGGAGAGACAGATGCTACTCAGTAGTGGCTGGTTCTCGGGAAGAGCGGATGGTACCTATTTTGCAAATGCTGTCACCTGGAATGAGCATGTATAAAACATGCATCAGTCAGTTCCCTCAGTCCAGGATACCCAGGGAAATGAAACCCTGTCCCTGATCCTAATCAGGCATCTGGCTGGAGGAGATGAGAATGGATTTGCTTCAAGGTAAAGGTAGGATCAGCATTATGGTCGGAGGAGTGGGGTCAGTACTGTATTTTGCAGAAACGGGCAGAAGAATATAATGATCATTGCCTCTGGAAAAGGAATGAGAATCTGCGAACGTGTTGCCTGGTACCAGGGACCCCATCTCCATTAGACTTTCTGCGATCTCCATGTTCTTCTCTTTGATAAACCAATAATTCACTTCCCAGGTCCCAAGAGGCCAAAGGGAAGAAACAACAGGAACCAGAAGTCAGGAGAGAACTTCCTTCTCTTTGAAAGAATCATCTGGGAGCATGTTTGGTTCCAAAGGAAAGATGGGCTGCAGCGGGTGACAGTCAAGGGCCAGACTCCTGGGGTCTCAGTGGGGAATGAAGTTTCTGGACAAGAGGTGAAGACCGGCCAGGAGCCAGTCCTGGGAGCAGAGCAGTGGGTAGGTGAAGCATGGGGGTAGGAGGGAGCCGGGGCTGGGAGAGCTGGACCCCTGGGAACAACAGAGAACTCCACAGTCAATCTTCTTTTTCTCAATTTACAGATTATAGCTGTGGCATTTGTAGCTCCTACTGGATAATGGAGGCCAGTATTTCTGGGCTCCCTCTGCCCTGGGAGGAGCAACCCTGGGCTGGGCAATGTGGTTATTTTGGACTCACTGGGATGGCAGGGAACATTTTTGTATGGAAAGAGGTACGTATGGTGGGGTTAGCGGGAGAAAGAGGAGAGTCAGCCCTCTGCTCCCTGGGAGGAAACAGGTAGGAGAGCAGACAAGGGACAGCAAGATTGTTGGATTTGAGGAGGCCCATCCATTGAGCCAGAGATGAGCAGAAACCTGGTTTTCTTGGGTAAGTTTCATTTCCAGAACAGGAGGAAGGAGGAAGGAAGTTAATGGTCTAAAAATGGGTCCCTCTTCCCTGACAGCTGGGGATTTGGAAGGCATAAAGGTGCCATTAATCTTAAGAGGAGATTTTTTTCCAGGATATTAGTTCCCAAAGTCCAGGCAGCACATGTCACAGGTGAGCATTTCAGCAGCCTCTTCAGGTGCAGGGTAGGTGGCAGAGGGTGCTGGAGCTGGCTCGCCCTGGCTTGCAGGCACTGGCTGCCGAATTTTTAGGAAATTCGTGAGTTCATTATTAAACATGGGCATCGTTAAAAATTAAATTATAGGAGGTTGTGGGTGTTGGGGTGCAGAAGGGTATATGGATACTGTACTTTCTGCTCAACTTTGCTGTGAACCCAAAACCACTCTAAAAATGAAGTCAATTTTAAGAAATTAAATTTTATTATGATGTGTCAATGCAGGTCTGTCAGTTGTAATAAACGTACACTCTGATGGGGAAGGTTGATAATCAGAGAGGCTGTCAGGGGGCAGGGGCATATGGGAAATCTCTGTATCTTCCCCTCAATTTTGCTGTGAACCTAAAACTGCTCTAAAAAATTACATAAACTTGCAATTTAAATTTAAATAAATTAAAAACAAAATCATAGTCAAAACTCATCACTTTCTAATTTGTTTTCTATATCTTACTATATAATGGTTTGCTACTGAGCATCTCTTCACAAATCCCTATTCAGTGACATCATGTTGTTAGCTTGAAAAGGGCCATGCTGGGAATAGGAAAATGCTACATAGCAGGGCTTTTTCCCTTGGAAAGTTGGTTATTAAACAGTCACCCGCACACCACTGAGTAAACTCCTCACTCCCTGTACCAGGGGATTCCTACTGACCTCCCCAGCCACATTCTCGGTGGAGGTTTTTTGAGCAGGGAGCAAAGGTCCCAACTCAAGGTCCGAGCCCTACATAGATCAGAGTAGTCGAAATTTACACGGCACAGCCTGTATGTAATATATAACATTGTTTGATGTAATTGGTGTCAGCTGACCTTGGAGCCCCTTCTTAGGGATAAGAGGGTATGATGAGGGAGAGTTCTGGAAAGGACCTAAGCTTGATTACTAAAGTTATTTTATTCCAGAGTGATGTCACCAAGATGGTGACATAGGATGCTACTGACTTCCATGTCCCACAGAGGCACTGAATGTACAGCTATGCATGGATCAGTTTCCTCTGAGAGAGATCCAGAAACTAGTTGAGTGACTTCTACACATTGGGTGACTAGAAAGGACCCGCATCAAAATGAGGAGGAAAGGCTGAGACACACTCTTGCCTTAAACCCCTAGCAGAGCACCTTACAATCGGGAGGGTTTTGCAACTCTCTGCTTATACCTGATGAGTGAAGAGTTTGGACCACATATCCTACACCCCAACCTTTAAGGCTGCCACCTGAGGACTGGGCCCCCAAATCACCTAGTTCTGCAAGCCCATAGGGCTTATGTTCAGGAGTGCCTATCTATAGCAATCAGAGAAGCAGTTGTTAAAAGGGCATGCAAGCTCTTCCCCCTGGTTTCTTCCCAGGCTCAGTAAAGAGGGAGCAGGCAAAAATGATCCTCTCCCAGTGTTTCCCTGGAAGGGGTTTGGCTGCATACTTCAATAGCTGTTGCTTGCAGATCTGACTTCTAATTAGCCTGCATGTACATGCTGACTGGGATCCTTCCTAGAGCCCAAAAGAGCCAGTGGGCACTTCCCCCTGCCTTCTCTTTCCAGCTTGCTTCAACAAGACAAAGCCACAAGCTTCTCCCTTGAAGGAGCTTTTCCACACATCTAGTGCCCCGGTTTTTGCAGCTGCCACCCAGACAGACCAGCAAATCACCTAGCTCTGATAGCCAATGGGGCTCAGCATTCATAAGTGCCAAAGAACAATATTAAACAAACAAAAAGCAGTTTTCAGGTGGGTATACACAACCACTTCTGCAACTCTCTCTGCTGGGCTCAGTGCAGAGATAGCAGACAAAAGAGCCCAACTTTCATTTTCTCCCTGGGAGAGATTTGACTGCATACCTTCCCAGCTGCTGCCTGAGGTTCCAGCTTTTAATCAGCCTGCATGTGAGAGCTGACTGGTATCCTCCTGGAAGCCTGAAAGAGGTGGTGAGCATGTCCCCCGCCATCTCCTCTGGCTCACTCCAACAGTACAAACAAGTCTCCAGCTTCTCCCTGGAAGGAGTTTGTCCACACACCTAGCATGCCAACTGTTAGGGCTGCCACCTGAGGAACTGGATCCTGAATCACCTAGCTCTGGGAGCTGACGGGGCTTGGCATTCACAAGACCCCTGAGATCACATAAAATAGAGGGTGGCTCTTTGGGTACACAGACACTCCCAGCAACTATTCCCTCTGGCTCAGTTACCTTTTGACTGTGTGTGTGTGTGTGTGTGTGTGTGTGTGTGTGTGTGTGTGTGTGTGTGTGTGTGAGAGAGAGAGAGAGAGAGAGAGAGAGAGAATGCTTACATTCTACTCTTTTAGCAGATTTCGATTACACAATACAGTATTATCAACTATGGTCACCATGCCATACATTACGTCCTCAGACCATATTCATCTTACAACTGAAAGTTTGTCCCCTATGACCAAAATCTCCCATTTCCCCTATCCCCCATCCTGTGACAGCCACTGTTCTACTTTCTGGTTCAGTGAGTCTGACGTTTTTGGATTCTACATAAAACTAAGAATCATACAGCATCTGTCTTTCTGTATCTAGCTTGTTTCACTTAGCATAGTGGTTTCCATGTTCATCCATGTTGTTGCAGATGGCAAGATTTCCTTCTTTTATATAGTTGAATAATATTCCTGTGTGTGTGCATAACATTTTCTTTATCAGTTCATCCACTGATGGATACTTAGATTGTTTCCGTATCTTGGCTATTGTGAATAATGCTGCAGTGGACACGGGCATGCAAGATAATGAATGAATTTGTTTCCTTTGGATATATGCCCAGAAGTTGGGATTGCTGGATTATATGGTATTTCTATTTTTAATTTTTTGAGGAACCTCCATACTATTTTTCATAACTGCGATACCAATTTACATTATCACCAAAAGTGCACAAGGGTTCCCTTTTCTCCACACTTTAACTAACACTTGTTATTTCTTGTTCTTTTGAGAATAACCTTCCTAAAAGGTGTGAGGCGATATCTCCATGTGGTTTTGATTTGCATTTCCTGATGACTAGTGATGTGGAGCAGCTTCTCAGTACCTGGTGACCATTTGTATGCCTTCTTTTGAAAAGTGTTTATTCAGGTTCTTTGCTCATTTTATTCTGGTTATTTGTCTTTTTGCTATTGAGTTGTGTGTGTGGTTATTAACCCCTTATCACACATATGGTTTGCAAATACTGTCTCCCATTCCATAGGTTGCCTTTTCATTTTGTTGGTAATTTCTTTTGCTGTACAGACACTGTTTTAGTTTGATGTAGCCCCACTTTATTTATTCTGGCTTTTGTTACCTGTGCTTTTGGTATCAAATCCAAAAACATCCTTACCAAGCTCGGTGCCTGGGAGCTTATTTCTTATATTTTCTTCTACCAGTTTTGTAGTTTCAGGCCTCACATTTAACCCATTTTGAATCAATTTTTTGTGTATGGTATAAGATAAGGGTCCAATTTCATTCTTTTGCATGTGCATATCCAGTTTTCCCAGTGCCAGTTATTGAAGAGACTAAACTTTCCCCATTATACATTTTCAGCATCCTTGTCAAAGATTAGTTGACTATACATGAGTGGGTGTACTTCTGGGCTCTCTATTCTGTTACACTGATTTATGTGTGTCTTTTTTTTATGCCAGTACCACACTGCTTTGATTACTATAGACGTTGTCAGAAAAAATTTAAATGGTCCTGATACAGCATCTGGAAAACAGTAGCAGCACTGAGGGAGGGCCACAGAGGTATTTGCCCCACTTCTTCCACTCTCCGCTGCCCCCTTCAAAATCACCCTGAATAAATACAAAATCTAATTAAAAACAATATGATTGCACACAAAGGCAGCCTCTGTGAAAGCTCACTAAAAAGTATTCCCTCCTCCTCGTTCATAAATTAACAATAGAATGAGAGCTAATGAGAGTCAGCGTTTCCTGAGTATTCCATGTGCCAGACATAATTCAAAATGCTCTAGCTCATTTAGTATTCACAATGTTCACAACTATTCTATGTTTTGGGTGCCACAATTATCCCCTATTTTATAAATGTGGAAACCGAGGTACAGAGAAACCTCAGTTTGCCTTGCCCAGTCTCAAAAAGCTAACGTGGTACAGTCAGGATTCCAACTGAGGTCGTCTGGCTCCTATGCCACGCCCTTCCTCAGTACAAAAAGAGGGCATCAGTTGCCAGCACTGCTTCCAGAATGGTCCCAGCTGCCCCTCCAAATCAAGTCATGTATACCGAGCCCCTCCCCTGCAGAAATTCTGGAGCTTCCACAAAGGCTACAAAGGTTCAGCAAGGTTGCATTTGAAACAAAAAAAGATGCAGTATTTCTCAGATGGGACCTGGCATTAAAATGAATGAGCTAGAAGCAGGTTGTGCAAAGCACCATCGACGGGGAAAAGATCATATTCGGACGCCTGTTTCTGGAGTTAGTTCTGACGGCCACGAAGGAACAAGGATACGGGGCTGACGCCTCAGAATGTCTTGTTCACAGAATAAGAGATTAAGTTACTCCAGTATCAGAAAGTTTAGGATCCAAACACTTGCATATAGAAAAAGTACAGAGACACAGCATAATTTTGGTATTTTTATTTGTCCAATTTGGACAAAAAAAAGTTCCATTTAGGTATTGCCTGAATTGCAGATTCTTTCTACAGTGTCTTTTTTTTTTCCACACAAGAGATTTTAATAGCTGAAAGAGAGAATGGCTGCCTTTGAGCAGAGAGCAGCCTCTACCGTGTCTTTTTATTTTAACATTCAGATCTCCTTCAGGTGGGCAGGTCAGAAGTCTGCTTTCCCTTTTTAGTTTTAGCCCATGATCTTGGTTCTACCACATCTCTCTCCACACTGTGAATCTGTGCCAGTATCTGTTTATTAAATGTGCACTTGACACTTTTTGACATCCTTCCACACTCCTCCTTGTATGGCAGGCACCTTGAGCCTGGGAACTACATTTTCCAGGCTCCCCTTGCCAGCAGGTTCCAGGCGTATCTTGTATTCCTCCAATGAGATGAACTCTATTGAGACTTAGGTTTCCTTTGGTAGCAGCAATGGCTGGCTGCATGAGCTTCACCAGTGAGGAATTTGCGAGGGATTTGAGGATCCTGCATTTCCGTCTCCACAGGGCTGTCAGAGTGGTGAAGCCAGCAGCCATTGCTTGCATGTCCCTCCTTCCAGTGACAACAGCTCTCTGCTCTCTGTAGCAGTGAACCTGAAAACTATAAGCCATCATCCTGACCTTCACTTCTCCAGCTTCTTGAGTAGTTTTATAAGCACCTATTTTTTGTGCTAAATCTCTTTAATGCTTGAAATATTCAGAGTGGTTTCTGTTTTCATTAGTGAACCCTGACTGTTAACAGTATTTGATGTAAGAAGAGTTCCAGAAAATTGTCCTTCAAAAATGGGAATCTAGGCTTTTTCATCTGACCGATTGGGGCTTAAGGGCAGGGATGACTTCACACTGTTATAGAATGGGGTGTTTGTATTCTGTAGCAAGGGATAATAAGTTACTTAAGTTTCACCTGACGTTGTGCCTGGAATAAAGTCATTGTTGAAGGTAAGTTGAAGGGAGTGGGGTCGCTGTGTCAGATCATTATGGAGGTAATGATGACTGTGGGCACTGTGGGAGATCACAGTCCAGGCAGTAATGGGAGCAAGAGAGCTTTCTCTGAAATGCTTCTCTCTACGGTGTAGTAGATGCCACAAGGACTATGTATGACAAAACCAGACTCTGATTCAAAATCAAAACCAAGGTTTGATTCTGCAGATGGAAGAATATATTCAACTTGCATTTGGATCCTTACCAATATCTTATGTGACATCCAGGCTATTTGGTGACTAGAAGCCCAGAACTGGGGTGGACACACTTGGGTATATTTAAAGGAATCTGAGAAACTTGAACCTCCAAATCCCACTGAGCTTTCCTTGCAGCAGACCCAGCCCCTCCTCCCCTCTCTGACCAGGTTCATTTCTTCTGGCCTGAATTCCCTGTGGGGACTCCTCCTGAAGCGCTTCCTTGGGAAGGGGATGCAGATTTTCCTAAGGCCCTACATTAGTTTCCTATCCCTGCTGTAACAAATTACCACACACCAAGTGGCTTAAAATAACACAGATTTATTCTCTTACAGCGCTGGAGGCCAGAAGTCTGAAAAGGGCTAAAGACAACGTGTTAGCATGGCTGTATTCCTTCTAGAGGCGAGTGGATGACCTGTTTCCTTGCTTTTTCCAACTTCTAGAGCCTTCCAATATTCCTTGGCTTGTGACCTCTTCTTCCTCGTCAAAGCTAACTTCAAATCTCTCTACTCCGACATTCCTGTCTCCGTCTTGTAAAGCCCTTTGTAATTATATTGGACCCACCTAGTTTATCCAGAATAATCTTCCCATCTCAGGTTTCATTATGTAATCACGTCTGTAAAATTCCTTTTGCTATAGAAGGTCCTGGGGATTAGGATGCAGATATCTTTGGGGGGTCATCATTTTGCCTCCCACAGGCCCTTTATCAACACCCTCATGGCTTCTCCCAGTTCTACAGAGTCAGCATAGAGTCAGGTCTAGGGTCTGCGAGCAAACCCAATTGACATCCAGCAGAGAAACAGTTCCTCAGTTTTAGAGCCACAAGGCACTGAATTCTGCCTCTACTGTGGGAGTTTATCTCCTCCTTTTAATGACTAGCATCTAACTTGATATGGGATCCTTGGTATATAATAATAGTTCATGAAATGTGAACTTCCCCCTATGAACTGGGTGTTGTCTGCACCTCCAAACTGTAAGATTGGGTGTACTTAACATCACTCCCCTCATCAAGTGGAAGTGGTGTATGTATATATATATGAATTTGGGCTCAAGTAGGTCCTCAGGACAGAAAAGGCATGAGTAGGCAATCAAACTCTAAAGACATCTACTCCACGTACATTGCCTACCTCTCCCTCCATACCCGCAAGCACATGGAGGATTTCCTATATCCAACTGAAGGAGAAAGGAAAGATTTGGTTTTCCCTGGTTTACAGATGGTTCTGCATGATATACTAGTACCACCAGAAAGTGGGCTGCTGCAGCATTTCAGCCCTGCTCAGAGTAGCACCGAAGGACAGTGGGGAAGGAAAATCCTCCCAGCAGTGGAGCCTTGAACAATGTATCTACTTATTTACTTTGCCTGGGCAAAGAGATGACCAGAGTCAGCGTTTACCCTGGTCAGTAGGCAATGGATAACAGTCCAGCTGGATAACTTGGGATGTGGAAAGACTATGATTAGTGTGAGTTGATGACAAGGAAGTCTGGGAAAGAAGAATGTGGATGAAATTTCTGGGAAGGGCACAAATGGTGACCGCCTTTGTATCCCATGTGAATGTTCACCAAGGGGCATTTGCTGCTTTCCGTTTAAATTTCAGAGGAGGCTTTCAGTTATCAGGGACAAGGTGACCCATTCTGTGGATGTAAGTCAACCCCTTTCTCCAGCTGCTCTAGTGCTTGCTCAAAGGGCTCATGGATAAACCAAACATAGTGGCAGGGATGGAGGTTATGCGTGGACTCAATGAGATGTCTTCTGCTCCTCAAGGCTGATCCAGGCAGATATGTCATTGCTGAGCGCCAAATCCTCAACAGCAGAGATCAACATTGACCTCACTCTATGGCGTCGTTCTCCAGGGAGACCTGGTGTCAAATTGATTACATCGGACCCCTTCCAACCTGGGGGAAGTAGTGCTCTGTCTTCACTGAAATAGATATTTGCTGCCCTGTGCAGTGTTTCCACTGGCACCACTGTCAGTAGGCTTCCCGCATGCCTTGTCATCCTGTGTCCCCGCCCGCATCCCCTGACCAAGGAAATCGAAACATTGACAGAAAAAGAAGGTCTCAGAGGACACCTTTTCATTTTTTAAATTGAGGTATAACTTACAATGTAAAGTGCACAAATCTTATGTGCACATTTCAGGGAATTTTTACATATGGATTCACCCACATAATCACCATCTGACAACATATGGGACACTATCATCTCTCCTCCCACAAGGTTCCCTCATACCTTCTCCCAGGGTTTTCCTCAAAGGCAGCCACAATTCTGACCTTTATCACAACAGATTAATTTCATGTATTCTTGAACTGCATGTGAACTCTCTTGTTTTTTGACTTCTTTTACTCAACATTATGTCTGAATTCATTAATCCTGTTACATGATTCACTAGTTCATTTTTTTCACCATCAATAGCATTCCATGATATGAATGTGTCACAATTTATTTACCCATTCTAATGTTAACAGACTTTTGGGTGATTTTCAGCTTGGCCCTACTATGAATAAAACTGCTGTGAGACATGTCTTTTGGTGGACACAGGCTTACACATACTCAGGACTTGAATCGCTGGGTCATGGGATACATGTATGTTTAACTTTAGTGTTACCAAACATTCTTCCCAAAATAATTGTATCAATTTACATTCCCATTAAGAATGTATGAGAATTCCAGTTGTTTGTCATCCTTGCCAATACGTGGGGTTATCACTTATTTATATTCTAGTCATCATTATGGTGTGTACGTACTAGTAGCTCACTGTGGCTTTAATTTCCATTTATCTGACAAACAGTAATATTGAGCCCCTTTTCAAATGTTCACTGACCATTTTCATATCCTCCTTTTTCCAATATTGATAAAATATTTTGCCCACTGTTAAATTACATTGTCTTTTTGCTATTGGTTTGTAATACCTTCTATACTCTGGATATCAGTCCTTCATAAGATGTATGCACTGAAATATCTGACCCTGTTTTTGATTTTCCTTTTCGTTCTCTTAAAGGTATATTCACATACTGGACTTTAATGAAGTCCAAATCATCAAAACTCTATTTTAAAGTTAATGCTTTTTTTAAAGGTATTATTGATATACATTCTTATGAAGGTTTCACAGGAAAAAACAATGTGGTTTATTGTTTATCCATATTATCAGGTCCCCACACATACCCCAATGCCGTCACTGTCCATCAGTGTAGTAAGATGCCACAGATTCACTGTTTGCCTTTTCTGTGCTACACTGTCTTCTCCGTGACCCCCACACCATGTGTACTAAACATAATACCCCTCAATCCCCTTCTCCCACCCTCCCCACCTGCCTTCCCACACCGTTCCCCTTTGGTAACCACTAGTTCCTTCTTGGAGTCTCTGAGTCTGCTGCTATTTTATTCCTTCAGTTTTGCTTTGTCGTTATACTCTACAAATGAGGGAAATCATTTGGCACTTGTCTTTATTTGCCTGGCTTATTTCACTGAGCATAATATCCGCCAGCTCCATCCATGCTGTTGCAAATGGTAGGATTTGTTTCTTTCTCATACCTGAATAGTATTCCATTGTGTATATGTACCACATCTTCTTAATCTATTCATTCTACTGATGGACACTTAGGTTGCTTCCATATCTTGGCTATTGCAAAAAAAGCTGCAATAAACATAGGGGTGCATATATCTTTTTGAATCTGAAAAGTTGTATTCTTTGGGTAAATTCCAAGGAGTGGGACTCCCGGGTCAAATAGTATTTCAATTTTAGTTTGTTTAGGAACCTCCATACTGCTTTCCACAATGGTTGAACTAGCTTACATTCCCACCAGCAGTGTAGGAGGGTTCCCCTTTCTCCACATCCTCGCCAGCATTTGTTGTTCTTACTCTTTTCAATGCTGGCCATCCTTACTGGTGTGAGGTGATATCTCATTGTGGTTTTAATTTGCATTTCCCTGATGATTAGTGAGGTGGAGCATCTTTTCACGTGTCTGTTGGCCATCTGAATTTCTTCTTTGGAGAACTGTCTCTTCATATCCTCTGCCCATTTTTTCATCAGGTTATTTGCTTTTTGGGTGTTGAGGCATGTAAGTTCTTATATATTTTGGATGTTAACCCCTTGTCAGATATGTCATTTACAAATATATTCTTCCATAGTGTAGGATGCCTTTTTGTTCTGTTGGTGGTGTCCTTTGCTGTACAAAAACTTTTTAGTTTGATGTAGTCCCATGAGTTCATTTTTGCTTTTGTTTCCTTCACTCGAGGAGGTGCATTCAGGAAGAAGTTGCTCATGCTTATATCCAGGAGATTTTTGCCTATGTTGTCTTCTAAGAGTTTTATGGTTTCATGACTTACATTCAGGTCCTTGATCCATTTCGAGTTTACTTTTGTGTATGGGGTTAAACAATAATCCAGTTTCATTCTCTTGCATGTAGCTGTCCAATTTTGCCAATACCAGCTGTTGAAGAGGCAGACATTTCCCCATTGTATGTCCATGACTCCTTTATCATATATTAATTGACCATATATGACTGGGTTTATATCAGGGCTCTCTAGTCTGTTCCATTAGTCTATGGGTCTGTTCTTGTGCCAGTACCAAGTTGTCTTGAGTACTGTGGCTTTGCAGTAGAGCTTGAAGTTGGGGAGCATAATCCCCCCAGCTTTATTCTTCCTTCTCAGGATTGCTTTGGCTATTCGGGGTCTTTTGTGGTTCCATATAAATTTTAGAATGATTTTCTCTAGTTCATT
Organism: Smutsia gigantea; assembly: GCA_032199065.1. NCBI lineage: Eukaryota > Metazoa > Chordata > Mammalia > Pholidota > Manidae > Smutsia > Smutsia gigantea. The sequence continues at coordinate 79,654 of JAVSCE010004116.1, read as the reverse complement.
GAAGAATGCCATTGGTATTTCGATAGGAATTGCATTGAATCTGTAGATATTTTTAGGCAGAATGGCCATTTTGACAATATTAATTATTCCTACCCATGAACACGGGATGTGTTCCCGTTTTTTGGTATCTTCTTTAATTTCTCTCATGAGTGTCTTGTAGTTTTCAGCGTATAAGTCTTTCACTTCCTTGGTTAGGTTTATTCCTAGGTATTTTATTCTTTTTGATGCAACTGTGAATGGAATTGTTTTCCTGATTTCTCTTTCTGCTAGTTCATTGTTAGTGTATAGGAATGCCACAGATTTCTGCGTATTAATTTTGTATCCCACAACTTTGCTAAATTTAGATATTAGATCTAGTAGTTTTGGAGTGGATTCTTTAGGGTTTTTTTAATGTACAATATCATGTCATCTGCAAACAGGGACAGTTTAACTTCTTCCTTGCCAATCTGGATGCCTTTTATTTCTTTGTGTTGTCTGATTGCCATGGCTGGGACCTCCAGGACTATGTTGAATAGAAGTGGGGAGAGTGGGCATCCTTGTCTTGTTCCCGATCTTAAAGGAAAAGCTTTCAGCTTCTTGTTATTAAGTACAATGTTGGCTGTGGGTTTGCCATACATGGCCTTTATTATGTTGAGGTACTTGCCCTCTATACCCATTTTGTTGAGAGTTTTTTCATGAATGGGTGTCAAATTTTGTCAAATGCTTTTTCAGCATCTATGGAGATGATCATGTGGTTTTTGTCCTTCTTGTTGATGTGGTGGATGATGTTGATGGATTTTTGAATGTTGTACCATCCTTGCATCCCTGGAATAAATCCTACTTGATCATGATGGATGATCTTTTTGACATATTTTTGAATTTGGTTTGCTAATATTTTGTTGATTATTTTTGCATCTATGTTTGTCTGGGATATTGGTCTGTAAATTTCTTTTTTTGTGGTGCCTTTACCTGGTTTTGGTATTAGAGTGATGCTGGCCTCATAGAATGAGCTTGGAAGTATTCCACCTTCTTCTACTCTATTTGTCTCCATATGTTGCTTGATCTCTGTTTTTATTTTGTCATTGATCCTTTGGTTATTTAGGAGCATGGTGTGAAGCCTCCATGTGGTTGCGGGATTTTTCATTTTCTTTGAGTAATTTATTTGTAGTTTCATACTCTTTGGAAAACTTTAAGGGGGCTGGGTATAAGGTCTTCACTAAATGTTTGATAAAATTCAGTGGTGAAGCCATCTGGTTCAGGGACTTTGTTCTTAGGTTGGTTTTTGATTACCAGTTCAATTTCGTTGCTGGTAATTCATCTGTTCAGGTTTTCGGTCTCTTTCTGGGTCAGCCATGGAAGGTTGTATTTTTCTATAAAGTTGTCCTTTTCTTCTAAGTTATCCAGTTTGTTAGCATATAATTTTTCATAGTATTCTCTAATAATTCTTTGTATTTCTGTGGTGTCCATAGTGATTTTTCCTTTCTTCTTTCTGATTCTGTTTATGTGAGTAGACTCTCTTCTTTTCTTGAGACATCTGGCTAGGGATTTATCTATTTTGTTTATTTTCTCGAAGAACCAGCTCCTGCTTTCATTGATTCTTTCTATTGTTTTATTTTTCTCGATTTTATTTATTTCTGCTCTAATCTTTATTATGTCCCTCCTTCTACTGACTTTGGGCCTCATTTGTTCTTCTTTTTCTAGTTTCATTAATTGTGAGTTTAGGCTGCTGATATGGGTTTGTTCTTCTTTCCTGAGGTAGGCCTGTATTGAAATATACTTTCCTCTTGACAAGGTCCTTTGCTGCATCCCATGGATTTTGTGGTGTTGAATTATTGTTGTCATTTGTCTCCATATATTGCTCGATCTCTGTTTTTATTTGGTCATTGATCCATTGGTTATTTAGGAGCATGTTGTGAAGCCTCCATGTGTTTGTGGGATTTTTCATTTTTTTGAGTAATTTGTTTCTAGTTTCACACCTTTGTGGTCAGAGAAACTGGTTGGTACAATTTCAATCTTTTTGAATTTACCGAGGCTCTTTTTGTGGCCTAGGATATGATTTATTCTTGAAAATGTTCCATGTGCACTTGAGAAGAATGTGTATTCTGCTGCTTTTGGGTATAGAGTTCTGTAGATATCTGTTAGGTCCATACATTCTATTGTGTTATTCAGTGCTTCTCTCTCCTTACTTATTTTCTGTCTGGTTGATCTGTCCTTTGGAGTGAGTGGAGTGTTGAAGTCTCCTAGAATGAATGCATTGCATTCTATTTCTCCTTTTAATTCTGTTAGTATTTGTTTCACATATGTAGGTGCTCCTGTGTTGGGTGCATAGATATTATAATGGTTATATCTTGTTGTTGGATTGACCTTTTTATCATTATGTAATGTCCTTCTTTGTCTCTTGTGACTTTCTTTGTTTTGAAGTCTGTTTTGTCTGATACAAGTACTGCAACTCTTGCTTTTTACTCCCTATTAGTTGCATGAAATATCTTTTTCCATCCCTTCACTTTTATTGTGTATGTCTTTGGGTGTAAAGTGAGTCTCTTGTAGGCAGCATATAGATGGGTCTTGTTTTTTTATCCATTCAGTGACTGTGTCTTTTGATTGGTGCATTCAGACAATTTACATTTTGGGTGATTATCAATAGGTATGTACTTATTGCCATTGCAGGCTTTAGATTCGTGGTTACCAAAGGTTCAAGGTTAACTTCCTTACTATCTAAGAGTCTAACTTAACTCATTTAATGTATTACAAACACAATCTAAAGCTTCTTTTTTTTCTTCTTCTTCTTCATTCTCCATTCTTTATATATTAAGTATCATATTCTGTACTCTTTGTCTATCCCTTGATTGACTTTGGAGATAGTTATTTTAATTTTAGCATTTCCTTAGTAATTAGCTGTTCTACTTTCTTTACTGTGGTTTTATTACCTCTGGTGACAGCTATTAAACCTTAGGAACACTTACATCTACAGCAGTCCCTTCAAATTACACTGTAGAGATGGTTTGTGGGAGGTAAATTCTCTCAGCTTTTGCTTATCTGGGAATTGTTTAATCCCTCCTTCAAATTTAAATGATAATCTTGTTGGATAATATATTCTTGGTTCAAGGCCCTTCTACTTCATTGCATTAAGTATATCATTCCACTCCCTTCTGGCCTGTAAGGTTTCTGTTGAGAAGTCTGATGATAGCCTGACGGGCTTTCCTTTGTATGTGATCTTATATCTCTCTCTGGCTGCTTTTAGTAGTCTGTCCTTATCCTTGATCTTTGCCACTTTAATTAGTGTATGTCTTGGTGTTGTATTCCTTGGGTCCCTTGGGTTGGAAGATCTGTTCACCTCCATGGCCTGAGAGGCTATATCCTTCCCCAGATTGGGGATGTTTCCAGCAACTACCTCCTCAAAGACACTTTCTATCCATTTTTCTACCTCTTTTTCTTCCAGTACCCCTATAATGCAAATATTGTTCCGTTTGGATTGGTCACACAGTTCTCTCAATATTCTTTCATTCTTAGAGATTCTTTTTTCTCTCTGTGCCTCAGCTTCTTTGTATTCCTCTTCTCTAGTTTCTATTACATTTATCGTCTCCTCCACCATATCCAACCTGCTTTTAATACCGTCCATTGTGTTCTTCAACAGTTGGATATCTGACCGGAATTTATTTCTGAGTTCTTGAATATCTTTCTGTACCTCCATGAGCACGTTAATGATTTTTATTTTGAACTCCATTTCAGGAAGAGTCATGAGGTCGATGTCATTTAAATATTTCTCAGGAGTGGTATTAATAATTTTACTCTTAACCAGATTCCTTTGGCGTTTCATGTTAGTATATGGCGCACTCTAGTGCCCAGAAGCTCCACTCCCTGGAGCTGCTCAGCCCCTGAAGCAATGTCGGGGGTTGCAGGGGAGTGGTATTGGTGCATGGGGGGAGGAAAGAGCTGTTTCCTGCTATCCAGCTTCTGTGCCTGTCTCCACTGCCTGAACCAGTGGGCTGAGTACACAGGTAAAAGCCTCTATGCTTGCATTTGTAGTTGCTGTAGACAGATCTTCCCTCTGGCTGGGCTAACACCAGGGTAGGGTTTGCCTTTTTGTGAGCCAAGTGGGGCTGGCCGGAAGAAAGGTGCAGTAGGCTGCATATCATGGAGGGGGTCCTTGGAGCTGTGTAGCCAGCCAGGGAGCTGGAGCACCTGAAAATCATCTAAGGAGGAAGATTTCTTTTTCCTCCTTAAATATGGGAGTCTATATGGCAAAGCTCCCAACCTGCTGGGCAGAGTGCACCCAGACAATTTTGTCTACCTGTTCTCTCTCCTGAGCAGTAAGCTCTGTACAGTCCTTGCCCCTTTAGCAGCCCTCTTGCTAAGGGCTTCCTTGTTAGGAAGTCTCTTAAACTGCCCATGTTTCTTTTGTCCCAGAGCAGCTGGATACGGATCCCTGCTTTCCACAGGTGGCTGGAATCTCAGTCTCTCCAGGAATTCTGCCTGTCTTAGCTTTCCAATCCCGTAATCACGAGAGTATCATGCAAGCACCATGAATGGTAGGTTTGTGCTCCCAGAGCAGATCTCCGGAGTTAGGTATTCAGCAGTCCCAGGCCTCTGCTCCCTCCCTGTTTGGTTTCTCTTCCTCCCACTGGTGAGCTGGGTGGGGGAAGGGCTTGGGTCCCGCCAGGACACAGCTTTGGTATGTTACCCTGTTCTGTGAGGTCTGTTCTTTTCTCCAGGTGTATGCAGTCTGGCATAGTCCTCTTTCTTGTTGCTTTTTCAGGATTAGTTGTATTAATTATATTTTCGTAATATATACGGTTTTAGGAGGAAGCCTGTGTCTCACCTCTCACGCCGCCATCTTTTAAAGTTCATGCTTTTTAGGTCATGTTTAAATATCTTTGTCTACCTCAAGGCTTCCTCAAGGATTTTTCTGAAGATTTTATGATGATATATTTAAAGGCTCCTACGGACAGCACTTGGTATGTAGTAAGTGCTAAAAAAAAAACAATCCTGGTAGGGAAAACTGAAAGAGCAAGTAGGAAAATAAGTAAGTGCGTGGTCCTGATGCAACATTGATTATGTGCTTTTATTTCTTAAAAGTGTTGTGGTAGCAGTTATAGCATCCTGAGGACCCGTGGGGATGAGAAACACTGACCAAGACTTTGGATGGTGAGAAGTGGGAGAGAAGACATCCTGAGGGTGGTCGCCGTGAGTCCCTACAGTGGAGTCTGAGACTTGGTAGAACTGAAGAAGCTTTGACTTGAAGTCATCTCCAAGCCTGCTGAAGCTGTACATTTCCTCCAAATCTATTCTCTGATCCTTCCCGATGCTGGTAAAAGTCTCTGTGATCCTTTTGCTGACTCTTCTCTTGACCTTGAGCTTATTCTCTGGGAACTTTTTTACTCCATTTTAATGATTCCATGGGCCCCTGCTTTCTTTTGCCATAGTGTTTTCTCTACAGGCATAGCCATCTCGTCCTGTCATGACTTCTGTGGAGGCTTCCTCCGTGGCCTCCTCTGTGATCCACTGTATGGCTACTGTAATGGCTGCCTCCATGTCCATGACTCTCACCAGAACCACCCACGTGGCTGCGGCTCGATCCATTGCCCCCACCACAGCCCACTCCATGTCCAAAGCCATGTGCTCCTCAGTGGACCAGTTCATTTCCCAAGCTGTGGAGTGTACCAAAGCCCAGTCCTGTGTCCAGGTCCATACCGAAGCCAAAGCTGTAGCCATGAGGGTAATAAGTGTCACTGTTTACTAAAGGGAAGGAAGAGTCCCTTTAAAATAGAAAAAAATATTATAAAATTAAGTTCTCCTCTCCCTTAAAACTATATATTTCTGTTCCACCAACATCAGATTTTTACTTTCCAAAATCACCTATTTTCTCCTCCCTTTACCACCACCTTTACACTCTGTCTCTCTCTCTCTCTCTCTCTTTTGCTTTACTATTTCTCTATCCGAAAGGACAACTTTCCTTGCTACTTTATTAATATATCCTCTGCAACATGGTAAAGTTATGTGCTGTTGGACTTTCAAGACAAAAGTGAATCCACATCCCTATGAAAAAGATGTGAAGACTCCCCTGAAAGACAGAGCTTTTCACTGTAAGGAAGCTGTAGACAGGTACTTAGAATTGAGAGACCCCAGAAAGCTGCCTGTGTAGAACCTTGAGATTATAGGCATGAAGTCCAGGATCAAACCAACCTAGGTTAAAATCCAAGATCTGCTACCTATGCATGTGTGGAGGCCAGTAAGTACCATGGAGCTGCAGGTCCCTCACCTATAAGGTGGGTTTACTACCCTCACAGGATTGTAGAGCAGATTAAACGACATGGTGCATTTTAAGCATTCAGCCCTGGGCCAAGCACTTAGTAAAAACTCAATGTTAGTTCTCATTATCTGTTGATCTTGCACATAGAATTAATAAAATAATTCAGGGAGTCATTCCTGGATGATGGCTCTTATTTTGTTGCCTACATATGGAGGTAGGCTAAGAACTCTGACATAAAGAATCACAGTAAATTGACTACATCATGTCAACCTTTGTGGCTTCTGCATGTTTTTCATTTGTGTATCCAGTTTTACCACTGGAATACTAGTGATCATTTAACAACTGGCTCTTCAGAGGGAAAAAGATAGGATCTGTAGCATTTGCTGGTTTCCAGAGTGTATATACGTCCACCACAACGTGTTTTAAGCTACAGTGTGACATCACTGAACTCAGAGCTGGGAAGAGATGCAGTCTCTCTCAAGGCAGTGTGGCCATGTTCCAGCACACAGCTGATTTGTACTGTGCACCATTTCTCAGACAGAAGCTTAGTAACAGGAGCTGTAAGGAAATAGGAAAATGTAAATAAATTTAAAAATCAAAATAAGAAAAACACGTATTCAAAGAAAAATCAAGAACAGAAAGAGGACACAGTGAGTTTCAGAGACTAACTATGCCAGACGAAATAAGGCCTTGCAGAGCACTCAGGAGTACCAGAAACTTGTCAGATACTAGACAGTCAGAAACCTGACACTTCTGTTTTCTGCTTCCTGTATGTTTATTTCCCTCCATTCTCTCCCAGATTTAGTGAATATTTTCACATTTCCAGTCTATCAGCTGAGCTGGGAAAACCAAGGTAAACTCTCTACTGCAAAACTTTGCCCATGGCAAGGGAAACAAAAGCAAAAATGAACAAGTGGGACTATATGAAGTTGAAAAGCTTCTGTACAGCAAAGGACACCATCAGTAGAACAAAAAGACTTCCTACAGTATGGGAGAATATATTCATAAATGACGTATCTGATAAGGGGTTGACATCCAAAATATATAAAGAACTCATGCACCTCAACAAACAAAAAGCAAATAATCCAATTAAGAAATGGGTAGAGGACATGAATAGACACTTCTCCAAAGAAGAAATTCAGATGGCCAACAGGCACATGAAAAGATGCTCCACATCACTAATCATCAGAGAAATGCAGATTAAAACCACAATGAGATATCACCTCACACCAGTGAGGGTAGCCAACATCCAAAACACAAACAACAACAAATGTTGGCGAGGATGTGGAAAAAAGGGAACCCTCCTACACTGCTGGTGGGAATGCAAATTAGTTCAACCATTGTGGAAAGCAGTATGGAGGTTCCTCAAAAAACTCAAAATAGAAATACCATTTGACCCAGGAATTCCACTCCTAGGAATTTACCCTAAGAATATTGCAGCCCAGTTTGAAAAAGACAGGTGCACCCCTATGTTTATCGCAGCACTATTTACAATAGCCAAGAAATGGAAGCAACCTAAGTGTCCATCAGTAGATGAATGGATAAAGAAGTGGTACATACACACAATGGAATATTATACAGCCATAATAAGAAAACAAATCCTACCATTTGCAACAACATGGATGGAGCTAGAGGGTATTATGCTCAGTGAAATAAGCCAAGCTGAAAAAGACAAGTATCAAATGATTTCACTCATATGTGGAGTATAAGAACTGAGAAAAAAACTGAAGGAACAAAACAGCAGCAGACTCACAGAACCCAAGAATGGACTAATAGTTACCAAAGGGAAAGGGATTGGGGAGGATGGGTGGGAAGGGAGGGAGAAGGGGGAAAAAGGGGCATTACGATTAGCAGACGTAATGTTGGGGGGGGGCACAGGGAGGGCTGTACAGCTCAGAGAAGACAAGTAGTGACTCTATAGCATCTCACTATGCTGATGGACAGTGACTGTAATGGGGTTGGTGGGTGGGACCTGATGAAGGGGGTAGTGTAATCACCATAATATTGCTCATTTAATTGTAGATTAATGATATCAAAATAAACTTAAAAAAAACTTTTCCCATGGGTAAGCAGTACTAAAATTTGTCATGGATATCAGTGAACAGAGGGAGGGCCTAAAGACCCCTCACTCCCTGGAGAGTCTTCTTCCAGAGCCAAAATAGTTTTATTTCCAGATTGTGTTTTATTGAGAGACAGGATTCTCTTTCAATACCTTTTATATTTCCCCCTCTTCACAAAAGTTCCTTTCACAAAAAGAAGTCCCCATCCTCATCTTTTTCCGCTCTATATCTGTCACTTTGTCTGACTTACATCATTCTCTCTGGTCTTTTTAGCACACTTTGTGATTCTTTTCATCCTAGCACTCCAACCTATTCACCTCTCTCATTCTGGATTCCTAATAGCACTATTTTCATTATTTCTATTATCATCCATGATTTACTTTTTTAGCAGGCTCCCTTATTAATTCATCCTTGATACTCATCAAGCAAAAACCCAGTCCCACTAACAGTCCAGCACTGCCCATGACTGTGGCCAGAGAGATGAGGATGATGCCCCAGGGCTGCAAATATCCACGCAGTTTTGTCACGTCTGTTGGCAGGTGGTGCATGCTGACCGTGTCTGTGCCCGAGGTGTCTGGGACTGTTCTGTGGGTGGAGGTGCTGGTTGCACGGGTGGTGGCTGGCTCCTGGGTCGATCCTGTCCTGGTGGCCCTGCCATCTGGGACTGGGGTGGTAGACGATGCTCTGACAGTGGATGGGCCCAGCTCAGATTGTATTGCTCGTGGCAGGGGTCGTGGAGTCCATTGCAGGGACTGTGCTGACAGAGGTGGGGGTACCTGGTCCGGTTCCAGTGCTCCTGGTGCCTAGGAAACAGGTCAGAGCACATGATGTATTTGTAGTGGAGATAATTAAAGGGGAGGCAGGCCAACTTGGAGCAGAGGGTTGAATCTAACACACCTAAGGAGGTGGTGGTTTGAGGAGAAATGTGGTGGAGGGGAGATGGTAGAAAGTGATTCACCTGAGCCCATGGTGCCCAGAGTAGAGGTCTTGGAGAAGAGGAGGTGGGATGTTTCCACTGGTGGTGCTGGTGATGGTGGAGGCAGAAGACTGAAGAAATGTGACCATGATTGATGCAGAAGTAGGTGATCTATTCAATTTCAGATGTGGCCACCCAAATAGAAGAGAGTGGGCTGGGATAAAAAGGACCACATCATACTCCTGTGATGCACTCACTGGTTTTAAGGATGGTACTGGAGGAAGAGCAACAGAATCACATTTACTTGTGGGTGAGCGAGTGGCCATAACTACCAGCAGAGGCCACATAGTCTAACACAACTGTGGTGGTCAACAAAGTTGAGGTGAGTGTGCTGGAAACAGATGTGGAAGAAACTGGCTCACAGGAGGAGGCTGGTGTGAGGACAGGATGGGGCGGGCTCAGAACAAGGCGGGAGGACCTAAAACAGCAGAGGGAGTGGGGATGGTGACATGGGCAGCAGTGGTCGGGCTTAGCTCCAAAGTGGTCGTGCTGATAGAAGAGGCGACAGTCACCTGAACAGCAGTGGGTGGCTTAGAGCTGAGTGGATGCGTCAGATGCCGCATGAGTGCTGAGGACAAGTGCCGGGTGATTTTCTTCTGAGCAAGTGCTCGAGTATGAAAAAAATCACTGTGGTCTTCATCAACCCTGGAGCAAAGGTTGGCAAACTTTTTCTGTCAGCAGCTACATGGTAAAATTTTAAAGCTATTTGGGTTACACAGTCTCTGTCACAACTACGCAAAGGGGCTGGAAGCACTCACAGAAGTCAATGAATAGATGTGGCTGTGTTCCAATAATATTTTATTTGGAAAAACAGGTAAGAGGCGACACCTGGCCCAAGAAGTGTGGTTTACAACCCCTGGACCAAGCGTCAATATGTTGAAGATGAGGCGCTGGTGTTACAGGTGGTGGATGGAACAGAGCTGACTGTACTTGGCACAGAAGTGAGAGCATCTGACAAACTGGAGTGACGACTGTCATAGCTGAGATGAGTTTGCTGTAGGCAGAAGTGATGGACTATAATTAACTTGTGGCTGGGGGCGATATTTTGCAAAGTGTTTCTGACTGGGATGCAAATGATGGACACTAAACAAAAGAAGGTGAGGCCAGAGTAGGAATATGAGGATTCAGGAGGAGAGAACAGAGTCATATCACACGGCTATGGTGGCTTGACTAGAGGCTAGCGCAGAAATGGTATGGACAGGAGAAAAGTTGGTGGCTGTCCCAGGAGCTGACTGTGCGTGCTTAGAAAGACCTGGAGTTAGTGCCTGATACAGCTGTGTTGGTGGTGGTTGAGCAGAACAGTCAGCGGCCTTGGAGGGCGCCAAGGTGATGGGAGAGGCTGTGGAAGGCACAGAGACACTGTGGAGACTGTGGTGGCCCCAGAGGTGGATGCAGAGGCCAAAGAGGGTGAGGAGGCCAAAGTGAAGGCAGTGGTGCCCTCTGGGGTTGTGGTGGGTCCTGAAGGTGAGGTGGAAGCTTTGGTTTCCCTAGAAGCTGTGGAGATATAAAATATATATAAGATATGTCTTCACATTAGGTGAGCTGAAGGCTTTTCAAAAGTGTTTTAGTTTTCAAAAATAAGAGGCCAGAGGAGGTGGTGGGAATGGATTAGGGATGAATTTGCAAGTTTAGGATAATTACTGTGATATATAACCAATACTATTTATGCTTTCATCTATTCAGAAATTTGAGTTCTTATGATGTGCCTGGTATTTTGCCAAACTCTGGGCAACCATTGTCAACAAAATAGCTGTGGAGTTATGTTCTAGTAAAGAAAAGAAATAAACAAATACATAATAAAAATACACATTAGGAACAAGTGGGACTACATCAAACAAACTAAAAAGCTTCTGTACAGCAAAGGACACCATCAGCAGAACAAAAAGGCATCTTACAGTATGGGAGAATATATTCGTAAATGACTCATCTGATAAGGGGTTAACATCCAAAATATATAAACAAGTTACATGCCTCAACATCCGAAAAACAAATAAGCCGATTAAAAAATGAGTGGAGGACCTGAACAGACATTTCTCTAAAGAAGGAATACAAATGGCCAACAGGCACATGAAAAGATGCTGCACATCACTAATCATCAGGGAAAAGCAAATGAAAACCACAATGAGATATCACCTCACACTAGTTAGGATGGCCAGCATCCAAAAGAGAAGAAATAACAAATGCTGACGAGGGTCCTGAGAAATAGGAACCCTCCTACACTGTTGGTGGGAATGTCAATGGGTGCAACTTCTGTGGAATGCAATATGGAAGTTCCTCAAAAAACTAAAACTAGAAATATCATTGACCCAGTAATTCCACTCCTAGGAATTTACCTGAAGAAAACAAAATCCCTGATTCGAAATGATATATGCACCCCTATGTTTATCTCTGCACTGTTCGCAATAGGCAAGATATGGAAGCAACCTAAGTATCCATTAATAGATGAATGGATAAAGAAGATGTGGTACATATACACACTGGAATATTATTCGGCCATAAAAAGAAAATAAATCCTCCCATTTACAACAACATGGATGGATCTAGAGGGTATTTATACTCAGTGAAATGAGTCAGGTGGAGAAAGAAATGATTTCACTTATTTGTGGAATGTGAAAACAAAGCAAAACAGAAGAAACAAAACAGCATTAGACTCATAGGCACTTGAAAAGTGACTAGTGGTTATCAAGGGGGAAGAGAGTGGGTGGAAGCAGGGTGGGGAGGGAGACTGCTGAACCACTGTGATGTACATTTGATAAGATAATAAATAAATAAATAAATAAAAATACACATTAGATTTTGTGTTGTTAGGGAAAGCAGGATTCCTGCTTTATACATCATAGCCAGGAAAGGTCTTTCTGAGAAGCTGACTTATGAACTAAGATCTGAAGGTTAAGGAAGCCATCTGAAAAGAAAGAAGGATGCCACAGACTGATGGCACAAATGAAGTAATATAAGTTGTTAATGAGCTTGATGTTGTCTAAGAATAAACAAGAGACCAAGGTGGCTGGTAGGGAGTTATTGAAGGAGAAAATTATAAGAAAAAGGTTATAGGGGAACTTGTAGACCACAGTAAAAAAGTTAAGCTGCATTTCAAATACAATGAAGAATCAGTAGAATAACACAATTTGATTAACTTTTCTTAATTTTCCCTTTTATTTTGAGAAAAAAAGTCACAAATTCTTTTGTAGTAAGTACAGAGCAAAGAACTTTTTCCTTGAACCATCTGGGATTTATGTGGTAACCTGATATCCCACCATCCTTTATGTATTCTCATTAACGACCATCTAAGTCAGGAAATTCACACGGACATATGGCTGTCACCAAATCCTCAGATCCCTTTCAAATTTTGTCAGTTGTCCCAGTAATGCCTTTTATGGAAAACTGATTCAATCAGGGCCACACGTTGCTTTCAGTTGCTGTGGCTCTTTCATCTATCTCAGTCTGCCACAGTTCTTAGGTCTTCCTTTGACTTTCATGACCTTAACTCTTTTGAAGATCACAGGCCAGTTCCTTTATAGAATGTCCCTCAGACTGAGTTTGTGTGATGTTTCATTCTGACTAGGTTCACATTATTAATCTTTGAAGAGAATACCACTGATGTATTGCAGTGTAGTTTTCTTTGCATACTATCAGGTGGCAGGTGATATCAAAGTTGCCATCAGTGATGATATTCCCTCAGGTCACTTGATTAAGGTGATGTAGCCAGGCTGTTTTTTCTTCTTTGTAGTTAAGTAGTATTTTTGGGGGCTGACCACTTCATAATTATGATATGTCTCTCTTTGTTCCTAATAATATCCCTTGCTCTTTTTTTTTCATGTGTGAGAAAAATAAAATCTATTTATTGAGTATAGACTAAGTTCTAGGAGCCAGGGAAGATACAGGAAGCATGACATAAGTCAATGTTTTTAGAGTGCTGTTAAACATAAACATGAAAGCCTTAACAATATACAATTCTAACATTCCAAGACAACAACAAAGATATTATCAGACAGTTATGATTAACTGTGCTTTAGGAAATGAAAAGTTGACAAAAAGTGACCAGTTTTGAGAAAAGACAGAAGAAACTAAGTTCTCCACCACCACATACATTCAACTACAAAAGAAATGTCACATGTCCAGCAAAAAGTAGATAGGCCAGCCAGTCATTCCAAATAAATGTTTCTGTAATAGTCCTTCTGGTCCTTGGAGACTTTGAAATGAAATCCAGGATGTCTCTGAGCAAAGGATTTTGTCCTATAAGATCTATCACTGCTTAAATAATATTTCGTATTTTCCCAGAACTGATTCTTTTTCTGTTGCTTGCTTTTCAATATGAAGGAGGATCAAGTTGTGCTCGAAGAACTAGGATTCCAAGGCTAAGAGGTATGGCTAGAATGTTGTAAGTTAAGTAGACATTCAGTCATTTCACAAAAATGAAGTTGCTTCTCTGTTAGCTACTATTTTTAGAACAGAATAGAAATAAAACAGTTTCCAGAGAGAGAGACAATATTACAAATATGTAAGAACTTGTTTGGTGAGGAGTTTTAAGATCAGCTACTTAGCAACTGGCATGAAAGTAATATCCCTTGCTCTTCAATCTGTTTTGTCTGATATTAAAATAGCCACTCAGTCTTTTTTGACTGGTGTTGCCATGACTAACATATAGTATGACCATATTTTTTATCCTTTTATTTTTGCCTTCTTGTGTAGTTATAGTTAAAATGCAATTCTTGTGAACAACACTTAATTGGGTCTTTATTTTTTCAGCCAACATGATATCTCTGCCTTCTAATTGGAATATTTGGACCATTTACATTTAATGTAATTTTTCAGTATGTTTGGGTCCCAATCTTTCATCTTGTTATTTGTTTTCTATTTATTCCATCAATTCTTTATTCCTTTTCCTTCCTTTTTCCTGCTTTCTTCTGGATTAATAGCATTTTTTTAATGATTCCATTTTATTTCCATTACTGGATTATTTGATATCTCTCCTATTTTTCTGTGCATCATTGCTTTAGTGATATTATACCTTTTCATAGAGAACATAATAATTTTACAATGGTAAATTTCCACTTCTTCTGTCCTTTGTGTCACTGTAGTTATATATTTTATGCCTACATATGTATGAGCCCCACAATTCATTGTTATTCTTTTCTAGCAGTTAAAGATATTTCTTAAAAAGACTTTATTTCTACCCACATATTTACTATTTCCAGCCCACTTTATTGCTTTGCATAATTGAAATTTTTCTTCTTGAAGAACTTTCTTTTATATCTTGTAGTGCAGGTCTAAAGGAAATAATGTCTTCCAGCTTTTGTTTGTCTAAAAGTCCTTAAGTGAAATAAGTATCTTTCATTTTGAAAAGATATTTTTACACTGTACAAATCTAGGTTGATAAGGGTTTTTTTTCTCTTTTCAGTATCTTAATAATATTACTTCATTATCTTCTGGCTTGCATGGTTTCTCATTAGAAGTCTGCTATCATTCTTGTCTTTGTTCCTTTCTAAATAGATCTTCTTTAACTTACAGTGAGGTTCCATCCTTATAAACCCATTGTAAGTCAACAATATCATAAGTCAAAAGTGCATTTAATATGCCTAACCTACTGAACATCATAGCTTAGTCCAGCCTACCTTAAACATGCTCAGAACCCTTACATTAGCCTACATTTGGGCAAAATCACCTAACACAAAGCCAATTTTATAATAAAGTATTGGACAGGTCATGTAATTTCTTGAATATTGTACTGAAAATGAAAAACAGAATGGTTGTATGGGCACAGAATGGTTCTATCAGTTGTTTACCCTTGTGATTGCATAGCTGACTGGGATCTGTGGTCCAATGCTGCTGCCCATCATCACACGAGTATTGTATTGCCTATCAACAGCCCAGGAAAATATCAAGTTCAAATATGAATTAAGGTTTCTGCTGAATATGTATTGCTTTTGTACCATTGTAAAGTTGAAAAATCAAAAGTCAAACCATTGTAAGCTGGGGACCATCTGTGTAATGTGTCTTTTCTTATCCAGCTGCTTTAAAGATTTCCTATTTAACACTGATTTTAGCAATTTCATTATGTTGTACTTTGACATGATTTAAAAAATT
The DNA here is from genome assembly GCA_032199065.1 of Smutsia gigantea. Taxonomy (NCBI): domain Eukaryota; kingdom Metazoa; phylum Chordata; class Mammalia; order Pholidota; family Manidae; genus Smutsia; species Smutsia gigantea. Next base: position 64,305 of record JAVSCE010004116.1, on the reverse strand, counting down.
TTTTTGCTTGAGATTTATTGATTTCTTGGGATCTGTGGATTTATAGTTTTCATCACATTTGAAATTTTTTCAGTCATTATTTCAACTTTTTGTTTCTGTTCTTTCCTTTTCTGGAACCTCAGTTACACATATGGTAGACTTCTTAATGTTGTCCCACAGATATGCCCATGATATTCTGTTCATTTATTTTCAGCTCCTCATGCTAGACCACACTCCCTGCATCCCACTGTGTCAAAACTCTATTCACCCACATCAGTCTCTGGCACCACCCAACAAGCTGTCCCTCTATGGGGACACCTTCCCTATCTATTTAAGTTTCTTATATTCTGCTCTGGGCTAGTGCTGCTTCCCATCCTCCCCATGATGATATCTGCTTTGCCCTGCCCCACCTAATGAATTCAGAACTTAACTGTTCAGGAAGGAAAGATAAAAGTAAGAGGAAGACAAACTGATTTGTGTTTTTAAAAGATTGTATTTAGATATCTGCACAAGGATTGGGATTAAAGATGGCAGTGTGAGAGGTGAGACAGAGGCTTCCTCCTAAAACCTCATATAATATGAAAATAAAGCTACATCAACTACTCTTGAAAGAGCAACGGGAAAGAGGACGGCAACAAACTGCATACACCTGGAGACAAGAGCAGCCCTCACAGAAAAGGGTAACAACGTACTAAAGCTGTGGTCCTGCGGGATCCAAGCCCTTCCCCCACCCCAGCTCACCAGTGGGAGGAACAGGAACGGAGCAGGGAGGGAGTGGAGATGTGGGACTGCTGAATACCTAACTCTGGAGATCTTCTCTGGGAGCACAAACCTACATTACATGGTGCTTGCATGATACTCTTGTAATTAAGGGGTTATAAAGCTAAGACAGGCAGAATTCCTGGAGAGACTAAGAATCCAGCTGCTTGTGAAAGCAGGGATCCATACCCAGCTGCTCAGGGACAAAAGAAGGGCAGGCAGTCTGAGAAACTTCCTAACAAAGAAGCCCTTAGCAAGAGGGCTGCTAAAGGGGCAAGGATTGCACGGAGCTTACTGCTCAGGAGAAAGGACAGGCAGACAAAATTGTCCGGGTGCACTCTGTCCAGCAGGTTGGGAGCTTTCACGATCTTCAGGTGCTCCAGCTCCCTGGCTGCCTACACAGCTCCAAGAACCCCTTCTGTGACAGGCAGACTTGTGCACCTTTCTTCTGGCCAGCCCCACTGGGCTTGCAAACTGGGAAATCCTTCCCTGGTGTTAGGCCAGCCAGAGTGAAGATCTGTCTATAGCAACTAAAAACGCAAAGCACAGAGGCTTATACCTGTGTGCTCAGCCCACTGGTTCAGGCAGTGGAGACAGGCATAGCAGCCAGGAACCAGCAAACACCCCTTTCCTCCCCGGAGGCACCAATACCACTCCCCTACAATCCCCACATTGCTTCAGGGGCTGAGCAGCTCCAGAGAGTAGAGCTTCTGGGCACTAGAGGGCGCCATACACAAATATGAAATGCCAAAGGAACCTGGTCCAAAGTAAAATTATGAACACAACTCCTGAGAAAGATTTAAATGATATGGACCTTATGACTCTCCCTGAAAGGGAGTTCAAAATAAAAATCATTAACATGCTCATGAAGGTACGGAAAGATATTCAAGAACTCAGGAATGAATTCCGGTCAGAGATCCAATCATTGAAGAACACAATGGATGGTATTAAAAGCAGATTGGATATGGTGGAGGAGACAATAAATGAAATAGGAACTAGAGAAGAGGAATATAAAGAAGCTGAGGCACAGAGAGAAAAAAGGATCTCTAAGAATGAAAGAATATTGAGAGAACTGTGTGACCAATCCAAACGGAACAATATTCACATGATAGGGGTACCAGAGAAAGAAGAGAGAGAAAAAGGGATAGAAAGCGTCTTTGAGGAGGTGATTGCTGAAAAATTCCCCAATCTGGGGAAGGAGATAGTCTCTCAGGCCATGGAGGTGCGCCGATCTCCCAACACAAGGGACCCAAGGAAGACAACATCAAGACATATAGTAATTAAAATGGCAAAGATCAAGGATAAGGACAGACTATTAAAAGCAGCCAGAGAGAGAAATAGGATCACATACAAAGGAAAGCCCATCAGGCTATCATCAGACTTCTCAGCAGAAACCTTTCAGGCCAGAAGGGAGTGGCATGATGTATTTAATGCAATAAAGCAGAAGGGCCTTGAACCAAGATTACTTTATCCTGCAAGATTATCATGTAAATTTGAAGGAGGGATTAAACAATTCCCAGATAAGCAAAAGCTGAGAGAATTTGCCTCCCACAAACCATCTCTACAGTGTATTTTGGAGGGACTGCTATAGATGGAAGTGTTCCTACAGATTAATAGCTGTCACCAGAGGTAATAAAACCACAGTAAAGAAAATAGAACAGCTAATTACTAAGAAAATGCAAAATTAAATTAACTATTCCCAAAGTCAATCAAGGGATAGACAAACAGTACAGAATATGATACCTAATATATAAAGAATGGAATAGAAAGAAAAAGGAGGAAACAAACAAACAAACAAACAAAGAACCTTTAGATTGTGTTTGTAATAGCATATTAAGTTAATTGTTAGACTTTTAGATAGTAGGGAAGTTAACCTTGAAACTTTGGTAACCATGAATCTGAAGCCTGCAATGCCAGTAAGTACATACCTATCCATAATCACCCTAAATGTAAATGGACTGAATGCACCAGTCAAAAGACATAGAGTCACTGAATGGATAAAAAGACAAGACCCATCTATATGCTGCCTTCAAGAGACTCACTTTAAACCCAAAGACATACACAGACTAAAAGTGAAAGGATGGAAAAAGATATTTCATGCAAAAAACAAGGAGAAAAAAGCAGCTGTTGCAGTACTTGTATCAGACGAAATAGACTTCAAAACGAAGAAAGTAGCAAGAGATAAAGAAGGACATTACATAATGATAAAGGGGTCAGTCCAACAAGAAGATATAACCATTATAAATACATATGCACTCAACACAGGAGCGCCAGCATATGTGAAACCAATACTAATAGAATTAAAGGAGGAAATAGACAGCAATGCATTCATTTTAGGAGACTTCAATACACCACTCACTCCAAAGGACAGATCAACCAGACAGAGAATAAGTAAAGACACAGAGGCACTGAACAACACACTAGAACAGATGGACCTAACAGATATATACAGAACTCTGCACCCAAAAGCAGCAGGATATACATTTTTCTCAGGTACACATGGAACATTTTCCAGAATAGACCACATACTAGGCCACAAAAAGAACCTCAGTAAAGTCAAAAATATTGAAATTCTGCCAACCAACTTCTCAGATCACAAAGGTATAAAACTAGAAATAAATTTTAGAAAGAAATCAAAAAGGCTCACAAATACATGGAGACTTAACAACATTCTCCTAACTAATCAATGGGTTAACGACCAAATCAAAACAGAAATGAAAGAATATATGGAGACTAATGATAACAACAACACAAAGCCATAACTTCTGTGGGACGCAGCAAAGGCAGTTCTAAGAGGAACGTATATTGCAAACCAGGCCTATTTAAAGAAGGAAGAATATTTCCAAATGAATAGTCTAAAGACACAGTTACTGAAATTGGAAAAAGAAGAACAAATGAGGCCCAAAGTCACCAGAAGGAGGGACATAATAAAGATCAGAGAAGAAATAAATAAAATTGAGAAGAATAAAACAATAGAAAAAAATCAATGAAACCAAGAGCTGGTTCTTTGAAAAAATAAACAAAATAGATAAACCCCTAGCCAGACTCATTAAGAGAAAAAGAGAATCTACACACATAAACAGAATCAGAAATGAGAAAGGAAAAATAACGACGGACCCCATAGAAATACAAAGAATTATAAGAGAATATTATGAGAATCTGTATGCTAACAAGCTGGAAAACCTAGAAGAAATGGACGACTTCTTAGAAAAATACAACCTCCCAAGACTGACCAAGCAAGAAACAGAAAAACTAAACAGACCAATCCCAGCAATGAAACTAAATCAGTAATCAAAAAACTACCCAAGAACAAAACCCCGGGACCAGATGGATTCACCTCTGAATTCTACCAGACATATAGAGAAGAAATAACACCCATTCTCCTTAAAGTTTTTCAAAAAATAGAAGAGGAGGGAATACTTCCAAACTCATTCTATGAAGCCAGCATCACTCTAATACCAAAATCTGGCAAAGACCTCACCAAAAAAGAAAATTACAGACCAATATCCCTGATGAACGTAGATGCAAAAATACTCAACAAAATATTAGCAAACCGAATTCAAAAATACATCAAGAGGATCATACACCATGATCAAGTGGGATTCATCCCAGGGATGCAAGGATGGTACAACATTCGAAAATCCATCAACATCATCCATCACATCAACAAAAAGAAGAACAAAAACCACATGATCATCTCCATAGATGCTGAAAAAGCATTTGACAAAATTCAGCATCCATTCCTGATTAAAACTCTCAACAAAATGGGTATAGACGGCAAGTACCTCAGCATCATAAAGGCCATATATGACAAACCCGCAGCTAACATCATACTTAATAGCGAGACGCTGAAAGCTTTTCATCTAAGATCGGGAACAAGACAGGGATGCCCACTCTCTTCACTGTTATTCAACATAGTACTGGAGGTCCTAGCCATGGCAATCAGATGAAACAAAGAAGTACAAGGCATCCAGACTGGTAAAGAAGAAGTCAAATTGTCACTATTTGCGGATGACATGATACTGTACATAAAAAACCCTAAAGACTCCACTCCCAAACTACTAGAACTAATATCTGAATTCAGCAAAGTTGCAGGATACAAAATTAACACACAGAAATCTGTTGCTTTCCTATACACTAATGATGAACTAACAGAAAGAGAAATCAGAAAAACAATTCCATTCACAATTGCATCAAAAAGAATAAAATACCTAGGAATAAACCTAACGAAGGAAGTGAAAGACCTGTACTCTGAAAACTACAAGACACTCCTAAGAGAAATTACAGAGGACACTAACAAATGGAAATGCATCCCATGCTCTTGGCTAGGAAGAATAAATATTGTCAAAATGGCTATACTACCTAAAGCAATCTACAGATTCAATGCAATCCCTATCAAACTACCAACAGCTTTCTTCAATGAACTGGAACAAATAATTCTAAAATTCATATGGAACCACAAAAGACCCCGAATAGCCAAAGCAATCCTGAGAAGGAGGAATGAAACAGGAGGAATTACGCTCCCTGACTTCAAGCTCTACTACAAAACCACAGTAATCAAGACAATTTGGTATTGGCACAAAAACAGACCCACAGACCAGTGGAACAGTATAGAAAATCCAAAGATTAACCCAAACATATACAGTCAATTAATATTTGATAAAGGGGCCTTGAATATACAATGGGGAGATGACAGCCTCTTCAGCAGTTGGTGTTAGAAAAACTGGACAGCTACATGTAAGAGAATGAAACTGGACTACAGTCTAACCCCATGCACAAAGGTAAACTCAAGGTGGATCAAAGACCTGAATGTAAGTCATGAAACCATAAAACTCTTAGAAAAAAACATAGGCAAAAATCTCTTGGACATAAACATGAGCGACTTCTTCATGAACATATCTCCCCGGGCAAGGGAAACAAAAGCAAAAATGAACAAGTGGGACTATATCAAGCTGAAAAGCTTCTGTACAGCAAAGGACACCATCAGTAGAACAAAAAGACATCCTACGGTATGGGAGAATATATTCATAAATGACGTATCTGATAAAGGGTTGACATCCAAAATATATAAAGAACTCATGCATCTTAACAAACAAAAAGCAAATAATCCAATTAAGAAATGGGCAGAGGACATGAATAGACACTTCTCCAAAGAAGAAATTCTGATGGCCAACAGGCACATGAAAAGATGCTCCACATCGCTAATCATCAGAGAAATGCAGATTAAAACCACAATGAGATATCACCTCACACCAGTGAGGATGGCCAACATCCAAAACACAAACAATAACAAATGTTGGTGAGGATGTGGAGAAAAGGGAACCCTCCTACACTGCTGGTGGGAATGCAAATTAGTTCAACCATTGTGGAAAGCAGTATGGAGGTTCCTCAAAAAACTCAAAATAGAAATACCATTTGACCCAGGAATTCCACTCCTAGGAATTTACCCTAAGAATGCAGCAGCCCAGTTTGAAAAAGACAGATGCACCCCTATGTTTATCGCAGCACTATTTACAATAGCCAAGAAATGGAAGCAACCTAAGTGTCCATCAGTAGATGAATGGATAAAGAAGATGTGGTACATATACACAATGGAATATTATTCAGCCATAAGAAGAAAACAAATCCTACCATTTGCAACAACATGGATGGAGCTAGAGGGTATTATGCTCAGTGAAATAAGCCCAGCCGAAAAAGACAAGTATCAAATGATTTCACTCATATGTAGAGTATAAGAACAAAGAAAAAAATGGAAGGAACAAAACAGCAGCAGACTCACAGAACCCAAGAATGGACTAATAGTTACCAAAGGGAAAGGGACTGGGGAAGGTGGGTGGGAAGGGAGGGATAAGAGGAAAAAAGGGGCATTATGATTGCAGATGTAATGTTAGGGGGGCATGGGGAGGGCTGTACAAGTCAGAGAAGACAAGTAGTGACTCTATAGCATCTCACTACGCTGATGGACAGTGACTGTAATGGGGTTTGTGGGGGGGGACTTGATTAAGGGGGTAGTTTAATAATCATAATATTGCACATGTAATTGTAGATTAATGATCCAAAATAAATTATATAAAAAAGAATACTTAGGAGAAGCTAATGAAAGAATAAGTGATTAAAAATAAAAAAAGAACATATGGGATGTGAACAATTTCCAGGGATTTGTTGTTTTAATTTGTCTGATTTTTCGCATAGTATTCAAGATCAAATAGACAACATTCACCATGTTATTGATAAGTTTTCACAAATGGCTGGATTGTTAAATTGGTTTTCTTTGTTTCATTGGATATGGCCTATAATTGTAGGTCTAATACTGTGATGCATTTATATTCCTGTTCTCCTAGTGTGTGTGCGGAAGACAGTTGTTGGTCTTTTAAAGCCAATACAAGCATATGCTACTTTTCAAGAATTAACTTCAAGAAATAAGTGATTCCTTTTAAACAACTTTGTGAAATCATATGCTGATTCCCCACCTGCATTTACTGCAAGAAAATAATCATGTATATTGTGATTTTATCCAGAATTATAGCTGCTGGCTGTCCTCTCTTTCGTATTTTATCTCCCTGTTTGGTCCCAGGAGATGGCTGGTTAGCCAGAGACGGGTAAGATTCCTCATGGGAGGAACAACCTAAGACAGGCACAGTTGCAAGGGACCTCAGGTGAGCAACGTGGGGGCCAACTGAGGTGAGGCATGGAACCTCACCCCTCCAGACGAGAGAGACATTGCCTGTGACAAGCTCTGTCACAGGCCGAGCCCAGCTAATCATTATTCTGGTACCTTCCACAAATATATGCATATGCATTTGCGTCAGTTAAAACAAAAAAGGGGGAAATGTGGGATTCACTTATAATTTAAGTATAAAAATCATATGAATAATCATAGTTGACTTGATTGATGATAGTAACTGAATTAGTTTCTCTGATATGACTGCCTTTGCATTGTTTACCTTGTGAGAACTTGTTCACTATGTTCCTTGCATGGTTCACCTTGTGGGAGCTTGTTCACTGTATTCGAACTTGTTCATTGCATGGTGAGCAATAATGTCTTGTGTATTGAAAAATTGTTAAGAGAAAAAACTTCAAAAGTTCACATCGCAAGAAAAAATAATTTGTAACTATGTATGTTGAAGGATGTTAACTAAACTTACTGTGATAATCATTTCACAATAAAAAAAAGATTGTATTTAGTCTGCTGTGTGGAACATGAATGTATGAGGGCAGGAGTGGAAGCAGAATTCTAGCTAAGAGAGCTGACTATTGATCAGATTAGGATGGCAGCAGAGGAGATAGAGTTAAGTAGATGAATACAAACTATGTCTTGAAATGAGGAAAGTAGAATTAACAGGATATGTTGAAAGACTGCATGTGGTGGATGTCAGGAAAAGAGAGAAATCAAGGACAACTCCTAGCTTTGAGGCTTGAGCAGAGTTGGATATTGGTTCTATTTACTCAAATGGATAAGAATGGAAGTGGAGGGTGGAAATACTAAACATTTTGAATTTTACATGCCTATTCGATATTCAGGAAACTGTCTGGTAAGCAGTTAGATCCCTGAGCTTACATCTCAGGGGAGAGGTCAGAAAAAATAGACATGAAGTTGGGAGTCATGTAAATATAGATTATATTCAAGCAGTAAATGAGACTGAAAAGGAACAGCTAATAAAATAGAGAGCTCTAAATATCGAGGAAGCTAAGAAAATAGAGGAGCTCTAGAAAAATATGATGGTCATCTGAGTTGATTTTTGCAAAGAGATTCAAGTAAGATGGGGCCTGAAGAATATCTGTTGGATTGAGGGACAATAGGGAGGTGAGTGTTTACTTTACTGAAAATAGATTTGCATGATGTGGCAGACCAAGACTGGAGTGAACAGAAGAATGAGTATGTATGGATGCTTAAGGATTTTATGGAAGAATCAAAAGTAGGGAAATGACAAAAAGCATCAAGCCAAAAGGACAAAGAACTGGTGAGGTGACAACAGCAGAAGAGATACAAATTTCTTTTAAGATAACGGATAGCAGGTGGACTCTCTAAGAGAAAAGAGAATGCTTCAACATGTAGGCCCACATCATGGGGGAGGGTCAGCCACTGGTACGTTATTCATTTTGTAGAATCCTGGAAAGGTTTGGGAATTACAACTAGGTTCCTCTGGAGATACAAGCGTAGTGCATGACTAAATGCAGAGGGATGTTTGAAATACAGTGAAGCTAGATACCATCTCTTAGCCCCAGACTTCTTTTTCCATTCAAGTAGTTAGGAAAATATGCCTCTCTCCCTCACATGAGTCTGGGGCTTTTCTCTGAAGACACTGAAACCAAAGAAACCCTGGTTCAGGCATCCCGGACATTGCTGAAGTCACAAATGAGGAGTTGTACTAAAAGTATACATTAAGTGAATGCTTACACACTGAACTGTAAAACCCTCATTGCCTCTTCCCCTGGTCGTCTTCTGGCACACTTGTAGTTATGCTTATATTCTCTGGGCAGGAATCAGGACAATCCTCTTGTGGAAATAAATTAGCCCACACCAGAAAAGACCTGCAGAGGGTGATATTTTGTGGGGCTTTTTATTCAAAGCTACCACATCTCTGCCAAGTTACCCCAGAGTTATGTCCACTGGTGAACAGAACTCACCCCGGAGCACAGAGCTTCTAGCCATCATTTTAGTGCCTCACTGTCAAATATAAAAGACATTCTTGGATCACCAGATATTTAAGGAAAATCTTTAATTTGAAATATGAAGACAAAACAAACATCCCTATGAAGCAAATGAGGAGACAACTGACACAATGCAGAGAGCAAAAACAACTTCCATGTCATCAGCAAGATAAGTAGAAAGATGGCACCCATGAAAAAACAAATAAAAGGATGCCTTTTTTAAAGGAACATACAGAGAACAAAAGAGATCTCTTTGAAAATAAAAAATTGCTTTCAAAATGCATTAACAGGATTAGAAGACCCTTAAAACTGAGGAACTCTCCCCAGAATAAAAATATAATGTCAGAGCTGGAAGACAGAAGAAGAAATATAAGAAAATTGCATGATTAGTCCAGGAGGTCAAAGCTCCAAATAGTAAGATTTTCAGAAAGATAGAACAGAGAAATGGATAGGAGAAAGAAAAAAATGCATGAAAACTTCCTAGAATTAACTAACACGACTTTCTATTCTATACGATGAAAGAACCCACAATATAGCACTGCATCTCGAGATTTTAGAATGACACTACTTTTAAAAAAATCTTAAATCTTACAAAGAAAGAAAATGGGTGTCTAAAAGCAATCAGTAGCTGAAATAATATCAGATTTCACTTTCTAGAATCTAGAAACAGTGGATCAATGTCTTCAAATTCTGAGGGAAAAAGGCATCCAACCTAGAATTCTGTAACCAGTTAAACTATGAATCAAATGTGATGGAACAAAGACATTTTCAGACATATAGACATATAAGGGTTGCATCTGTCAGATTCATTTTTCTCTTCTTCATGGGCATATGACTAGATTACATTTTCCAGTTTGCCTTGTACCTAGCTAGGTATGGCTACATGTCAAGCCCTGGCCAGAGGACTGTGAAGAGAAGGATTATATATAATTTCCACTTCATTTGCTTAACAGGAAATCTCTATTCCTTTATTTCTATTTTGGCACCCTTCCTTTGCAGAAATAATGATGATATTGGAAACCAAGTGTTGAAGATGACAGAGCTACCTTCACCCTGGGTTGCTGAATGACTGCATGAAACAGAGCTCCCACCATCCTATAATAAAGTCTATTTTATTTAACTTTATTTTTAGTTTATAATAAAGTTTATTTTATATTTTAACTTGTTTATTTTTCAAAGTCACTTTTGCAATCACTTTTGTTAAAGTAGCTTAACATTACCTTAACAGTGTGTAAGTTTTTAAAATAACTTTCTACCATGAGTTCTCTCTCAGGAAGCTTCTGGAGAAAGTGCTGCATCAAAATGATAGAATAAAAAGATAGGCCTCTTCAAGAGGGAAAAGGGAATTTCCAGAATGTTGGTAAAGGAAAACTGTAGGGCAAGAACCGGGCCGCAGACCTAGAGAGCAGTGAGTATTGACTGAGGGTGGACAGATGCTTCCAGGTGGTTATCTCAAGGGAAAAAGTGAAACTGATAGACTGCCTCGGGTGTACTGAGAAGAAATTTATACTTCTGGTGGGCATTTTGTGGTGAATTAATATATATGAAGAAAAATAAGCTAATAAAAAAAGTGAGCTGTTATTAATACGTAGAAAAGCAAAAATGCACAGGAAAGGAGAGTAGTCATAATGGGATATATGACCCAGCTGTAAGTGTTACTTACATACTTACCATAATATAAACACTAAATATTAATTTAACACCAAAAATTTAGATATAAACTGTCTGGAGGAATGGTGAGGTGGGATATGAGATGTATATGTGCAAAGGGAGGGGTCTAAAAGTTAAAGCCTCCCTTTCATTAAAAGAAAGTCAATAAATCATGCCTGAAGCAGGAAAAAAAAAACAGCTCAAACAAGGAATAGCCGTATAAGAATGTTATTGAGAAATGTGAAGGCAAATGCCAAAAGGAACTCTGGGGAGTAGGACTCACCAGTGAGAAGTAATAGGAGAAAGGGCTTAAGATCTGAAGTTTTATTATAAGCCTTATAGCAGTCTTTTTCAGAACTATTTACATACATTACCTAATATAAATAAAATAAACAAGTGAATGGGAGGCGAGAAGGGGAAACTACTAGTGTAGGGAACTCTTTCAAGAAGGTGGGTAATGGAGGAGGCTGGAGGGTAAGACGGTGTCTGGAAGTGACTGGCTGTGGGGAGGTGTAAGGATGGATGTTATGAAGACCATGTTTGGTCTGGGGACCTCTGTGATTTGGTTGCCTGAGAAGCTTGCAGCTGTGAGGTCTCAGTATCTGCCCTTCATGATTACTGAATCAAGATCTCTGGGGACCAGAGCCCCAGAACCTAGGCTTTTAATAATTTCCCCGAGTGATACTTACACACACTGGACCAGAGCTTATTTGGATGCTGATGGGAAGGATCTGAGAAAGGTGGAGGGAGAAAAGATGGGAAAAGGAGAAAATCCACTGAAAAGATCTTGAGACAGCAGGAGAATGAGAAGGGTCTAGAATTCAGATGAAGGGGTTAATCCTTGTTAACTCACTGTGGTGGAGCTGTGGGGTGCAGTATAGAACTGACGGCAGGGAAATGAGGTGCCTGTCAGCAACTTGCACACTTGTTCTTTTTCATAATGAAATGTTGTTCATGTCTGTCTTTCTCAGTAGACTGAGAGGTCCATGAGGGCAGGGACTGTGGCTTTTTGTGCTCCGTTCTTCACCATGGCTTAGCCTGTAGCACTGCCTGGCCCAGGGTAGGAGTCTGTGAGTTTGTTGAATGACTACTTGAGTGACATGTTCAGTCTGAGGTAGAGATTATTGCTTCAAGTCAGATGGAGTTGGGGATCAGAGCAGGTTAGAGGTAGATTGGGAAGTCATTTATAGGCCAAGCACAGGTGAAGCCCTCAGGATGAAGGAGCTCACAAGAGAAGAGAAGAAAAAGAACGCTGAAGGAAGGAGTGCTGGAACAGTGAGGAAGCGAATCCAGCAAAGAATGCAAAGAACGGATATATACTGGGGAAGAAGTGGGGCGAACACCCTCAAATCCTCTACAGCATACAACCTAGTTCTTTCTTTCAAGTCTGCACCTTCCTCTTCTTGACCTATCATCCTGTAATAAAGGCACAGGAAATAGGTAAGTTCTAATAATTAAGGAAGAAAGATTGATATTGTAAGAGCTCAGGGACCAGAGTCAATGGCACCAACTCAAGCAGTTAGTTGCAATGACACAGAGGCCCTGACTGATTTCTTCTTGGAGCTGTTTCCTCTCATAACCTCCAGTACCTCCAGTGCTGGAGCTCTGGCGACCCAGTGGTCAGCCTCCATTTCGTCTCTCTCAGAAGAATTCCGAGGGATGAGCACAGATTTTAAATCAGACAGCATTTGAGGAAGTAATATTTTTACTTAACTTTAGACTCAGAACCTGGCTTTAATTTGGAATTAAGGGTGCTGTTAGAACTAGGATGCTCCAGGTAAAGACAAAACAGTCATGCAAGATACAAAGGCAAGTGAGAACCCCGCTTTGGTCACACTCACAGCTGGGGAGATGACTGTGGATTCACACAAAGACACCACCAGAGGCATGGTCAGTGGAGTTGGGGTTAGTACTGGCTTTTGCAGAAATTGACAAAAGAGTGAATTATCTTTGCTTCTGGAAGAAGAGTCATGTGTGGGCTGGGCACCCCTTCAGACCTATGGCCTCCATACACCTCTCCTTTGTCAACTGAGTCACTTACCCCATCCCAGGAGTCTAAAGAAGAGTGGCTACAGGAACCAGTAAGCAGGAGAGATTTTTCCTGTCCTCATCTTGAAATGAGTTATACGGGAAGTGGTCATTTAGAATGCCCGGCTTCCAGAGGAAGGGTGGGCTTGCAGATGCAAGTCTAGAGGGCATCCTCCGTGGCCATGACAGAAAATAAAGTTGTAAGAAAAGCACTGAAGGCCGACAGTGTCAGGGCAAGCCTCTGGGGTTTGGGGGAGAGGGGAATGCCACAAATTGCTCCCCAGTTTGAGGTCCTAGTTTCCTTTTCTTTACTCATGGCAAACATAAGGTATTGATACCTGCTACTGGATAGAGGAGGTGAGAGCTTCAGGCACTCCCTTCCCAGGGAGGGGCATCTCTGTGCTCTACTTTGTGCAGCTCAGGGCTGTTTGGAGAGGATTCCTGTAAGAGACCAGATGGAAGAGGGGGTGAGCTGGCCAACCAGAGGGTGTAGGCATGAGGAGGAGCAGGGAGGGAAGAAAAATGAGATCAAACTTGTCAGGTGGAAGGGAACCACCCGCTGAACCTGAGAAGACCTGAAACCTGTTTTCTTTGGGTATGCCTCATTTTCAAAGCAGGAGGCCTTTGCAGAAGAAGGAAAGAGGAAGAGAAGAAAAGGAAGCAAATGAATCTTAAAGGTCAATAGGTGTCTGTTTGGGGGAAGCTGGGACTTGGAGAGTGTAAAGACGGTCAGACCCCATGAGGCTTTTCCCGAGGGTTCTTTCCTACATGCAGGGCAGTACACGGCTATGTGATGCTTTTGCTAGACTCTCTAAGAGCGGAGAAGGTGGACACTGAGTGACTGTCTCACACTAGTGTTGTAGGGAGGTGAGGGAGGGAGGGGACAGGGGACAGCACTACCAGTTTCCCAGGCCTATCTTTGGCAATAGCCCTTTTAGCATGGATAAGGGATCCTAACTCATGGGGGCCCTTATTTCTAGGCCTCACAACTAGCAGCAGGTTGAAATTTACATCTTGTACCTCAGATGTACAAGGAACAAATGTGACCTGATTTGCTGTAAGTCACCCGACTTTTCCTCGGTCTCTTGCTGCCACCACTGGCAGGGAAGGCTGGGATAAGGGATGAGGTATGGAATCAGTGTGCCAAATGTTGGTGATTCTATTTCATTTCCTTTAAAAAGGGTCTCTGTTGGAGTGCAAACTGTATGGTTCCATTTATTTGAAAGTTAAGTACAGAGAAAAGTCCTTCGATAATGAGTAAGTCAAAATAGCGGCTACCCGTGGGTGTGGTCCTAATGGCGAGGCGGTGGGGAGAGCCTCTGGGGTGGTGGAAATGCTGCATAGCAGGGTCTGGGTCGTGGCACATGAGTGTACCATGCTAAAGTTGAATAGCTTGAACACTTAGGATGTGTGCACTTTACACATTTTATTGCATATATTTTAAGCCTCGATTTAAAAATTAAAAACAGAGAAGAGAAGAAAAACATTTAAAGGTCTTTTTTAGATAAATATTCAGCCCATATGAAAGTCAGTGCCCTCCCCACAGGGCTGTTTCTCCCCTTTCAAGGAGTCGCCCCTCCACTTCTTTCCTGCACATTCTCTGAGGGGAATTTTTACCTCCTAGCGCTGGTGTGGGAAAAGGACTCGTCTTCAGGCTTGTCTTTCTTGAGCTTTATGTCATCCCATTTTGTCCCTGGGAGCCTATGTTGGTGTCCCACAACCTTAAGACACGATGCTACTATTATCTCCTTTTTATAAATGAGGAAACTAAGAAGTCAAGAAACTTGGCCAATCTCAGAATGCTAATAAGTGGTATAGTGATGAATTAAACTAACAGGCCAGCTTTAGAGCTCCTGCTCTTAGCTGCAATAAGGTGTGTCATGCGCAAACAGAGCCTCCAGTCTGCCTGGCCTCCTATCTACCTTCATCGAACCAGATTGCCTGCTCCCAACCTCATCTACATAGAAATTCCTGAGCTGTTTCACTGTTGGGAAGTACCAAGAATATAAGACCACAGAAGCTGCAGAAGCCCAGCTGCATGGGGTACTAAAAAACAGATGAAAGAGTCATCAGAAGGCACAGGTCAGAATTAGTGAGTTAGGAGCACTTGTTTGAGTGAAGCTGACTGATCAGAGACCATTTTTTGAGTGTCTGTTTGGAGAGTCAGCTCTAATGGGCATGAAGGAAAAAGTATGCAGGGGCTGAGAGTTTAGCACTTCTGTTTGTATTAGAAAGTAGAGTAAATGAAATGTTTATCCCAGCGTAAGGAATATCCGGAGCTAAACACTCCTGTAAAGTACACAGTTTGTAAACACATGGTGTAGATTTGAAATTCATCCTTGCACCTCTTGTGCTGAAAGTTTTATTTAGGAAATGGCTGAGTTCCAGTCGCTCGCTGCCATGTCCTTCAGCCTCACCATGTCCTGACACAGATCTTCTACCTGGCTGGACAAGAGGTCTGCTTTCTTTTCCTATTTTTAATGTATCCTCAATTCTAGCAGAGTTCTTGTCATTACAGGGAGTCTCAAGACTGTCTTCCTATATGGTTTATCAGAAAATAAATAGAAAATCCATCAACATCACCCACCACATCAACAGAAAGGACAAAAACCACATGATCATCTCCACAGATGCTGAAAAAGCATTTGACAAAATTCAACATCCATTCATGATAAAAATTCTCAACAAAATGGGTATAGAGGGCAAGTACCTCAACATAATAAACACCATATATGACAAACCCACAGAAAACATCATACTTAACAGCAAGAAGCTGAAAGCTTTTCCTTTAAGATCGGGAACAAGACAAGGATGCCTACTCTCCCCACTTTTATTCAACATAGTACTGGAGGTCCTAACCACAGCAATCAGACAACACAAAGAAATAAAAGGCATCCAGATTGGTAAGGAAGAAGTTTAATGGTCACTGTCTGCAGATGACATGATATTCTACATTAAAAACCCTAAAGAATCTACCCCAAAACTACTAGAACTAATAACTGAATTCAGCAAAGTTGCAGGATACAAAATCAATACACAGAAATCTGTTGAATTCCTATATACTAATGATGAACTAACAGAAAGAGAAACCAGGAAAACAATTCAATTCACAATTCCATCAAAAAAAAAAACCTAGGAATAAACCTAACCAAAGAAGGGAAAGACCTATATGCTGAAAACTACAAGACCCTCATGAGAGAAATAAAGAAGATACCAATAAATGGAAATACATCCTGTGCTCATGGATAGGAAGAATTAATATTGTCAAAATGGCCATCTTGCCTAAAGCAATCTACAGATTCAGTGTAATCCCTATCAAAATACCAACAGCATTCTTCAACGAACTAGGGCAAATAGTTCTAAAATTCATATGGAACCACAAAAGACCCCGAACAGCCAAAGCAATCCTGAGAAAGAAGAATAAAGCTGGGGGGATTACTCTCCCCGACTTCAAGCTCTACTACAAAGCCACAGTAATCAAGACAATTTGGTACTGGCACAAGAACAGACCCATAGATCAGACCCAATGGAACAGAATAAAGAGCCCAGATACAAGCCTAATCATATATGGTCAATTAATATACAATAAAGGAGCCATGGACATACAATGGGGAAATGACAGCCTCTTCAACAACCGGTGCTGGCAAAACTGGACAACTACATGTAAGAGAATGAAATTGAATTATTGTCTAAGTCCCTACACAAAAGTAAACTCAAAATGGATCAAAGACCTGAATGTAAGTCATGACACCATAAAATTCTTAGAAGAAAATAGGCAAAAATGTCTTAAATATAAACATGAGCAACTTTTTCCTCAATGCATCTCCTCAGGCAAGGGAAACAAAAGCAAAAATGAACAAATGGGACTACATCATGCTAAAAAGCTTCTGTACAGCAAAGGACATCATCAGCAGAACAAAAAGGCATCCTATAGTATGGGAGAATATATCTGTAAACAACATACCTGACAAGGTGTACATCCAAAATACATAAAGAACTCACACACCTCAATACCCAAAAAGCAAATAACTCAATTAAAAAATAGGTGGAGGATATGAACGGACAATTCTCCAAAGAAGAAATTCAGATGGCCAACAGGCACATGAAAAGATGCTCCACATCTTTAATTATCAGGGAAATGCAAATTAAAACCACAATGTGATATCACTTCACACCAGTTAGGATGGCCAACATCGAAAAGACAAGCAACAACAAATGCTGGTGGGATTGTAAACTAGTTCAACCATTGTGGAAAGCAATATGGGGCTTCCTCAAAAACCAAAAATAGAAATACCATTTGACCCAGGAATTCCACTCCTAGGAATTTACCCAAAGAAAGCAAAATCTCAGATTCAAAAAGACATATGTACCCCTATGCTTACTGCAGCACTATTTACAATAGTCAAGATATGGAAGCAACCTAAATGTCTATCAGTAGATGTATGGATAAAGAAGATGTCGTACATATACACAATGGAATACTATTCAGCCTTAAGAAGAAAACAAATCCTACCATTTACAACAACATGGATGGAGCTAGAGGGTATTATGCTCAGTGAAATAAGCCAGGTGGAGAAAGACAAGTACCAAATGATTTCCCTCATTTGTCGAGTATAACAAGAAAACAAAACTGAAGGAACAAAATAGCAGCAGACTCACAGACTCCAAGAAGGGACTAGCGGTTACCAAAGGGGAGGGGTGGTAGAGGGGGCAGGGAGGGAGGGAGAAGGGGATTGAGGGGTATTATGATTGGCACATATGGTGTGGGGGGATCAGGGGGAAGACAGTGTAGCACAGAGAAGATAAGTAGTGACTCTGTGGCATCTTACTACACTGATGGGCAGTGACTTCAATGGGGTATATGGGGGGGACTTGATAATAAGGGTGAATGTAATAACCACATTGTTTTTCTTGTAAAACCTTCATAAGAGTGTATATCAATGATACCTAAATAAAAAATAAAATAATAATAATAATAATAAAAGAAAATAAAACAAAAAGAAACAAGGTTTCCTGTGAAATACAGGCCAGTGTGACCAATGCCTGTGATCCATCTTCCTGTAGGCTTGCCCCCATGAAGGTGGTAGTTATCCTTGGATTGGGAGGTGAAGGTCTCTCATAGGTTGCGCAGACTTCATGAAGTATGTTAAGGCACAATTCGTGTGGAAATATCCTTATGTACTTGAGCATTGTTCTTCCATTTTTCTGCTCATATACTCTCAAAAAGAATTTTGAAAAACTCTGTATTCTCTCATCTGTTTATGTTTAATATTTAAATCATAAACATAATCAAATGAATAATTGTAAAGAATGTAATTCTACTACATTGTAAATATAGGCATTGAAATAATTAAAGTTTTACTCCTCTTTAAAATGTTTCAAACAGCCTCTAAACACTGTAGCATGTCAAGATTCACCATTATCTGTTTTAATAGCATATTAGCAAATTCTTCCTCAATAGCCCAGGGTTTTACATAGCTCCTTCTGCTTTGTGAACATTTCACTTGCTCCACATTATTCTACCTTTTTTACCTTGTTATTCTACATTATTCTATTTTTTGCCCAAAATATTTTTACTGATCATCCTAGTGTACTTATCTGGACCAAAAGGTATGTTTATAAACTTTCAAAAATTTCCTCTGACGCGTAAGACTCTGAGTGTTTTCTATAGTCCCAAGTAACCTTTTGGTGAAAAGTTAAATGAAAATGTTTTTCCTATGTAATATTTTTCCATATCTTCATGAAAATATGAAACATTAACCTGCCCAGTATAAAAGATTATAACATTTCTAGAGTGCTACGAAATGCAGTACTATTCTAAGTATTTCACAGCAATCTTATGAAGTGGGTGTTGTAATCACCCTCATTTTTACGGATGAGAAAACGGAGGCCCAGAGAATTTAAGAAACGTGGGCATGCTGAGCTTAAATTTCAAACCAGAAATTCTAGTTCCACAGTCTGTGTTCTTGTCTGACATGCTGTAAGGACTTTCTATGTTCCTTCCACCTTAAGAAATAACATAGATCAGCTGGAAGTAAGTGCAGAACTTCTAATGTCTTTCTCTTTGAAATCATGTGAAACATACAAATGTGGCCTAGAACAAGAAACTGGCGAATGAGGCACTTTCTCCTTACAGAGAGTGGTGTAAAAGCCAGGGAAACATGCTTCATGTAAGTTGCTGTTTCCTAGCAAATTTTTGCAAATCTTGAATATTCTAAACTCGGCAGACAGACAGGTAAGGTGGGCTGACTTGGCCAAGGTTTTGCCTAGGGTACATAAGGCACTGCCACCTTCATTATTTTTCTACCAGTGCTGTCATCTCTTTACTTCCATGAGATGTGCCCTCCGTAGGGATGCCTTCTTTGACAGGGGATGAAAAAGAAGCAATTGTTACACAGAAATTTTTCTTAACTTCTGCTACCTCACTCTATAATATATCTGAATAATTAATATCTTAATGTGTACCTAAATTGACAGTTTGTTACACTCCATTGTCCCTAGCAGGAATTTATATGAGCAGGGGAAAACTGAAGCCCTACTCTATATGTATGAGGTGTAAATGAGAAGAGATTTTTGAGTTATCCCTTTATTTGCACCCAAGGGAAATACCCTCAAAATATAGGAGTTAGAAAGAAAAATGTGGTTGAGTGTAAAACAGGACTAAGAAAAATATAACTAGCTTGATGCTCTGACCACAAAGGTATTCTCAGGCAGATCAGTTTTAGGCAAAAAAATATATATATATGGAAGTTGAAGATCTGGAAAATGATTCCTGTAAAACACCCCACACCTGCATAAAATTCTTTAGAAAGTCTTCATGTACCTCCAAAAGTGTGGGACAGAGTTCATTTGATGATCATTGTGCAGAACAGCAGTGCAAAACATGAGGTCTGGAAGGGGCGGCCCTTAACCCTGTCTACTTCCTGGACTTCTGCTTGGCTTAAACATGCTTGGTGAGCTGGGGCTTTATTGAGTTAAAACATGTGTAGTCCATGAAGGTATCTTCCATGATGAAAGTTGAGTAATAATGCTTCCAAATTCTGTATAAACAGTTGTCTTGACAATGGGTTTCAGCCCCGGGCAAATTCACTATGGATTCAATGAGACCGAAAAAGGCCAATGGGACATTCTTGGGGTGAAAGTGTTTATACCCAACTTTACTCCCATGGTGGCAGGTCAATCACTAGAATCCGGTCCACTCAGAGCAAGTCTGCATTGCAGCAAGCCTGTCTCTGCCTCTGGGCCTTTCTGGCCCCACAGCCATCTCAGTCTCTGTGCTCAGCGCTGCCATCACTCCAGCAGCCTGCAGCCTTGCAGCTGTGCCACCGTGTCACCCAGAGCACTGGGTGAAGCTCTTTATATAGAGTCAATAGAAATGCATTGTCCACACGTCTGTAGTGAAAGCCGACCAGGGCCAGGTGAGAATCCTGGCCATAGGAACCTTCACTTTATCCACAACGGTCCAGTTGCTCCGAGTCCTGAGGTATTCACAGCATGACAGTGTGATTAATCACAGGCTAAATTGCTCACCAGGGTTTTCTCCCCTTTCATCTTCCTCTATCTCAAAGGGCCCATTGCTTTGAGTCATTTGTTCTTTATCTTCGGAAATCAAAATTTTTATTTACATGATATCTCTGGTAATAAATTTGATGACTTCATTGACAGAGAATTTACATACCATGTAATTCACTGCTTTAAATAGATATGTCAGTGTTTTTAGTGTATTTACAGAGCTGTCATTAGTGAACCCTTTCAATGTGCAGACTCAGATCTTCTTCTCTACTGTTCTTTGACTTCTCTTGTCCACCTCTTCCTTTTTTCTGTTTTCAGTCTTATTGCTTTCATGTTAGTCCTCCTGAATCTATCCTCCAGGGACATTCTATTTTATAGAATAGTTGTGTCTAAATGAGCTATTTTTGCCACTTGCTCTTCCAGATTACTAATTTTATTTTCAACCATGGCCAGCCTCTTTCAATGGGTCTATTACAGGTTTAAACTTGAAAATGCATGTTTTCTAATTTTTCGTTATCCAAATGGGTTCCCTTGCCTGATCTCATTTATTTTCATGTTTCCCACGTTACGTTTCCCGCAATCACACCACGGGATGGGCACCTTTTTGGGGGTGTTCAACTCAGCTTCTCTTTCTGGTGGCTGGATCTCTTTCAGTGAGATGCTGGTGATGATGATGAGTCTGCATAGGCCTTAGCAGGGCCTCGCTGGTTGGAATCAACTGTTTGGTGTGCTGACATTTGAGAAACCCGATGAGTGTTGGAAGGCAGAGCAGTTTCCAGTGCTCTGAGTGGGGGTGAACCCCTTCAACAAATGTTAATTCTCTCCCGAGGGCTCTATCCCAGGTGGGAGTCCTCTCCCTGCCCTTTGGGTTCGGAGCATCGTAACCTTCAAAGCAGCTCCCTTGTGTCCTCCAAGACCTGTACGGTCGGTCAGGGAGCCTTTTCCCCTGGACCCATGAAAGGAATCCGCGGCCCTTCTGGGAGAGGAATTCATGAGATTCTCAGGCTTCACCCCAGGTGTCTCTGCCATGAGCCCCTTGAAAGGTTAGGCCTTAGCCAGAAAGTCTTTTCCCTGGTAGAACAGGAAGCATTTTTTCTCAGCCGGAAGGGAACACTCTGAGAGAGAAAAGTGCAAACGAGCACCTTCATTCTGACAAGCCCCCAGGTCCGGGGCAAACATCAATGCCCTGGAAACTGGGGGTGTGAGAGCACGCGCTCTGCCCCCCGCCCCGCACGGCTCCCGGCCGCTCTCCACCTGACAGGCTCGCGGTTCTCTATGTGCTGCGACATGATCTCTGTGTACCACAGGCCTGATCGTAAGTCCCTGGAATCCTGCACCCTCCCTTCTGTCTTCTCAATTCCATTCTCCTGGTGGTCTGGGTGAGTCTCAGAAACACAGGGGTCCCGCCTGAGGCCAGAGGGATTAGGAGAAGGAGAAGGGTAGGACTGGGGTCTCTGGGTGTCACTGTGGGGATTGTGAACGCCAAGCGCATTGCAGCACGAGGCTCCCCCACAAGACCGGGACACGCAGCATGGCGCTGCAGACACCCACGCGCACACACACACACATGTGCGCGCTCTGGTTCTCTCGGTCATATATTTTGAATGTGTTTATTCTTAACTAAATGGCCAATACAGTCTCCTCTTTCCAGTGTCTGGTAAAAGAGAGTTGGAGGCACTGTCTTCCCCGAGGCTCTCAGAGTCCCAGACAAAGCCGAGAGGGGACTCCTGGGGACGAATGAGAGGGCACTCAGGTCTCCAGTCTCCCAGGTTGGCTTCTTCCACGAAGACTGTGGCACTCTGGCTTCAGTGGACGCTCAAGACCCATTGTATCTCCTTATCTCCATGTGTACCGAGGATTCTGGTCTCCTCCAGAACCAGTTAGGGCTCCACCTTGGCCTGTGGTTGACTCCGTGGTTCCCTCCAGGGCCCAGGCCTAAGTTGGGGCCATGGGGGCGGTAGACAGTTGTGTCAAAGACATTTCTCAGGGACAGGAAGTTTCTCTAGAAAAAGAAGGGTAAATCACTTCAGAATTGTACCCCCTTCCCACAAGCTGTAACCACGGATTCCTTCTGGAATCTTCTCCCCTTCAGACCATCTCCCTCACCTACTACTTCTTTCTCCAGCCTTTATTCCATCTTTTGGTCCCCTTTCCCCACAAGTCAATAGTTTCCCCTGCACATCGATAGGCTTCTCTGGCTCCAACTCGCTGTTTCACTTTAGTAACTCAGCTGATCTTCCTTTCCTCCCTACCTACTCCCAGCTGGTGGCATTATTATCCATGCCCCATTTCCCTGTGTTCCTGCCGCTTCTTCCTCCAGGCACTTTCCCACATAATTAGGCACTCACCACACAGAAGAAGAGCCCGGCAGAGAATCCCACGAGCACTACCGTCGAGACAAGAGTGATGAGGAAGATTTCCCACGGCTTCAGGGACCCACTGGGCTTCGCTCCATTCACTGCAGTAGTAGCATTAGTGCTGATTCCATTGGAAGTTGTGTGTGTTCCAGTTGAAAAAGGCGTGCCAGGGCCTCCTGTGGTTGGACCTGAGCCAGCACTGGGGGACCCGCTGGGCCCAGGGTCGGAGGCTGTGCTGGTCCCACTGGGGGACCCGCTGGGCCCAGGGTCGGAGGCTGTGCTGGTCCCACTGGGGGACCTGCTGGGCCCAGGGTCGGAGGCTGTGCTGGTCCCACTGGGGGACACGCTGGGCCCAGGGTCGGAGGCTGTGCTGGTCCCATTGAAGATCATGCTGGATCCAGTGCTGGCAGATGTGTTATTACTGAAGGTTATACCTGATGGTAATCATAAATGATGACAAATATATAGAGAGCATATATACTTCCTGCTCAGTGTTTGGTTAAATTCATACATGGATAATTCTACTTAATGCTCACTATAGCCCTATGAAGTAGATACTACTATCATCCACTAAGATGAAGAAAATCAAGGCTTTGAAATGCTGATGCTTGCCCAAGTTTATACAGCTAATAAGTAATAGGACAGGAATTTGAACCCAGGCTATTAAATCTGCACATTTAGCTACCATGCTAAGTCACCCTTCCCACCCACTCCGAACACCACAGTTATAAGACCTAGTTTCACTGATAGTAAGTTTACTCCATATTCTGCTATACAAAATTCAATACAAGCAAAAAGTATCAAATTGTAGAACCGAGGTAAAACTAGTATACATTGATTAATTCATTCTTAAAAGTAGTCTCTCTTCTTGGAAAATATTTCTCAGAGTGTTATTCAGAAAACGTCTACATCAGAATTATCTGGGGAGCTTGTGGAGAATAGATTCCTAGGCAAATCACTCCAGACTAAATGAATCAGAGTTTGAGCTGGGGCCTTGGTGTCTGCATCTTCAGCAAAGGGCTGGGTGATTCCACACACATTAAAGTTCCAGGGCTCCTGATCACTGTGGCAGAGACTGGGGAAGAAGCAGTTATGTGTAATTTAAATGTATTAGATCTCCCGGGGTTAAGGGCTGTAAATAAAGACCGACAGATAAAGGGAAGCTTTTCTGCTGTCCTGGAGGCTCAGCCGGAGTTAAGGTTGTGCCTGTTTTTTGCCCCTCACTACCCTAAAGGACAGAGATACTCAGCCTAAATAAAGTGTATCTCACGTGTGGCTCATTTTACTGCTAACTGGAACAGGAGTGCCTATCACCTCACCACACATGTGTGTATATTTTCCTCAGGCTTATTTGAACTAACATAGAACTAGAGTTTCAATCTATTTTGGGAAGGCCCCTAAAAATCTGCAATGGGTTACAAATGAGGTTCAGGTCAGAATCATGAGTGAACTAAATAAGAAAATGAGGTGACCAAGAATAGGGGTGACAAGTGAAAGAGGGAATAGATTTGATCTAAGAAGTTTTGGAGAACAGAATAGATGAGTCAAAGTCATAGGAGGGCTAATTTTGATTCAAAATTATGAATTCTCTAAGAAGTCGTGCTATCCAGCTGTCCAATGGGAGATGGCCCAAGAGGTGTTTCAGAGAGTCAAGGCTGTGGAAACAGAGCGGGAGTCAGTTTTGACTCTTGAATCCTATTCTCCTTATTCTGAGGCTAACAAGAGTCAGGTTTAGGGACAGGAGAGAAATGAGGTTTGTAGAATATAGAAGAGTGATATTTTTAAGTAGCAGTCAACTCTTCTTGTTTTTAATATTTAAACCTCCAGTCATATTACATAGGTTTTTGCCATCTTATGGATGCAAAAACTGAGATCCGAAGAAGTTAAACAACTCACCCAAAAGTACACAGGGAAGAGATAGAGCCGTGGTCCAGCAGACAATCTGAGACCAGTTCTCAGCCTTAACCACTGTGATCTGACTGCCTCCTGGGTGATGCCTTATTAGACTGACATGATTGTAGGAAAATGATGATTCTCCCTGTATGGAGAGGAACCACAGCTAGTCCTAGTAGTGGTCACCATCTCTTGTAATGCCTTGAAAGTTCTCAGACCACCCACTTTTAAAGAAATAACTCACCAGTCTCTAAAAGTAGGAGATGCAATAGTAACCAGTACTTAAGGGGAATGTTTCCTTTCTGCATTTTGATCTGCCTCTTTGTGGCTGGAAAGCAAGATGCCTGGATCCCAGATGTAGCCAAGACCTAGAAGGCAAAGAACAGGATTCTTGAGAAAGGAGAGCTCAAGGTGAAGAGATAAAGCTCCCAGGAGCTTGGGTCTCCTGAGTGTGTGTTCTTGGGGTGGGAGGCTGGAAGCCTGGATTCTTTAAGCTTCTTCCATGCAATGGTTTTGCCTCTTCTTTTGTCGTGGAAGAGCAGCAGGACTCTTTATAACTTCATATGGGCTGGGGAGGAGTTAGGAAGTTGACTCGTTCTCCTGTCAGCTGGGAGCAGGTAACGAAACCATACGGAGCCTGGGAAGGACTAGGGGTCAAGAGGAAGGTGAGAACAGAGGATGACATGTTCACACGAGGCAGGGCGCTAGGCTG
The DNA here is from genome assembly GCA_032199065.1 of Smutsia gigantea. NCBI lineage: Eukaryota > Metazoa > Chordata > Mammalia > Pholidota > Manidae > Smutsia > Smutsia gigantea. The sequence goes on along the minus strand of JAVSCE010004116.1, from coordinate 38,763 downwards.
GCTGGAGCAGGAAGTAGAATGGCATAAGAAGATCAGGGTTGTCAGAGTGGAAGGGACCCACCCTCTGAGGCAGAGATGGGGCCAGAAACTTGTTCAATACCAAGACTTTCCTGGTCAGGAAGTCCTATGTGCCTACTTTAACACGGAGAAAGCCCAAATGCACTGAGCTAAGGGACTGGGACCCCACACCTCTCAAGCAAACAGAAATATGAGACTCAAAAAAAGAGCAGTCACTAGGGACCTGGGTTCCTGGATTATAGGCAGAGGACAGATGGAGCATTGCTGGGTATACAATAGGCACTCAGCAATGCACATTGAATGAACAGGACAAGGGAGAGATCCAGACTTTAATAAAGCCATCTTTGGGGTCTCTGTAGCATGGGGGCTGAGGGCATGGGGAGAATGTTGAAAGGAAAGAGTAAGTCACCTGCCAGACTCCTAGAGGGTAAAGGAGTGGTGCAGGGCCCCCTTCTGACCTCCAGCCACAGGAGCCGCCTCTTGTTTGCTTGCAGAGGAATTTATAGGACTGTTTCCACCCTGGGATCCTTCCGATGTTCCTTCTCATCCTTCAGATGCTTAAAGAAGTGCCTCCCAAAAGAGTGTCCCACAGGTACCACATCAGGGGACTTCAAGTCTGTCTGGGGGAGGGAGGTATATAGTCTGAGTCCTCTAGGAGCTTCCATTTGGGTCTGGGCACAGGTGTAGCAGCAGAAAGGACACACAAATCAGCTAGATGAGCAAGACTGAACAAGCCCAAGTGAGCAGAGGGTTTTGAGAGATCACAGGGAAGGCAGGGCGAGGGGGTGGGATTGATGGGAGTTCCAATGCACAGTCTATATGATGAAGTCAGCTGTCTTCACTCCCCTGTCAAGGAGGAGAAGCTTTGGTGGAAGAAGCGATATCTCATAGGCTATTTGTAGATTAATGACTACCCCCAACATGTAAGACCTGTTAGAAAGAAGTTGGCAAGCAGGAGGTGGCTGGAGACATGAAGGGGCTTGGCATGAGTGAGTCTGAGAGGCAGGAAGGAATGGGCTGGGAAAGGCTCAGACGTGGCTCTGCCTAGCTGCTGTGATGAGCAGGTCCTGAGGCTGAGATGCCATTGCTCAGTGACAGTTTGGGTCCTGGACTCCCAGCAATCCTATTCTGCAACTGAAAAGCCAAGAGCACTCTAGCAGACCTTTTTTATTCCTCTAGAATATTTGGAGGTGGAGATCCTGAATTCAAGTCCAAAATCCACCTTTTAGAGGTTACCCTAAAATTGTTTTATATGTATACTTATCAGAGTCTATATGTAATTAATAAGTTATTAAGTCTGTAACTTATCAAAGCCTATATGTAAGTAATATTTTTACTGTCCTTCAAAATAAAGCAAGGACCTTGGAACACTTAAATTCTTATTACCCATCTCCAGACTCATACCCTAATGTTATTAAGTATTTTAATTCTATCTTGTTTTTTTAATCATGAAGGATTATTGTCTGCTTACATACCATAAGCTAGAATACAGTCATACAGCTACAATAAGCTGCAAGACAGACTGGGAAATGTAATCTTTAACTAGGTGGACATGTGCTCAGCTAAAACTGGAATATTCTATTGTTAAAGATGGAGTATGGATACTAGTGGACAACTGTAAAGCTGTGATACACATTTAAGCCTACTTGCTTTATATTCCATTGTAATAATTCCAATACCTACAGTTTTCGTTACTCTGATCCTGTGGTTTGTTTTGTTCTATTTTGTTTTGTTTCTTGATTGCTTTTACTCATGGCATTTGTTTTTATGACTTGAGATTTATGACCCTGAATTTATTTTTCTGGGAATGTTACCTGTAGAAGTTCTCTGAAGCCTGAGATGAAGGTATGAACTTCCACAGAGAATTTGCATGTTTTCATCAAGCATATGGAGACATTACCATTCAAGGAGTTTTTTTTAACTGAAATGATAGGCTTGAGGTCTTATGAATTACCTGGATACCTGGATTGTATGGTTTGGGGCTGCAAACCATGTAAAGTATTGCTGTGGTTACAAGTTATTTTTCAAGAAATACTTGCCCCTCTACTCCCTGCACCAAGTTTAGAGACAGGTAATTTTGCTTGCATTTCCTTAGAGGAAGTGTGGGTTTATTTTTAGTTTACACTCTCCCTAAATGTTTCAGATTTACATGAGTATCTACTGTAAGAGTCCCCACTTGGGCTGGTCCCACTGAGGCTGTGCTATCTGATGCTTCAGCCAAAGCACTTAGCCTCCTACAAAGCCAGAAGTTTGAGTTTTCATTGAATTGTTTTGCAAAATAAACGATGGTGTATTTAAAGGCACTAGCAGGTGTTTGGCACATAATACGCATGCCATGATAAAGAACAAGGGGATAAAAAGGAAAACATAAATATATAGATGTCAAGTGTATTTTGAGGTTTTAATTTGTAACACGTCCCAGTGATTTTCTCCTTTCTTGTCACACAGCATTTGGAAGAGACAAAGAAATAGGGAGGGAGAATCTTCCCAAAGATGGAGACCTGGAGGACAACAAGTAGGGGGTAGGATGGTTTTCTGTCTACCCAGTTTGTATGATTTGGAGCTACAAACATAGACAGACATTAACTAGACTTATTGCAGTGATCGTTTCACAATTATATAAACCTCAAATTATTGTGTTGTACACCTGAAACTAATTCAATGTTACATGTCAATTATACCTCAATTTTTTTTAAACAAAAGAACAAAAACGGACATCAGATCAGTGAAAATCAGGATGCCAACAAACTTGCAGAATTCCTACTGTGTACCTTTCACCAGTCAACTCCATGGTCAGGATTCAAGTCTGGTTATAATTAGAGGGTGACTGCCCACTGCTTTTGGAATCTGCCCCTTTAACCAGACACAAAAACTATTTCCACAGCTGGGGTCCATAAAATGTCAACCGGCATTATTTTTGCTAAGATAATCCTTAATGTGATACCATCTTTCAATGAAGGAGATGTCTCTGGCATGAAAGTCTTCTTTTCAGAGTCCAGTAAGATTGTTGTCATGTCTTTTTTTTTGCTATTATTAACATACAATTACATGAGCAACATTATTGTTACTAGACTCCCCCTATTATCAAGTCTCCACCACATACCCCATTGCAGTCACTGTCCTTCAGCGTAGTAAGATACTATAGAATCACTACTTGTCTTCTCTGTGTTATACTGCGTTCCCCGTATCCCCCCACCCCACCCCCACCCCCGCTACATTATGTGTGCTAATTGTAATAGCCCTTTTCCCTCCTTATCCCTCCCTTCCCACCCACCTTCCCCAGTCCCTTTCCCTTTGGTAACTGTTAGTCCATTCTTGGGTTCTGTGAGTCTGCTGCTGTTTTGTCCCTTCAGTTTTTTCTTTGTTCTTATACTCCACAGATGAGTGAAATCATTTGATACTTGTCTTTCTCCGCCTACCTTATTTCACTGAGCATAATACCCTCTAGCTCCATCCATGTTGTTGCAAATGGTAGGATTTGTTTTCTTCTTATGGCTGAATAATATTTCATTGTGTATATGTACCACGTCTTTTCTATCCATTCATCTACTAATGGACTCTTGGGTTGCTTCCATTTCTTGGTTATTGTAAATAGTGCTGCGATAAACATAGGGGTGCATATGTTTTTTCAAACTGGGCTGCTGCATTCTTAGGGTAAATTCCTAGGAGTGGAATTCCTGGGTCGAATGGTATTTCCATTTTGAGTTTTTTGAGGAATCTCCATACTGCTTTCCACAATGGTTGAACTAATTTACATTCCCACCAGCAGTGTAGGAGGGTTCCCCTTTCTCCACATCCTCACCAACATTTGTTGTTGTTGTGTTTTGGATGGTGGCCATCCTAACTGGTGTGAGGTGATATCTCATCGTGGTTTTAATTTGCATTTCTCTTACTTTGTTATGTCTTTTTATGAGGAAGTCTTAGAAATGAATTCCACAGTGTTTTTCACTTTCTGTGATGTTTTTGTCCTCTTAGGCTGCTGGCTGAAACAAAGACTGAGACGATTGTCACTTTCCCCTCTTGAGAAAATATCTTATTGCTATGAGTGTGTTTCTTATTTTTGCTTTCATTACAAAACAATCCAATAAATTTGCCTTACTCTGAGTTAAAAAAAAAAAAAGAAGAACATCACATCCACTCAGTGTCAAGTTTAGAGATAGGCATTTTTCTCAGTCCCAAATGCACATGATGGACAATGCAGTTTTATTCTAGTTTAACCATACACTGAAGCCTTAACTGGTTTATGCCTCTTTACTTAGGGTCTCCTGCTAGACTCCACCCTTTGTATAGGTTCTGGACTTTGTCTCCTATATCCAAAGTGCTAAGAAGCTGTGAGAAGGCAAGCTTAAATTCACCAAATTTGGCAAACACCTTCAATGCAATGCTTGGTTCAGAGCTCTCCTTAAGCATCTCTTGAGTCTCTGCCGACTCTTGGTTGTTGATCTAAATATTATCTACTATCTACCCAGCGAATTGATAGTTACAAAGACTTTTAAAATATTTTATCCAGCAACTGTTGTTGTTTTCATTAAGAGGAGTGGTTAATGTACTTTGTTCACTATTGCCAGAAAAGTGGAAGCTCTCAAAAGATTGTTTTGATATTACAAATTTCAAGATCATTAAATGACAGCGCATTTAAAGTCACCTAGTATAATGCTTAGCACATAGTATGCACTCATAACAAAGAGAAAAAAGAGGGAAAAGAATGCCCAAACAAATAAGCAAGTGATCTTACTACCACAAATACTATGAGATTGTTTTTAAAGCTGTAATAACATTATTCTTCTTCACATTGCATCCTGAGGAAACAAAAAAGTAGAAATCCCAAACCAAAAGAGCATAGGTTTTCACTTGTACAGTAGGAGATTAAAGAGAAATTGCTCTGAGATTGGTTACCCTGATCTCCTTAGAGGTTCAGAACTATGGTTAAGCTAAACGAATATATAGATATATTTTTAATATACACAATTTTTTCCATAAGTACTTATTGAACACCTACAGTACACCAGAGAGTGTACTAGGATGTATTTTATTTATTTTTTATTAAAGTATCATTGATACACAATCTTAATGATGGTTCACATAAATGCAGTGGTTTCAATATTCACCCATGTCAAGTCCTCACCCTCTCCATTGCAGTCACTGTCTATAATGTCGTAAGATGTTATAGAGTCATTACTTGTCTTCTCCGTGCTGTACTGCCTTCCCCATGACCTATCTATATTGTAATTGCAAATTATAGTGCCCCTTAATCCCCTTCTCCCTTCCCAACCCCTCCCCTTTGGTAACCACTAGTTCCTTCTTGGAGTCTGTGAGTCTGCTGCTATTTTGTTCCTTCAGTTTTGCTTTGTTTTTATACTCCACAAATGAGTGAACTCATTTAGTATTATTGCCTTTCTTCACCTGGCTTATTTCACTGAGCATAATACCCTCTAGATCCATCCATCTTGTTGCAAATGGCAGGATTTATTTTCTTTTTATGGCTGAATAATATTCCATTGTGTATATGTACTACCTCTTCTTTATCCATTCATCTATTGATGAACACTTAGGTTGCTTCCATATCTTAGATATTGTAAATAGTACTGAGATAAACATAAGGGTGGATATGTCTTTTCAAATCAGGGATCTTGTTTTCTTTGGCTAAATTCCTAGGAGTGGAATTACTGGATCAAATGATATTTCTATTCTTAGTTTTTTGAGGAACCTCCACATTGCTTTCCACAACAGTTGAACAATTTACACTCCCACCGACAGCGTAGGAGGGTTCTGCTTTCTTCATATCCTTGCCAGCATTTGTTGTTTCTTGTCTTTTGGATGTTGGCCATCCTAACTGGTGTGAGGTGACATCTCATTGTGGCTTTCATTTGCATTTCCCTGATGATTAGCAGTGTGGAGCATCTTTTCATGTGCCTGTTGGCCATCTGAATTTCTTCTTTGGAGAAGTGTCTGTTCAGGTCTTCCACCCATTTTTTAATCAGGCTATTTGTATTTTGGGTGTTGAGACATATGAGTTCTTCATATATTTTGGATGTTAACCCCTTATTGGATAAATTGTTTACAAATATATTCTCCCATACTGCAGGCTGAGCTCAAGGAATGTTTTTACTTGAGCTCATGTCCAAATCCAATGAGGCTGCAGTCTTCTCCAGGACCATTTTCTTTTTCTGGCTGCCCTGTTGGTCAAACTCTCTATGACCCTTTTTCTGGTTCTTTTCTTGAACTTGAGCATGACTATCTCTAAGGCCAATTCCATGAAGACTTATGGAAGTCCATCCCTACCCATTTTATGGTCACTGCCTTCTCTTCCATGATCCCCTACCTCCCCAAAGTTTTCAGCATCTTTCATTATCCAGTCTATGTAATACTCCCCTTTTTGCCATGGTTTCCTTGGTGGCCTCCTTTGTGATCCGTTCCATGGCTTTTGTTATGGCTTCCTCCACAGCCATGACTCCCACCACGAGTCATGTCATAACCACCCCCAAGGCCATGGGGTCAGTTCATGGCCCACACCATGACCTTCTCTGCATCCAAAGCCAGGTGCTCGTCCATAAACCAGTTCATTTTCCAGGCCATGGAACATTCCAATGCCCACTCCTGAGTCCAAGTCCTTACCAGAGCCAATTCTGTGCTCATGGATGTTATAAATATCTCTATTTATCAAGGGAAAAGAAAAACCCTTCTAAAGGGGAAACAATACAGATATATTATTATTGTGTTAAATCCTTTTCTTTCATATCATTCAGCCTTCTTGGATCGTCAAAAATCATATATTTTCACTTTTCAATACTGTCTGTTTCCTCTTTTCTCATCCATTCTTTTTTGTAGGTGTGATGTTGCTGGTTCTCTTCCTCTCATTTAATTCTCTGAGAAAACAGCCTTCCAAATTATCAGAGCTGCATATTCTTTATTTAAATGTGGTGACCATTGCTCTGTAGCTGGGTAAAGTTATACATCACTAAATTTTCCAGACAATGGTAAATCCATATCCTATACCCTGGGAGTAGAGTCTCCCAGAGATAGGGAGTCTTTTGTTGTGTCAATCAACCAAGGAAGTTGTGTGTCTGTGAGAACAGGTAAAACTAAATTCATGGAATGGAAATCAAAATAGTAGCTACCTTTGGTTGGGCGGGTGTTGACTGGGAGGGAACACAAAGGAAACTGCTCAGATGATAGAAATGTTCAATATTTTGAACTGGGTGGTGGTTATATGGGTGTGGACACATTTTAAAATTAATCAAGCTATACACTTGAGATTTGTGCACTTCTGGTAGGTTATACTTCAAGTAAAAACAAAAAAAAAAGATAAGGGAAGGCCCATAAAGAGCTAAAGCTTGGAGAACTGGCTTGAAACACTGGCAAAGAGCACAGGCTGTACTGTCAAACTGAATTGGATCAGAGTCCTGGCTCTGTCACTGCCTCACCCTATGATCGTCAGCAAGTTACTTCAGTTTCTGACTCTGTCCTAGTCTATAAAGTGGGATTCTAAGAGTACTTGTCCCAAAGGTGCCTAAGCATAGTAAAGGAGAGACAATGCTCTCTTGCATTTTTAGCTCCTAGTAAACGGTTAAGAAAGTGCTAGCTATTATTAGTACATCTTTATCTTAAACATTCAGATGATTGTTCATGGCTGGTGAGTCACATTTTGTTCTCACCACGGGGAGGGATCAGAGAATCTGAAATAAGAAACTCAAGTAAGTTGATTGTAAATTATGGCTACCACTCGCAGCTAGGGTGTGAATATTTCATTTATTGTGGCTCATCCTACAGATGTTGAAGACCACTTATAGGAATACATACAGCCAAAATGGGAAAACATAAATACAAAACATTTAAAAATAGAACAAGAAAACATATCAGAATAGAAGATGAAGACCAGGATGGAGAACAGAATGCAGAAATGCAGCCTGCTGCTGGCATGTGACTATCACACCCATCGCAGAGAACTGCAGGGGGATCTGGGCTTCCACACAAGACACTTCTCAGAGCATCAGAAGCCTCCCCTACACCAGGGAAAGCATTTCTGTAGTCTCTGTCCTTGCTAAGTATATTCCCTTGTTATCTGCCCTTACTATTTAATGTATTTTGAAACTTCCAGTCTATTTGGGCTGTGCTAAGAGGTACCTAGAAAAGTGAATTTCTTTTCACTTGGGTAAAATCAGAAAAGGGGGGAAATAAAAGCCACCGACCCCCCCCCCCACCAAGAAATAGTATGTGGTAACATATATAATGGAAGTAAAAATCCAATTGGGGGCCAAATATTCATCACTTCCTATAGATCTTTTTTCTAGAGCCATTGTTCCAGTAACTTTATAAAAAAGTATGCTTTTGTCAACTGAAATCAACATAGCCATTATAATTAAGAAAGATGGAGTCTATTCAGAGTCCTACCGAGGAAAACAGTTAATCAGAGAAAGAGTTCTGATCAGACTGCTCTGCTGGCCTTCTGTGTAAGAGTAGTTTACATGCCTTTTATAGGGGATACATGAATCAACACAGCATAGCAGTGTGGCAAGGGTGCATTTGGTTACTGTCTTAGAAGAACAGATTGTGCACATTCTAGTGCTGTCTATGTGTAAGAGGAGGCAAGGTTTAGGATTGTTACTTATTCTCCTAAAGAATTCTATCAAGGATACAAGAAGCAGGCTCTTGTTCAATTTTGTCTCCTTTGAACATCTAAGGCTATTTCTCTTCTTGGCCATGGGTGAGAGGATGTGGCATTCTTGCTGACACAGGTGAGAATAGCTGTATGACCCCTTCACAGTACAGCTGAGCTGTCCTGGCTGCTTTAGGGCCTCTCTACAGCTTGCATGGCTCTCCTTGCCTGTGGGGCCACGTGGAGCACCATAAAATTTTCATTTTATTTCATGCTCCTTATCATCTCCACTCTCCTCTTCTCACACCACATGGACCCACACACTTACCTCTCTCTTGAGCCCCCACTTCCCCTTTCTTCTCTTTATCTCTACTCCTCGTTTCATCTACCATTTACATTTTTTTGTCTTTCTCCCTCTTGTGGTCTTTACATTATGTTGTGTGAGAAAATAAGAATCAGACTGTGAAAGTAACAACCTACCCTACATGCATCAGGCTGGGGTAACCATGGATGAAGCCAGTGGCAAGGTTCACCGGAAAAATATTCTTTCCAGACACGCTGCAGCTGTGAAGCATTAGAAAAGCTCCCTTCCTTGAGTGACTTACTCGCTTTCAGTGATTTAGTCAATGAAAACCTCAGTTTTCTAAAATCATAGACTATCACAAATTTTCTGCTTGAAGTTATAATAGTAAGAAGGAAACAGCCCATTATTGTCTGGAGAATCTGAGTTACTTCAACACAGAGAAGCAGCCTCGATTTCCAATGCAGGGACAGGTGAGTTTTCAACCTGTTTCCCATCCATTCTAACTCCGGGATTTCCAAGGACACTGGGTCCACGTCATGGTCTAAAGCTGCTGTTGAACTCTGTACACACAGTCCTGCTTTGTTTTGAGTGTATTAACACATTCTTCAAGAATTTTGCTTTGGGGGGTACTGTATTTGCCTAGGTGAATCTTAAAAACTAACAGCAGGCGTTGGAACAGGCTGGAAAGCTCAGAAAATGTAGATCCAGAAAGTCTGTACAATTATATTAACAGACAGACATAGTGTCTGTAAATGAGGAACAGACAGGCAGTGGAACGCTTAGGAAAAGCCTCTAGACTACTGGTACATGGACTGACCAGGCAGTAATCTATTTAGAAAGAAAAAAGCCTTTCTAAGCATATTGAGAATTAACCAGCTGATTATAAGGAAACTGTCGCTCAAGCCTTAGTGTGCCCGCAGAGATATGACCACCAGGTCACAGAAGTTAAGCTCGAGTGCATGAGGGTCCATGGAAGTGACAATGTGCTGCCCCAGAACAGCTTCTGGAAGGGCGGGACCAGCAAGACCAAGCTTGCAGTGGCAGCTCGCTGTGAACCCTCTCCACCTTCCAGGTGCGTGGACAGCGATCCTGCTAAACCGGGCCTGTCCCCAGTGACAGATGCATGACAGCGTGAATGTACTTAATGCCATTGAACTATATACACTTAAAAATTGTTAAAATGGTAATGGAGAGGTCAACAGAAACCTTTTTTCTTCGGAGATGTCTCATTTCTAGGACAGAGGCCTTTGTAGGAGGCAGAGGGGAGAAAAGTGAAGGTGATGGGGTCCCAAAGCACTGGGTTTTCTTACAGTGCCAACATGTACCCTCCAGAGGCAGGTGGGCAGTGAGTGCAGGCAGTCAGCTGCAAGGGGACCGGCACTGTCCCTGTGTCGCACAGCTACTGTGAGGGGAGGGTGGAGAATCTGCTACTCTGAGGCCAGTGACTGGGTCTCAGAAGGTGACCAGGGGTGGCGGGGACACTGACTGTGAGACCAGAAGAACAAATTCTGGCAGTCCAAGGGTTTAAAAGCGGAAACCTTGACTCTGGCAGGAACCAAGGACTCTTGCACAAACCTCAGTGACACTTGGCTCCTTAGGTGGTGCCTATAGCATCCCGGTTGGGCCGCTGAGGGTATATGGAACCTGGCTTCGTTGGGGAACAAAGTGAAATGGGATTGGGAGAAAATAAACTGTTCCAGAGGAGCTGGGTGGGTTTGAAAAAGCCACTTCTCCGAGCCTTGCTTTTCTCATCTGTGTAACAAGCTTAATAAGAAAGGGCGCAGAGGGCCAGCGGGGCGTGGAAGGGTGTGATGGACGCGGAAGCCCAGCACGGACGGGAGTCCTGCTGCTGTTTGTGCGCGGGTGGCAGCGGCGCCCAGGCGTGTTGGGGCGGCGCTCAGGGAACCGCAAGAGGCCCGAAGGGCAGGGCGGGGAGCGGGGACTCGCCCGAGGCCTCCCCGCCCTCGGAGGGGCCGCGCCGCCCTCCGCGTGTCGCCTTGGCAGGTGCGGCGGCTCCACCCCGCCGCGCCCACTCGGCTGACGCCCGCGCCGGCGACAGGGAGCCGCCTGGCTCTTGGAAGCGAGTGAGACCCCCGAGCCGCTGGCCAAGTGGAGCCTCGAGGGAAGTGAAGGACGGCCGCTGTTCGGTCCCCGTCCCCCACCGAGACCCCGGCTCGCCCTCTGCTCTCGCACGTGGCGCCCACCCCAGCCCTTGGGGTCTTGGGCACCGGCTCCCTGGGAGGTGATCCCTCCCGGGCCGGTAAGCGTGTGGGGAGGGAGCCGATACCCCACCTTCCCGCTAATTAAGAAATTCGCCCTAATGAGAGACCCGCCCCGGTGCTTGTTAAGGGAGTCTAGATGTCCAGGGGGTCGTAGGCAGGGCAGAGGGAAGGGAGAGAGGTGCGGAGGGAGGCAAGCACCCTTCGTGTCCGGTGCCCACAGCCCGGGTTTGCGTCGGCGACGTGTACCTCCCCCACTTCCGCCGCGCCCCACGCTTTGCCCCCGGTGCTCCATCTTGGTGCCTTGGCAGGGAGGCCCCTGTCCGGTGGGGTGTTTGGCACTCTAGAGGCAGAGGTGTATTTGCTTAATTTTGTTTTGTTTTTTTAATTAGGGGAAGTTCAGTGGTTAGACGCTGGGGCTGGGCCTATCTGCTCTCCTCCCAGGGTGGGTGAGACTCCTGTCCTGTCAGCTGCCACATGCTGGGTCACCATCTGCCCAGACCACTAAATATTCCACATCCTCCTTTTTAATCAGGCATCCCAGCCGTCTTCCAGAACCCAGGTGTCCCTCATTGCCTCAAGGCTCTCTCCAGGGACCTGAGTCTAGCGTCTCTCTGGCACCTGGCATACCTTCTTTCTGAGACCCAAGCTACAATCCTGCTCTTAGCAGAGCAGATCTCTGCTGGGAGACTCAGAGACCTCGGACCTGAGGACCCTCGCAGCCTAGATTGGGCCCTGGCAGATACGTCAGTGACGTGAGTAGCCAGGTTAGGATCACGGGCAGTGATAGGGTGCCAGCTTCCGGAAAACGGATTGCCACAAGTAATAAATAGTGCCTGCGGCCCTGTCTGATTCTGGGCGGAGTTAACGGCGGGAGGCCTGTGGAACTAGAGTGCGTTTCTAGTCAGCAACGATGCTGATGCCATCCTCCTCTAGTAAAAGGGAGAGCCTAGACTATGTGAATGATAGTGATTCTACTGGGGCTGACATTTGGGCACTGAATGATTTTGGAGCAGGGCTGGTGTCCTAACATAAATGTGGGACATAGTGGATGCCCATAAACATTGGGTTTAATTCATTAGAGTATTGTTCTATTCTGTGTAGTGCTGCCTTGTGATAACTCTTATTGAATTATTTTATTTTAAGCTTCCTGTATCTGTGTCTCGGATGGGAACTATGTCTTATACTTCTGTTTAATCTTCAAGAGAATGTGCTTAGAAATACTGCTTATTAATTAACACATTTTCCTCTCATTTTGTCACCATGCAAGTGAGCCCAACATGAACTGGGCAGCTCTTATCTAAATCCAGGAATGAGCCCTTTTAGGAGCAATGGAAATTCAGCCTCCTTTTCCTTGACCCTCCCAAGAATTCCTGTCCTCCAGCCGCTCCTTGTCTGCTCACAGCCAGAGCCAGAAACATGAGTCAGGACTTTCTTCCAACTGAGAGTCCAATAATTATGATGACCTTCCTTTATAAACATTTTACACTTTATTATAAAAAGACCAATAGATAGAAGGAAGCTATCTGTTGACTCTCCCTTTCCCCCTCTACCCAATAAGTAACAGGTCAAAGTGCTTTAATAAGTTGGAGAGAAAAATCCAGAAAATATACACAGATGAAATGCCTATAAGGAGGAAGTCAGAATCTGGGGTGAAGGTGTAAGGAGAAAGGATTTGGCAGTAGGGAAGATAGGTAACTCTTACACAAAGAAAGCCAATACTGGCTTTTGGTAGAAGAGACAGGAAATTAAATGATCAGTGGGAAACATCATTAGGGAAGGTCTGTTTGGGAATCAATGGATGAGACTGCAGGTCATACAGAAACCCTCCATGTGTGCTACCCACAACCCAGCGAGCCAAGCCAACAGGAGGCCCACTGTAGACATTTAGGAAAAGCTAAGGGATTCAGAAGGAAGAAGGAAGAACCATCTGGGTGAGAGATACTTATGATCTTTTCTGGAATTTTCCTTTCTCCTGGGAATGGAGAGAGAGGAGAAGGAAATATTCTCTTTTCTTCTCAAATTCTTTTTTTGTTTTCATTAAAAAGTGGAGGTTCAGGGGAACAAGGGCCCTGGGAACTCAGAGACATGGCTGTTTACACACAAACTCTAAGTAGTAGTAGATGGAAATAATGTAGACTTGTTCTGAAACCTGGGGGTGCTGTCCTCAGTCTCTCCCTTCTGAAAACCCCGGATTCACGGTCAGATCTGGGGCATTTTCCTTTAAGGCTCCTGAACTTCCCTTAGCCATGCCGCCTCTCCCAGGACTCAGTGTCCTGTATTGGCTCCCACCCTATACATCCATCAAACACCTTTTCACTCCCAGACCATCATCTTCTACAGAGAACACTTGCTTGTATTATTTATTCTTTCTTTCCTATCCCCCATCTTCTACTGAGAATACTTGCTTGTATTATTTATTCTTTCTTTCCTGTCCCCCAAACACATCCTTCTTGCTTACCAGTTTCAGTGAGAACACAACAGATGAGTGGTTAATGTTATTAACTGTCAGTACTTTGCCCTTCCTAGAGTGCAGGAATAGGAATTGTGAGTCTTAAGTCCTCATCCAGGAAAAGGCAGGACATGGAAGACCTGGGGGTGGGCACTTTTTAGAAGATCATCGTGGGGAAGGGATCTGGCCCAGGCTGAGGTTCTGCTGCTCCATCAGGTAGACTGGGTAAGAATTGGGGCCCCCTTCATTCTCTGGGTAATTTTCCTCCGGATCTGTGTTCTGGATCAGTGCATGGCGTGTTTTCATTAGGTAGAAAACCTGTGATTGGGAGGAGAAAGGAGAAATGAGTATCATCTGCCATGGCCATTTGTTTTCCTCAACACCCATACTTCAGGCCTTTGATTCTATTCTCCCTGATGCTTTACCTATTTTTTTAAAGGTATCATTGATATACACTCTTATGAAGGTTTCACAAGAAAAGCAGTATGGTTACTACATTCACCCTTATCATCGAAACCTCTCCATACCCCATTGCAGTCACTGTCCATCAGTGTAGTAAGATGCCACAGAGGCCCTACTTGTCTTCTCTGTGCTACTCCGTCCTCCCTATGACCCCCACACACACCATGTGCACTATTGATGCTTTACCTTTGGTTTCGTCCTTTCTCAAGATTTCATCTGGACTTTGGTCGTTATTCCAGCTCCAGACCCAAAATACTAAGTCACAGACTTCATCTTCAGTTCCCTCCTCTGTCCTGTTTACTTTTTCTTTTTTTATTGAAGTATTATTGATATACACACTTATATTCATTTGAAATATACAACATGGTGGTTTAACAGTTACATATATTATTAAATCCTCACCCTCACTAGTGCAGTTATTATCTGTCAACATAGAAAGATGTTACAGAATCATTAACTGTCTTCTCCATGCTGTACTACTACCCCCGTGACCAATTTATATTATGACTGAGAAGTTTAGTGCCCCTGTATCCCCCTCTTCCTCCCCACCTGCCCACCCTGTCCTGTTTTTCTGATCCTAATATCCTCTATTCTCACATCCCAGTCTCTAGCTCCAGCCCCTCAATTTCCCTACTCGACATCCTTTTTTCACAACCACACCCTTCTTCTCAATTCCACTTTTCCTGTCCCCTGCATCTATTGTCTTCCCCATTGTTTCCCCCACCACTACCTCTCTATTACCATCCCCACCACCATGCCTCTTTTCCTAGACTCATTCCCTCTAGTTCTCATCCATAACTTCTCTTTAGTCCCCTCTCTCATGAGTTCATTCTTGTGGCTCATCCCTATCCCTTACCAAGAAGATCAGGGCAAGGAACACCAGGAAGAGAATCACAGCCAATAGGACCACGACAACTATGGCCCATGCAGGGAATGGATTCTCTCCGATCTCCGCAGCATGGAGACCTCCTTGTGAGTCGCCTTTGTTGTGGTTTGGATGGCTTTTGTTGCCAGGGGTTTCCAGCGTGGAGGTGAGTTTAAGATAACCAGTGAGCACCTGATGGGTCAACTTGGTTTTGTTTGGATGAGGAGAGATGGTAGTGATAGATTTGTCTCCTGTGACCTTGACTAGAGGTGTCACAGTCTCTGTGGCTGCTGGGTTTTTTCCTGGATTTTCTGCAGGCTTTATGGGTGCTTTATTGATCTCAGTGGCTGATGTGGTCTTTTTTCCAATTTTTGCACACTTTGTAGACTTTGCTGGGGCTCTTGTAGTCTCATTTGCCCATGTGGTCTTTTCCTTATGTTCCATTGGCTTTCCTGGGGATGGTGTAGTCTTTTCAAAGGCTGAGGTGGTCTCTTGTTCAACCCGTGTGGGCTTTGTTGAGACTCTTAGGGTCTTCTTTTGAGCAAATGTCGTCGTTTTTCTATGTTCCGGCGGCTTTACCGTGGGCCTTGTCATCTTTTCATCGGCCGATAGGGAATTTTCTCCAGAATTCCGAGTGTTTACTTTGGCTCTTGTGGTCTTACAATGTGCTGATGTGGTCTTTGATCTTTGTTTTGTAGAGTTTGATGGTGTTTGTGTTGTCTTTTCAACGGTTGGTGCAATCTTTTCTGTGTGTCCTGTAATCCTTCTTGGAGCCTTGTCCAAGGTGAGTACAGTTGTGTGATTACTATCTGTTGTATGTTCTTCAACTCCTTCTAAACTTTTTGGGCTTCTTATGCCATTGTGTGATATCCCCATGGATGGTGATATCTTTTCTGATGATGATGTGAGGTTTTTGTTGATCTTTGAATTGACTGACTTGTGGGAAGGAGTTATGGTCCGGTGTGAGGTGGAGTGTGTACTATTGAAAGTAATGTTTTTTCTATTTTCCTTTTCCAGAGTTCTTCCAGTATTAGCTGTGCTTCTTACTGTTGGTTTGCCTGTTTTGGTTTTACAAGTTGTTTTTCTCTTGGGGGCTGCTGTTGGATATTTTGTACCAGATGATCCTTTATGTGTGTTAGTGGATTTAGGATCAACAGACTGTCCATTCTGGATAATTGGGGTTTTTTTTTGATGGCCAGAGTTTTGGTTAGAAGTGTGAGGAATATCATAAACAATATGATGAGTTGTAGAGTGTTTGGAATTATCTATAGTTTTGTTAAACCTCTGGGACGGCTGTGTGGTATTGCAATGACGTTTTGGTGTAGAGGGTTCTTTCAGTTTAAGGAGGTCTAGAGAGCTGTGTCCTGAATGAGGAGCAGTGTAGTCAGAGAAAGCACTGTAACCGGGGCCTGGTGCAGGAGGGAACAAATGATCAGATGTTGGGGATTCACCAGTTTTCTGAAGTCCTTGAAGTGTAGTAGCACCTGTGAAGGGAGAGAGATAAATAAGAAACTTCCTTCATGGTCTTGCCTGCTTCCCTCCCTGCCTTCATCTCTAGGGGTTCCTTCCTTCCCTCAGTTATATCTACCTAGCCAGTGGCCTCTGAATGCTATATGTGAGGATAACTGTGGAGAGACTGAGGGAAGACCTCTGGTAGAACTTTACATAGGAATTAGTAACTGGACACAGTTGATGAGTGAGAGAAAGATAAGAAGAGGAATGGAGGATGGGAAGAGGAAGGAGATGGGAAGCTTTCATTTTGGTGATGAAGTTTGGCCTGGATACAAGGAATTAGATGAGATGACTCAACCTTTATTATTCCCCACTGGATCCCTCTCTTCACACACCTGGGGAAAGCCACCTGGGGTAGATGAGGGTGGTCCTCTTGAAGGAAAAAGTTATCTGCTTGGGGGTCCCAAGTACAGTGAACAAGGCAGCTGGATTCTAGGAGGGACTGACTGTGTTTAAGGACAGGGTGTGAAGGAAAACACCCCTGTCAATGAGCAGATATGGGCTTTAATAACCAGTGGAGACAGAGGAGGTGTCTCTGATATGTAGTGAGAGCTAGAAGATCGCCAAAGAGTGAGAGAGAGAGAGAGAGTGTTGTTACATAACTGAGATTTCCAGTCTCTGTTAGCTCAAGGTGGCAACCAGAACCTGGACCCATTCCCAATCCCAGGAAACCACAGCCTTCCCACCTCCCTGCTGACAAGGAGAGCTGGAGGCTGGGGAACTCAGTCCTTGAAAGAAATGTGTGGGGGATTACAGGGGGTGAAGGTAGTAAAGAAGCCCAAGTCCCTGAGGGATTTAAGGTTGGGAGAGAGACAGCTGACTTGTCAGGCCGTCACTTCTCGGTGTTGTTGCCATCCTCTGATTCCTTGGCAGCAATACCAGTAATAGCTATCACTCGTTAGGCTCCTTCTCTGGGCCAGGCTCTTGGGTGGCTGCTTCACATTTTCTTTGTGGATTCGCTTCTAGGGTGATTGATCACCCAGCTACCCACAAGGCCCCTATTTTACAGGCAAGAAATTTGAGTTTCATGGAGGAATGGGGACCTGCACACAATCCCACAGCAATAGCAATGGCCAACCTTCCTAGAACACTTACTGTGAGACAGGCAGGTCCTACAGATGAGGAAATTGTTTACTTTTCACAACAACCCTTTGAAGTTGAGAATTATTTGTTATTCTCTCCTTTTTATAATGAAGAAACAAGGCTCAGAGAGGTTAAGTAATCTCCCCCAAAGGTCCCCAGCAATTAAGAGTTTGAACCAGAATTTGAACACACATTCTAGGCTCCTGGGCCCAGGCTCTTACTCGTTAAGACCACACTACACAGCCTAGAGGTCAACCTAGTCTCTCGGGGAAGGAAGAACACTGACATTTGTGCAGCCCCTCAAGGATGGTGTTTATATATTCGTTTACCTAATCTTTACCTGGACCCTGTGAGGCAGGTGTATGATCTTACTGTTTTACAGGTGAGGAAAGGAAGCTCAAAGAGGCTACGTAATTGGCCAAGTCATGCTTCTCACTACACCTCAAATACTTGTAAACATGATAAAGGATGAATACATGTCTATGGAGGGAATAGATGATCAGGTAGAGCAGGGTGGCAAAGTACACTGGCCTTAAAGAATCAGAGGACAGGACTGGAGTCCAGGTGCTACCCCTCACCAGCTTGGCATTCTTGCTCTGATCACTTAAATGTTCTGAAGCCCCATGTCCACAACTGTAAATAACAGTGATATCAGTTATACCAGCTTAGTGTGAAGATTAAAGGGAGTATGGAGCATAGGAGACTCTTTAAAGTGTTGGTTGAATCTGAACTGTAGTCTTTGGAACAATCTCATACTTTGCCTGTTCTTTTCCTGGTAGTAAGGAGCCCGAGCCCATGGCCCTGCTCCTGCCTTCTGCAGCCCCGAATGTCTCTCCGGACCCACCTACTCCGTACACCTCTTGACCATGTCTTCCAAATGGCAGCCCCCCTGCATTCCTGGGCCACTTCCTCCTTCTGTGTTTGATCAACATGACACTCATCACTTTCTAAATAGGACACAATAAACACAGTCTGCTTCCCACAATTTTTGTTCATTGGTCCCTATGTCTTCAGCCTAGAACAATGTCTGGCCCATGGGAGGCACTTCATAAATATTTGTTGAATGGATAAATGAAAGAATATTTTAAGACTGATGAAAACTCTTCAGAAGCCATGTCAATGACCTTTTGTTGTGTACATTAAGTAAAAAACAAACACAATTGTGACCTTCAACTGTTGGAAGACCAAGGGCTAACATCTGCTATGGGACGTAATTGAGATTCTGAGATGGAAAGATGTTAAAATAAGGCCTCTAGCCCACCAGTTCTGGGATACTGCTCGTCCTTTAACCACAGCAGCCGTGCAGTCAACTAAACACAGATAACCAGATCTTAGAACTCCAGACCTACATCACACCATTGAGGACCCATCAATTATAAAATCTGGTGTCAAAACTCAAGGGATTCCTTGGTTCTCAGCTCATCTGTGAGGCAAATCAGTGACTGAACCAGGGCAAGATGACCGTCTCTTCTGTAGCAACTTTTTTTTCTCTAGGAAGTTTTCACTGTGAGATATTCATTTAACTGACTACAGTAATGGCCTGAAAATAATTATTTTGGTCACTGGGGTATAGGCAGAGAAGAAAATGTAGCTTTAGCACAAGACCCCGGAGGTGGATGCTCAGCCTGGATAAAAGAATGAAAACAAATCCCACATCAACACTACATAAAATTCCAAAGGTCTGTTCACTCTGCTTCATTCAGTTGTTTGAAAAGAAGGTGATCTTCCTGCTAAGTGACTCGTGTTGTGGGGTGGGGTCTCTGACAGAGTAACCTCACAAAAAATAGCAGTTCTAGTGTTCCTTGGTATCCTACCCATCAAAAATGGCTTACTCCATTTGCAATAATGTGGGTAAAATGCTTGTTACAGTGTAAGTACACTGTGTGACCTACAGCACAGGCAGAGTAAAAAGACTTAAGAAAAATACACTCAAATGGTTACCTAGGTGATAGGGAGTATTAAGAGATATTTTTTTCTTTCTAATTTATTCTGTTTTCCAGTTTATATAATGAGCATATATTATTTTTGTCATATAAACTAACATTTATTGTAGGAAAATGTTCTTTTTAGATTCTCCCCAGGACTCCTCTCCAACTGTGCCCCCCTCAGAGATGATTTAATCTGGATCCTGTCCAGGCTTCAAACTATGCTACAAAGCTATTATAATCAAGACAGTATGGTGCTGGCACAAAAAATAGACAAATAGATCAAAGGAATAGAATGGAGAAATAAACCCATGCTTATATAGTCAATTAATTTATGATAAAGGAGGCAAGAATATACAATGGGGAAAAGACAGCCTCTTCAATGAATGATATTGGGAAAACCGGACAGTTACATGTAAGAGATGGAAACTAGACCACTGCCTATAAACAAAAATAAACTCAAAATGGATTAAAGACCTAAATTTGAGACCTGGAACTATAAAACTCCTAGAAGAAAACATGGGCAGCACACTCCGGGACCTCAGCCTTAGCAGTTTTTTTGGATATGTCTCCCCAGGCAAGGGAAACAGAAGCAGAAATAAACAAGTGGGACTACACACCAAACCAGCAAGTTTCTACACAGCAAAGGAAACTATCAACAAAATGAAAAGGCAACCTACTGTATAGGAAAATATATTTGCCAATGATATGTCCAGTAAGGGGTTAATATCCAAAATATGTAAAGAACTCATACAACTCAACCCAAAGAGAACCAAATAATCCGATTTAAAAATGGGCAGAAGATCTAAATAGACATTTTTCTAAAGAAGATATACAGATGGTCAACAGACATGTGAAAAGATGCTCAACATTTAATCATCAGGGAAATGCAAATCAAAATCAGAGTGACATATCACCTCACACCAGCCAGAATGACTATTATCAAAAAGACAAGAAATAACGTGTCGGTGAGGATGTGGAAAAAAGGGCATCCTCGTAGGCTGTTGCTAGGAATGTAAATTGGTGCAACCACTATGGAAAGCAGTGTGGAGACTCGTAAAAAATTAAAAATGGAAATACCATATGATCCAGTATGATATGCACTTTTGGGTATTTACCCAAAGAAAACCAAAACACTGATTTGAAAAATCACTCCTGTGTTTACTGCAGCATTATTTACAATAGCCAAAATATGGAAGCAACATTAAGTGTCCATCAATAGTTGAATGGATAAAGTATGGTACATTTATACAATGGACTATTATTTAGCCATAAAAAATGAATGAAATCTTACATTTGCAACAATATGCATGGACTGAGAGGGTATTATGCTAAGTAAAATAAGTCAGAGAAGGACAAATACTATATAATTTTACTTATAATGAAATCTGCATGTGAAATCTAAAAAGCAAAACAAACAAATAACAAACAAAACCTAGGAACAGACCCATAAATACAGAGTACAAACCTGTGGTTGGCAGAGGGGACAAGGGTGGAGAGATAGGTGAAATAGGTGAAGGGGATTAAGAGGTGTAAACTTCAAATTAAAGTAAGTTATGGGGATGAAAGTATAGCATAGGAAATGTAGTTAATAATATTGTTATATCTTTGTATGATAACAGATGGTAACTACACTTACCATGATGAGCGTTTTGTAAGGAATATAAATGTCAACTCACTATGTTGTACATACGAAACTGTTATATGTCAACTGTACTTCAATAAAAAAGATGTTATAGATACACAATATATAATTGAATCATTATGTTGTACACCTGAAACCAATATAATATTGTACATCAACTATACTGCAATAAAAAAAAAATCTAGATTCTGCACCTCTGGTTCTGGGGCTGCTTGATGCAGATTCTGGGGCCCTAGGATCTAGTTATCTGGGTCTGGGTGTTGACTGGTCCTGTGGATAAATTATGGGGACCCCAGAATTGTAGGCTCATAGTCTTCAGCTTCCCCAGCCATCCCTCCTCCCTCCCTACCCTGGCCTCATTCCCTGTTGGACCCAGGCATGTGCCCAGCCCAGACCCACACTCCAGTTTTGCCCTGCTCTCATCCGACCTACCCATCTGAAGCTTTCACGTCTAGCACCCACTTGCTTTTATCTGCAAGATCTGAGCGTCCGGCTGCTCTGGCCTCCCCACTCCTCTCTTCCCCCTCCACCCCCTCCAGCTGAGCTCCAACCCAGCCAACTCCCCAGACCACACCCACAAATCCTGGAGTGCCCTATTTGCAATTCAGGTTTTGATTCTTCCTGCTTTTGTCCCATGCCCTTGAGCAAATCTCCCTCAAAAGTGAATGTGTGCAGAGAACACAAGAAATGACCCTATAACATCTTCCTATGCTGATAGATAATGACTGCAATGGCTGGGGTGGGGGGGGTACTTGATAATATGGGTGAATGTTCAAACCACAACACTGCTCATGTGAAACCTTCATGAGACTGTGTATCAAGACACCTTAATAAAAAAAAAAAGTAAATGTGTGTGGCATTGATTTACGACTCATCCCCTTCTGCCCCCTACAGCTTCCTCTTCACGGGCAGCAGCTCTATGGAAGGTGGGGGAGAGCAGTAAGTGGAACAATCAGCCTGATGAGAAGGGGAAGAGAAGGTGGGTGAGACTGAGGAATCAGAAGGCTGAGGCAGTTCTGTTGTCTCTGTTTCCTGACTCTCGAAGTTGGGGGACGGGCATCAAGTCAGGGCACAGAGAGAACGCATTGCTGAGACCTCACAAAGGCAACATGAAGATTCCTCAGCCCTGACCTTGCTGTCCACCATCCACCTGGCTTCCTGTTACCCTGGGCCCCACAATGACCCTAAGGTCAGGGAGGGAGAACTTCCTCTGATATCACCCTAGGTCAAGCACTGTTAGAAGAAGCTGCTGCCTGCCCTGCCCACTGCCCAGGGCATCCAGGCTCATGACTTTTCTGGCCCTGGTTTGCCATCAGCAATGCCATTACCATGGATGACCCTATCCAGCATGCAGAGTCTCTCAATCTATTTTTGTGTCTACCTTGTGAAACCCTCCTCTGAATCACCCAGGCCCACTCCAAGCTGGCCCCCTGTGTTGGGCATCTCCACTCCCTGCTTCAGTCACAGAACTGGTTCTTAGCTAAGTGAACTAACTTGGCAATTTCACTTTATCTTATAGGTGATGTTTTGCTTGTCAAAGTTTTCCACATTCATTTTCTCACCAAAGCCCTGGGATGTTTCCCACCTGTAAAATGGGGACAAAACTGGACACACCTTATCAAGTTGCCATGAGGATTAAATAAGTAAATGTGGATGAAGTGCCTAGAACATCGTCTGGCACATAGTAAATGCTCAGTAAACACCAACTATTGGTATTGGCCAGGCAGCACCCTTGCAATCTTATAAATGTGTGGAAGTCCAGATAAATGGGTCAGAGTCAGGACTGGAACCCAAGTCAGCATAGAACAGGGCTCTTAGGAAAGAAACCCACCCCGTGGCCCCTGAAGGCAGCAGGCAGTGTGGAGAGGTGGACTCCCTTGCCACTCTCTAGATGCGTGACTTTGCACAAGCCTTTACCCTCTGGGTTTCACTTAACCACCTCAGGGGATTTGAGGAGATGAAGAGATGAGCTGCCATGAGCACCTGTGAGTTTCTGGCACAGGGCGGGTGCTCCGTGAATGTCAGGGTCCTGTCGCCGCCCACTCAGGACTGCCAGCCCATACAGTGTCTTTATGAAAACTGGAAGAAGTTCCCTCTGGGTGGTGCAGCCTTGCGGGCCATGTCTTGAGGAGCAGAGCACAGGCTGGATTTCGTCTCCTACCTACCCCCTAGCCAGCAAACTTAAGCAGTGAACACCCTAGACAGTAGCCCTGTACCCACACCCCTTTCCACCACACATTCACCTGCTGTTCATTTCTGCAATTGGTCACAGCCCTATAAATTCTAAGAAACAACTCCTTTCTGTCTGCTATCCCTTTGTGTGATGGGGACCCCTCTGCGTGAGGGCATCTTACCCGCCTTCTGAGAAGCTAGAAGGAAGAGGAGGCAGCACTGGAGGCCACAGATGGAGCGGACACAGTAGGCTGGCTGGGCCATGTTGGAGCTGGATGGCTGCCTGGGGCTGTGGGCTGGGGTCCCCTCACCTTATATGGGGCCAGGTTTGACGTCATGGGGGCTGGGGCCCCTCAGGCCTGAACCTTAAGCAAATGGAACTGCCCCACCCCACAGGGGTGCCCTGATAACGGGCGACCGCAGGTCCTGCGTCACGGAGCCAGGCACCTGGGTGCCTGCCGAGGGGGTGGGGTCTGGGGACAGGGCGAGGAAGTAGGCTGGGAGCAACCTCCAGGGTTCTGGGGAGGTGGGGAGCAGATGTCAGCTTCTGGAAGGACTGAGTTCTGGCTGGGGCAGGATAGGGAGGAGGCGATTGGAGTTCTGGTTCTGGGAAGAGGTTGAAATTTTGGGTCTTCTCCAGACTCACCCTCACGCTTCCACCTGTCCTGAGTCAGCCAAACTCTCCACACCCCTTACTCACACATGGTCACTCTTTTTGCCCTGGGTGGAGCTGTCCATGAGTAGGAGGTGAAAGAGCAAAGTGAGGGAAAGCCTTCTCAGGGCCCCTGATGCAGACCGGTGCTTCCAGGTGTCCAGAGATGACACGAGATGTGGAGACAGTGAAGGAACTGACAAAGACTAGTGACAAAACACATAGGGAAGCCCAAGAACTGACATCACACACCTCACTAGGGACACAAACAGGTCCAGGCCACCCGAGAGACTGAGGTCAAGATCTTTGGCAGACATGCTCAGTGTACAGAGGCTCTGCCTCCACCCCACCTCTCCCATCCTCTCCCACCTCAGCAGAGCCACCACTTCTCTGCCTTCAAGTCCCTGGCCAGCCTTCTGCAGAAATGCAGGTATCTCCTATCTAGGACCTCCCAGAGCCTCCTCCTTCCCTCCCTCTTGATTCCTTGCCTAAGCAAGCATTAGTTCAGAGACTTGAAATTCATAGCCTGGGCTCCCAGGTGACAGTGCCTGGGGCTGAATAGGGGGAGGACAGACTGCCAGGTCTCTAAGGAGAGAGAAAACCTTGGGTCCAGGTGTGTAAGTCCCCACCCCTCTGTGCTCACTTCATTTGTTCTCTGCTGGTCTCCAGTCACAGAAAGCTGCAGGTGAGGTCTTGGCTTTGATCACTGCTGCCTCCGCAGTACCTGGGACACAACAGGCAATCCAGAAGTGTTTACTACTCTGCAGTGAATGCGACGGCTGGCTAATGCCTTTCTAGAGAAGTGGAGTGGGCAGAGGGAGTGGGAGTGCCAAGACCTAAAGGGCAGAGGCCAGGGCCTCGGGGCAGCGAGGCTCCCAGAGGACTAGAGAACAGAACACGTGAATTCCTCTCATCACTTGGCATGACTTGTTGCTAAGCCCTGGGCAGGGCTGGAATGGGTGAAAAGAGAACATGCTCATTAACATAACTAATGGGAGATTAATGAGGCTTCATGGAGTCAGGCCAGTGACTGATTACTCAGAACTCAGAAGCCTGCCTCCCAAGCAATGCATCTTGCAGGATGGGGAAACTGAGGCTGAGGCAGGCCCTCCCCTGCAACTCTATCCGGACTCAGGAGTGACTGACAAATCCCTGTTCCACTAGTCCCCTTCCCCAGGGACCCAGGCCTCTAGGAGAGTGGTTCTTAACAGGGAAGGGCAATTTTGCCCCTCAAAGGACATTTGGAAACATCTGGAGACTTTCTTGCACAACTTGGGGGATGGCGGGAAATGCCGTCAGCATCTAGTGGGTAGAGGCCAGAGATACTGCTAACATCGTATAATGTACAGGACAGTCCCACCCTCAGCAAAGAACTGTCCAGCCCAATACGTCAACAGTGCTGAGGTTGAGAATCTCTGATTTATTTGTGCAAAAAAAATTCCCACCTTCTCTTTCTGCCACAACCTCCCCCAGAGGACCCAGGCACTTGGGGTAGAGGAAGCTGGAGTAAGCAGAGGTCAAGTTGATCTCTTAGTGTTTAGTACAGGGTGTTGTGTCTGAGCTAGAGGCTGAGGGGTCGGTCACAAAACAACCCTACTAGCTGTTGATGTTTTAGCATTTCTGTGTGCCAAAGGATGTCCTGAGCACCTTACCTTGCTATAACCTATGCAGTTAGCAATGTCAGCCTCATTTTACAGACGAGAATAAAGTGCCACAGGTCACAGAAGCGACTTGCACACAGTCACACACCTGATAAGCAGCAGAGACCAGACTTGACAAATACACGCTGAGTGGGAGACGAGTGCACAGGACAGCATTTTATTGGGCAAGAATTGCATGCACCACTCACCCAGAGTGGTTTAAGGGGGCATCCCAGAGCAGGGCTCCTCCCCTGTCCTAAAGAGGGAGAATTGGGGGACTGGGGAGGGCCAGGAACCAGCCTGATGAGGGTCCATGTGGAAGGAACTGTGAGGGGGGCATCTGCACCTCCTGCACCCTGGGGGGCCTAAGCAAAGTGTCTTCTGCTAAGGAGCTTTTCTGATAATTGGGGAAAAGGTGGAAACGGGAAGAAAGGGTAAGGGGCAAAGGTTCCAACAGCCTAGACCCAGACTCCGTGAAGGCTGGAACCTCCGGAGACCGTGTAACCCTGGTCCTTTCCCCTGCAGATGAGAAAATGGCATCAAAGAGGTTAGATGCCAGATGGCGGGCTGGCAGCAGCACAGGAGCTGGAATCTCAGCCTCCCTCTCGGTACTGACTCTGCACACTGTTCGTGGAGGACACGGGAGGGCCAGTGGCCCCCGGAATCCACCCTCAGGAAATGGTCCAGCTCGCGTGACCAGGTAGGCGAATCTGGGAATGAGTAATGAGGAAAAGAAGAAGGCAGGCCAGAGGGGGAGGGCATTCAGCTATCTTGGCCCCACCCCTTCATTTGGCACAGTAGCTGTGGCTGGTGGACTCCCAGAGCCACAGCCACACCCCACACTCATCTCCTTCTAGAACTGGCAGGCCTGTGAGATGAGGGATGGATAGGATGGGTTAACCAAGGGCCCCAGGAGCCTGCCAGCCAGCCCTCAGCTCTCCCCAAGGACCCCTGCCTCTCTTCAAGCAAAAACAGTAATAATAATGTATAAAACTAATTTATTGGGTACTTACTATGCTCCAAGCACTTAAGTGCTTTACATGCCTAAGCTCATTGCATCCAGCAACCCTTTGGCATGGATGCTATCATTCTAATTTTATCAAGTACTCAATGAGGGCTATTATTACCCATATCACAGGGTTGCTGTGAACCAAAATATGTACAGCACCTGGCACATAATAAGTGCTATTTCAGTATTAGTTATTATTACCAATGAGAAATCTGGTGCACAGAGAGGTTAAGTATCTTGCACAAGGTCACACAGCTATAATGGCAAAGCCAGGATTCAAAACCCAGGTTAATGTAGCTCCATAGCACTGATTCTTCACTACCTAGAGCTGAATTTAATGCCTCTGTGGGCTGGTCAGCTTCCAATACTGCCCAGCCTCTCTTTCAGTGAGGCCCCAAGTCCCCATCCCTACTTGGTCAATGTTTCCTCTCAGCCACCGAGACCGGGGTTCCTTTTTCCCCTTGCCCCTCCCTAAGTGTGGCAAGCTGGCATCCTTCCTCCTGCTCTTCTCAAGTTCTGGAATGCTGGGTGCCAACCCCACTGGCCTTGGGAACCCACACATTGGGACCACAGCTTCACTCACCTTCTTGACACCATACAGCAGGCTGACAATCACAGTAAGTGATCCACACGACGGCCCAGGCTGGGACAGAGCGCTTCTCCTGAGGTTTCAGGCCTGAGGAGCAGAGAGGAACAGTGACCAAGGCAGGTGGGACCTCAACTCCCCAATTTCCCTCTGCCCTCTGTGACTCTGATGTCTACGTGGCTCTAAGACCCCATTCTCTGTGGATTTCCGCCCTATCATCTTGGGATTAGAATCTCAATGGAGGGGGATTTAAAGCTTCCATCCAAGCCCCAGTCACCTCTTCCCTGACACCTACAGACGTGTCTGCTCTCTAGACCCCTCCCTGACATCCACATCTCTCTGTCTTTCTGAACCTTCCTCCACATCTCAGGCTCTGGTGTCTGTGTCTCTCCACCTTGATGTCTCTGCACCATGAGGGTCCCCGATGGGCCTCTTTCCTTCTTCCGAACCCCAGTCCCTCATCCACCCCAGCCTGACTCTGGTCACTAAGGACAGCCAGATCTTGTTGTCTTGTCTCCCTCTCCTCATTTCCTGCCCTCAGACTCCCTGGGGTGGTGGGTGCCCATGCCTTCCCTGCTAGGGGAGGGGAGAAAAAGAGGGAGGTGGAAGAAAGAAGGGCCCAGGGCCTCCAGGGCAGATGGTTCTTGCCCTGGAAAGATATACGGGCCATGAAAAGGAAGTTGAAACCTTTGAGGCAGCATTCAGGTGACAGACACCTGGCTATTGGTTTGACCAGAGGCTTGAGGGGGCACCAAAACCCCTTTAAAAATTGGAGACATTTGCAGACATAGTCAAAACCCAGTAGAGGGCAGGTTCTAATGCCTATCCCTGCCCACCTTCCAGGAACCAAGTGCGGCTGCAGGGGAGCAAGAGAGAACGGGCCCCACCAGCATTTAAATAAGCCAGTGCAAGTATAAGAACAGCTTACTGGTTGGGACGCTGAGCCCAGGAGATGGGGCAGCTGCTCCCGCTGTTGTGGGAGTGGAGCCTCCAGAGACAGCCACACTGGATGGGGATGGCCCAGCCGCAGCTGGAGCAGTCCCAGAGGCCTTCGTGGGAAAGATGGATCCTAAAAGGACCGAGGGAAAAAAATGGCCAGAAGAGATCCAAGTGAGAGTAGAAGCAGGACTTACATCTAGTGCACCCTGGATCAAAATGCTAGCAAGGTTTTGGTAGAAATTGGCCAACTGATTCTTTGAAAATGAAAAGGCTAGAGTAGCCAAGACAATCTTAAAGAAAACCAGAGAGGAAGACTTACACAGCCAGATCTCAAATCTCGCTGCAAAGGTGCAGTCATTAAGAGCTGCGGTGCAGGAGCACGAACAGACGAAGAGAACAGGACAGAGTTCAGATGCAGACCCGCTCATACATGGTCCTTTGACTTTTGATAAAGGTGCCCACACCGTTCAGTGGTGGGGAGAGAGGGAGGATCTCTGAAGTAAATGGATCTGGGGCAAGTGGTTATCATAAGGGGAATAAAATGAACCTTGACCCCTACCTTACTCCATACACAGAAATTAATCTGAGATATATCATAGGCTTAAATTTGAAAGCTAAAATAATAAAGCTTCTGGAAAAACATGTAAGAGAATATTTTCATGACCTCGAAGTAGGCAAAAAAAAAAAATGTCTTCGGCAGGATACAAAGGACACTACAAGAGGAAAAGTTGATAAAGTGAAAGGCAGAAAGGAGGCCCTTGGATAGCCACCGAGGTCAGGGCACTGCTTCAGGGAGGTTCTGGGGGACTGCCAGCTTACACAGGCCGAGCACAGGAAGCCCCCGCTCAGAGTACAGGCCAGGTTGAAGGGCTCCTGAGGGGCAGACTGAGCAACAGAAACAACACCTGCCAATGTCAAGACTGTTACTGAAGTGTTTCCAGAAATGGTCAGAGGTACAGTCTGAGGACTATTGGGAAAACCTCCAGAGGCTGAAGAAGCTGTTGAGAAACTCAAAGAGATGGTGGGGAGATATCTGAGATGTCCCCAGGGACAGTGGGAGACCAGCAGAGACAGTGGGGAGACCTGCAGAGACAGTGGGGAGACCTGCAGAGACAGTGGAAACAGCAGCAGAGACAGTGGGGAGACCTGCATAGACAGTGGAAACAGCAGCAGAGACAGTGGGGAGACCTGCATAGACAGTGGGGAGACCTGGAGAGATAGTGGGGACACCTGCAGAGACAGTGGGGAGACCAGCAGAGATAGTGGGGATACCTGCATAGACAGTGGGGAGACCTGCAGAGACAGTTTCTGGTGGAGTCAGCTGAGGTGTTGGAAAAAGAAAAATGATAAGATAGGGTTAGAAGAGTTGGCCATTTCCCAGGGTGCAGAGTCCACCTCTTCATGCCAGCACCCCCTGTTGGAGCCTGGCGCTCACCATGAGCAGCCAGGGCCTGCAGGCCCAGGAGCGGCACAAGTGCAGAATCCATGGCCTGTCGACGTGCTGCTCCAGGCCCCGTCCTAGCTCTTTAAAGGCTTGGAGACCTATAGGAAGTCTCAGGAGAGCCAGGTGTGCCGGGCCTCCATCAACCCTAGGATCTCCATCCCGAGGGAGAGGTCACCAAGCTGTTCCCTGGGGATTAGCCTGTCCATGGCCTGATCCCTGGAAGCACTGGGCGAGGGGAGAGTAAGATCCTGAGGACTTCTCTACCTGGGCATGGGGCTCTTCTGGGCCTAGGGACCTATCCCCCAGCCCCGAGTCAGTCTCCAGCCCAGACCCTCCCCAAAAGGAGACGCAGGTGTTCTATCCCAAAGTCCTACTCTTGCTCCTAGAAGTACAACCATTGTAGGTGAGGATATTAGAGTCCTTTGGGGAAGCAGGATTTGGGAGCTGGGTGGGGGTGGAGAATGTTGCAGCCTAGGGACTACATCTGACCCTTAGGAGACCCCAGGACACGGTCAGAGGGTGAACCTGAGCCATCTCTTGTCTAGGCACATGAGACCCACAGAGCTTTCCATTTCTTTGGTGGAGAAGGGACAACAGAAGAAGAGGAAGAAGACACACATTGTGTTATGGCCGCTGCAGTATGGAAGGTTGAGCCTAGCCTTGGAGCTAGACTGCTCTGAATCCCCCGCATGAATCCACCCCTTCCTCACTGGACATGTGCAAGCACACCACGTGACCAATCTAAGTCTTATTTTCTTCACCCCTTAAATGAGGTAATCTAGTACCTACCTCAAAGGATCGTTACAAGCATTAAAAGAAATAATGTTTCCAACATGCCTCACACACAGCAGCGCCAGGATGACTGAAGATTTGGGGGCACTAGCTGAGAAAGGCATGGGGGTGCTTCCACTCTCAAGAAGACTCAGATGCCCCCAAGCATGTCTCTGTGGTCTCCCCTCCTACTCCCTGCTTGTACCTCCTGTGTCTGCTGATCTGTTTGTCCATTTGTTCTTCCCACTCTGGTCTTCCTGCTCTCTGGAGCAAGTCTGCGAGTTCTCGGACATCTCCCGTTAGTTACAGTTATGAGGTAGACAGTGTCTCCCTCCAGCTCTCTGGTTCCCTGGTCTTGCTTTTGGCTTCTCTCCCAGTCTCTGCCCAGTGTTTGGGTTGGGAGGGAGGAGGGAGATGATACACAGGGAGGCAGAAAGGAAGGCAAAGGGCACATCTCTTTGTGTGTTCCAGGGGCTTCGGCACCCATCTGCTGAGCTTCTTCCTGTGTCTGGCATGACGAGGGATGGGCTCTAACCTCTCGGCTACTGACTTGCTGTGAGACCTTAGTAAGCTGTTTGACCTCTGTGGGCCTTGGTTTCCGAATTTTTAAAGAAAGATGATAGACTACTTGGGTTCCAAACTTCCTTGACACATCCACCCTAGAGTTTGCCATTTTGAGTACCTGTGTGTAATGTAGGGTGTTGGAAGGACGAGGGCAGTCCTGCTGTGAGAGTGTACAGGACAGGGGTAGGAGGGTATCTGATGAAACTTGCTTCTTCACCTAAGTAGCTAGGATGTATTAGAGCATCTGAAACAAAACATTCAAGGATGAATGTTACCCATTACCCAGATTTCTCATCTAGAAAGCCACTGTGGCTGGGGGAGCAAGACACCTGGATTTGGGAAGAAACTGATGTAATCTACCCTTCCCTTTTAGGCCAACATTCCTGAGTCCTTCGGTGGCATGAATGATGGAAATTAATTGCAGTTAATAATTAATCTCTAAAGAGCAATCAATGAGAGGCCTGGGCTTGGGTGGGGCCCAGACACTTGCAGGAGGGACACTTCCTCAACTACCTTCTCTGTAGGACTGGGCACACAACCCTTCAAGCCTCAAGACATAGGGGAGGGATGGGGCACAGGATTGAGGAAAGGGGACCACCCTCTATTTCCCCCAACAGCTCAGTGAGTGTTCCTCTTCAAGGTATCATTGATTACACTCTTTAGAAGGTTTCAAAAGAAAAACAATGTGGTTATTACATTCACCCTTATTATCGAGTCCCCTCCCATACCCCATTGCAATCACAGTCCATCAGTGTAATAAGATGCCACAGAGTCCCTACTTGACTTCTCTGTGCTACACTGTCTTCCCCGTGACCCCGCACACACCATGTGCATCAATTATGATACCCCTACAATCCCCTTCTCCCTCTCTCCCCACGTGTCCTCCCCCACCCCTCCCCTTTGGTAACCACTACTTCCTTCTTGGAGTCTGTGAGTCTGCTGCTATTTTGTTCCTTCAGTTCTGCTTCATTGTTATACTCCACAAATGAAGGAAATCATTTGGTATTTGTCTTTCTCTGCCTGACTTATTTCACTGAGCATAATACCCTCTAGCTCCATCCATGTTGTTGCAAATGGTAGGATTTGTTTCTGTCTTATGGCTGAATAGTATTCCATTGTGTATATGTACCACTTCTTCTTTATCCATTCATCTACTGATGGACACTTAGGTTGCTTCCATTTCTTGGCTATTGTACATAGTGCTGCGATGAACATATAGGGGTGCATATGTCTTTTTGAATCTGAGAAGTTGTATTCTTTGGGTAAGTTCCTAGGAGTGGAATTCCGGGGTCAAATGGTATTTTTAGTTTTTTGAGGAACCTCCATATTGCTTTCCTCAATGGTTGAACTAGCTTACATTCCCGCCAGCAGTGTAGAAGGGTTCCCCTTTCTCTGCATCCTCACCAGCTTTTGTTGTTACTAGTCTTTTAAATGTAGGCCATCCTAGCTGGTGTGAGGTGATATATCATGGTGGTTTTAATTTGCATTTACTTGATAATTAGTGAGGTGGAGCATCTTTTCATGTGCCTGTTGGTCACCTGAATTTCTTCTTTGGAGAAGTGTTTGTTCATATCCTCTGCCCATTTTTTAATAGGGTT
Organism: Smutsia gigantea; assembly: GCA_032199065.1. Taxonomy (NCBI): domain Eukaryota; kingdom Metazoa; phylum Chordata; class Mammalia; order Pholidota; family Manidae; genus Smutsia; species Smutsia gigantea. The sequence continues at coordinate 6,307 of JAVSCE010004116.1, read as the reverse complement.
ATTTGCCTTTTGGGTGTTGAGGCATGGGAGTTCTTTATATATTTTGAATGTTAACCTCTTATCAGATATGTCATTTACAAATATATTCTCCCATACGGTAGGATGCCTTTTTGTTCTGCTGAAGGTGTCCTTTGCTGTACAGAAGCTTTTTAGCTTGATGTACTCCCATTTGTTCATTTTTGTTTTTGTTTCCCAAGGAGATGCATTCAGGAAAAAGTTGCTCATGTTTATATTCAAGAGATTTTTGCCTATATTTTCTTCTAAGAGTTTTATGGTTTCATGACTTACATTCAGGTCTTTGATCTATTTTGAGTTTACTTTTGTGCATGGAGTTAGACAATAATCCAGTTTCATTCTCTTACATATAGCTGTCCAGTTTTGCCAACACCAGTTGTTGAAGAGGCTGTCATTTCCCCATTGTATATCGATGGCTTCTTTATCATATATTAATTGACCATATATGCTTGGGTTTATATCTGGGCTGTATAGTCTCTTCCATTGTTCTATGGGTCTATTCTTGTGCCAGTACCAAATTGTCTTGATTACTGTGGCTTTGTAATAGAGCTTGAAGTCAGGGAGCGTAATCCCTCTTGCTTTATTCTTCCTTCTCAGGATTGCTTTGGCTATTCGGGGTCTTTTGTGGTTCCATATGAACTTTGAACTATTTGCTCTAGTTCATTGAAGAATGCTGTTGGTATTTTGATAGGGATTGCATTGAATCTGTAGATTGCTTTAGGCAGGATGGCCATTTTGACAATATTAATTCTTCCTATCCATGAGCACAGGATGTGTTTCCATTTATTGGTATCTTCTTTAATTTCTCATGAGTGTCTCATAGTTTTCAGAGTATAGGTCTTTCACTTCCTTGGTTAGGTTTATTCCTAGGTATTTATCCTTTTTGATGCAATTATGACTGGAATTATTTTGTTGATTTCTCTTTCTGCTAGTTCATTCTCTTACATATAGCTGTCCAGTTTCCTCAACACCATTTATTGAAAAGAATGTCTCTTGTATACTCATGGCTCCTTTTTCATATATTTATTGACCATACATGTGTGGGTTAATTTTGGGCTCTCTATTCTGTTCCATTGACCTGTGGGTCTGTTCTTGTGCCAGTACCAAACTGTTTTGATTCCTTTGGCTTTGTAGTATAGCTTGAAGTCAGAGAGCATAATCCCCCCAGCTTTGTCGTTCTTTTTCAGGATTACTTTGGCTATTCAAGGTCTTTTGTGGTTCCATATGAATTTTAGGATTATGTGTTTTTAGTTCATTGAAAAATACCATTGGTGTTTTGATAGGGATTGCACTGAATCTGTAAATTGCTTTGGACAGGATGGCCATTTTGACAATATTAATTCTCTCTATCCATGAGCATGGGATAGATTTCCACTTACTGGTGCCTTTAATTTCTCTTATGAGTATCTAGGCATCACATCTTTTTATTCCATTAATCTGTTGGACACTTAAATTGTTTCCATGTCTTGGCTGTTCAAAACAATATGGTGATAAACACACGAGTGTATGTCTCTTTTCAAATTGATGATTTTATTTTCTTTAGGTAAATACCCAGAAGTTGAATTACTTTGTTGTATGGTATTTCTACTTTTAGTGTTTTAAGAAACCTCCATACTGCTTTCCATAGTTGTTGTACCAATTTACATTCCCACTAACAGTGTACAAGGGTTGTCTTTTCCCTTTTCTTCACATAATTTTTTAGACATAATGCTGTTGCACACTTAAGAGACTACAGTATAGTGCAAACATAGATTTTTTTTTATGCACTGGTAAACCAAAACATTCATTTGACTTTTCTTTTTTTCAATATTCATGTTATTGCTGAGGTCTGGAACTGAATCTGAAGTATCTCGGGGGTCTGCCTGTACTGAGTTTTCTTCACAGTGTTAGTGGAGGGGGAGAAGTGCAAATTGAGTGAGCAGGAGTGAGTGCTGTGTGGGTATGCTTGGAAGGTGGACATTTGTAAATCTAGGGCAGCCAGTGAGTCTTTTATTTACTTTGCACATTTGTTTTATAGCTTTTTTTCTTTTTAGTAAAAATGTATTTTAAATGATGGAATTGTATATAATGTTTTGAACAAAAATTATTTTTTTATATAATTTATTTTGGTATCATTAATCTACAATTACATATGCAATATTATGGTTATTAAACTACCCCCTTCAGGTCCCCCCCACCAACCCCATTACAGTCACTGTCCATCAGCGTAGTGAGATGCTATAGAATCACTACTTGTCTTCTCTGAGTTGAACAGCCCTCCCGCGCCCCCCAATATTACGTCTGCCAATCGTACTGCCCCTTTTTCCCCCTTGTCCCTCCCTTTCCTCCCATCCTCCTCAGTTGCTTTCCCTTTGGTAACTATTAGTCCGTTCTTGGGTTCTGTAAGTTTGCTGCTGTTTTGTTCCTTCAGTTTTTTTCTTTGTTCTTGTACTCCACATATGAGTGAGATCATTTGATATTTGTCTTTTTCTGCTTGGCTTATTTCACTAAGCATATAACCCTCTAGCTCCATCCATGTTGTTGCAAATGGTAGGATTTGTTTTCTTCTTATGGCTGAATAATATTCCATTGTGTATATGTACCACCTCTTCTTTATCCATTCATCTACTGATGGACACTTAGGTTGCTGCCATTTTTTGGCTATTGTAAATAGTGCTGCGATAAACATAGGGGTGCATCTGTCTTTTTCAAATTGGGCTGCTGCATTCTTGGGGTAAATTCCTAGGAGTGGGATTCCTGGGTCAAATGGTATTTCTATTTTGAGTTTTTTGAGGAACCTCCATACTGCTTTCCACAATGCTTGAACTAATATGCAGTCCCACCAGCAGTGTAGGAGGGTTCCCTTTTCTCCACATCCTCACTAACATTTGTTGTTGTTTGTGTTTTGGATGTTGGCAATCCTTACTGGTGTGAGGTGATTTCTCATTGCGGTTTTAATTTGCATTTCTCTGATGATTAGCGATGTGGAGCATCTTTTCATGTGCCTGTTGGCCATCTGAATTTCTTCTTTGGAGAAGTGTCTATTCATGTCCTCTGCCCATTTCTTAATTGGATTATTTGCTTTTTGTTTGTTGAGGTGCGTGAGTTCTTTATATATTTTGGATGTCAACACCTCGGATACATCATTTATGAATATATTCTCCCATACTGTAGGACGTCTTTTTGTTCTACTGATGATGTCCTTTGCTGTACAGAAGCTTTTCAGCTTGATATAGTCCCACTTGTTCATTTTCGCTTTTGTTTCCTTTGCCTGGGGATATGTTCATGAAGAAGTCGCTCATGTTTATGTCCAAGAGATTTTTGCCTATGTTTTTTCTAACAGTTTTATGGTTTCATGACTTACATTCAGGTCTTTGATTAGTTATGAGTTTACTTTTGTGTATGGGGTTAGATAGTAGTCCAGTTTCATTCTCTTACATGTAGCTGTCCAGTTTTTCCAACACCAGCTGCTGAAGAGGTTGTCATCTCCCCATTGTATATCCAAGGCTCCCTTATCAAATATTAATTGACTGTATATGTTTGGGTTAATGTTTGGATTTTCTATTCTGTTCCACTGGTCTGTGGGTCTGTTTTTGTGCCAATACCAAATTGTCTTGATTACTGTGGCTTTGTAGAGCTTGAAGTCAGGGAGTGTAATTCCCCCTGTTTTATTCCTCCTCAGGATTGCTTTGGCTATTCGGGGTCTTTTGTGGTGCCATATGAATTTTAGAATTATTTGTTCCAGTTCATTGAAGAAAGCTGTTGGTAGTTTGATAGGGATTGTGTTGAATCTGTAGATTGCTTTAGGTAGTATAGCCATTTTGACAACATTTATTCTTCCTAGCCAAGAGCATGGGATGCATTTCCATTTGTTAGTGTCCTCGTTAATTTCTCTTAGGAGTGTCTTGTAGTTTTCAGAGTACAGGTCTTTCACTTCCTTCGTTAGGTTTATTCCTAGGTATTTTATTCTTTTTGATGCAGTTGTGAATTGAATTGTTTTTCTGATTTCTCTTTCTGTTAGTTCATCGTTAGTGTATAGCAAAGCAACAGATTTCTGTGTTTTATTTTTGTATCCTGCAACTTTGCTGAATTCAGATATTAGTTCTAGTAGTTTTGGAGTGGAGTCTTTAGGGTTTTTTATGTACGATACCATGTCATCTGCAAATAGTGACAATTTGACTTCTTCTTTACCTATCTGGATGCCTTGTACGTCTTTGTTTTGTCTGATTGCCATGGCTAGGACCTCCAGTACTATGTTGAATAACAGTGAAGAGAGTCGGCATCCCTGTCTTGTTCCTGATCTTAGATGAAAAGCTTTCAGCTTCTCGCTGTTAAGTATGATGTTAGCTGTGGGTTTGTCATATATGGTCTTTATGATGTTGAGGTACTTGCCGTCTATACACATTTTGTTGAGAGTTTTAATCATGAATGGGTGCTGAATTTCGTCAAATGCTTTTTCAGCATCTATGGATATGATCATGTAGTTTTTGTTCTTCTTTTTATTGATGTGGTGGATGATGTTGATGGATTTTCCAATGTTGTACCATCCTTGCATCCCTGGGATGAATCCCACTTGATCATGGTGTATGATCCTCTTGATGTATTTTTGAATTTGGCTTGCTAATATTTTGTTGAGTATTTTTGCATCTCCGTTCATTACGGATATTGGTCTGTAATTTTCTTTTTTGCTAAGGTCTTTGCCAGGTTTTGGTATTAGAGTGATGCTGGCTTCATAGAATGAGTTTGGAAGTATTCCCTCCTCTTCTATTTTTTGGAAAACGTTAAGGAGAATGGGTGTTAATTCTTCTCTATATGTCTGATAGAATTCAGTGGTGAATCCATGTGGTCTGGGAGTTTTGTTCTTGGGTAGTTTTTTCATTACCTATTCAATTTCATTGCTGGTGATTGGTCTGTTTAGTTTTTCTGTTTCTTGCTTGGTCAGTCTTGGAAGGTTGTATTTTTCTAAGAAGTTGTCCATTTCTTCTAGGTTTTCTAGCTTGTTAGCATATAGATTCTCATAATATTCTCTTTTAATTCTTTGTATTTCTGTGGGGTCTGTCGTGATTTTTCTTTCTCATTTCTGCTTCTGTTTATGTGTGTAGATTCTCTTTTTCTCTTAATAAGTCTGGCTAAAGGTTTATCTATTTTGTTTATTTTTTCAAATAACCAGCTCTTGGTTTCATTGATATTTTCTATTGTTTTTCTTCTCAATTTTATTTATTTCTTCTTTTAGCTTTATTATGTCCATCCTTCTGGTGACTTTGGGCCTCATTTGTTCTTCTTTTTCCAATTTCAGTAATTGTTTGTCTTTAGACTATTCACTTGGGGATGTTCTTCCTTCTTTAAATAGGCCTTGATTGCAATATACTTTCCTCTTAGAACTGCCTTTGCTGCGTCCCACAGAAGTTGTGGCTTTGTGTTGTTGTCATTAGTCTCCATATAGTCTTTGATTTCTGTTTGATTTGGTCGTTAACCCATTGATTAATTCGGAGAATGTTGTTAAGTCTCCATGTATTTGTGAGCCTTTTTGTTTTCTTTGTACAATTTATTTCTAGTTTTATACCTTTGTGATCTGAGAGGTTGGTTGGTAGAATTTCAATATTTTTGAATTTACTGAGGTTCTTTTTGTGGCCTAGTATGTGGTCTATTCTGGAAAATGTTCCATGTGCACTTGAGAAGAATGTGTATCCTGTTGCTTTTGGGTGTAGAGTTCTGTAGATGTCTGTTAGGTCCATCTGTTCTAGTGTGTTGTTCAGTGCCTCTTTGTTTTTACTTATTTTCTGTCTGGTTGATCTGTCCTTTGGAGTGAGTGGTGTGTTGTTCAGTGCTTCTGTCTCCTTACTTATTTTCTGTCTGGTTGATCTGTCCTTTGGAGTGAGTGGAGTGTTGAAGTCTCCTAGAATGAATGCATTGCATTCTGTTTCCCCTTTTAAATCTGTTAGTATTTTTTTTACATATGTAGTTGCTCCTGTGTTGGGCGCATAAATATTTATAATGGTTATATCTTATTATTAGATTGATTCCTTTATTATTATATAATGTCCTCCTTTGTCTCATGTGCCTTTGTTTGTTTTGAAGTCTATTTTGTCTCATACAAGTACTGCAACCCCTGCTTTTTTCTCCCTATTAGTTGCATGAAATATCTTTTTCCATACCTTCACTTTTAGTCTGTGTATGTCTTTGGGTTTAAAGTGAGTATCTTGAAGGCAGCATATAGCTGGGTCTTGTTTTTTTATCCATTCAATGACTCTGTCTTTTGATTGGTGCATCAGAGTTAGTGTGATTATTGATAGGTGTGTACTTCTTGCCATTG
>JAVSCE010004114.1:0-13611 GCA_032199065.1 Smutsia gigantea | reverse complement strand
CAAAATTTGTATTTGTTTGACTGTGACATCACAAAAGACTGGACCACAGGATGACCACAGTTATTATAGAAACTATGCACGGATTGTTGCAGTAGTCTTCTCTATACCATGCTGGATACTCCCTTTGAACCTCCATCTGTTTATCAGAGTTACATTTTAAAGATGAAACTTGAATATAACAATGCTTGATTTGGAGGGATTAAAGATGGCGGCGTGAGAGGTGAGACAGAGGCTTCCTCCTAAAACCTCATATAATATGAAAATAAAGCTACATCAACTACTCTTGAAAGAGCAACAGAATGAGGATGGCAACAAACTGCATACACTGGCCATTGAATTTTTGTTTTCATTTTTCTTCATGTATTTCTTGATTTCTGTTTTAACTTGTTCATTGATCCATTGATTATTTAGAAGCATGTTGTTTAGCCTCCATGTGTCTGTAGGCTTTTTTTGTTTTCTTTGGGTAATTTATTTCTAGTTTCATACCCTTGTGGTCTGAGAAGCTACTTTATACAATTTCAACCTTTTTGAATTTATTGGTTCTCTTTTTGTGGGCTATTATGTGATCTCTACTGAAGAATGTGCCATGTACACTTGAGAAAAATGTGTATCCTGCTGATTTTGGGTGGAGTGTTCTGTAGATGTCTGTTAAGTTCATCTGATCTAATATATTGTTCGGTGCTTCTGTGTCCTTTATTTATTTTCTGTCTGGTTGATCTTTCTATTGATGTGAGTGATGTGTTAAAGTCTCCTAAAATGAATGGGTTGCAATCTGTTTCCCCCTTTAATTCTCTTAGTCTTCGTTTTACATATTTACGTGCTCCTACATGGGGTGCATAGATATTTATAATGGTTATATCTTCTTGTTGGACTGACCCCTTTATCATTATGTAATGTTCTTCTTTGTCTCTTGTTACTTTCTTTGTTTTGAAATGTATTTTGTCTGATATAAGTACTGCTACTTCTGTTTTTTTCTCCCTATTATTTGTATGGAATATCTTTTTCCATCCCTCCACTTTTAGTCTGTGTATGTCTTTGGGTCCAAAATGAGTCTCTTGTAGGCAGCATATAGATGCATCTTGTTTCTTTATCCCTTGTGCCACTCCATGTCTTTTAATTGGTGCATTCAGTCCATTTACATTTATGGTGATTATTGATAGATATATACTTATTGCTATTTTATTAATTGTTTTCTGGCTGCTTTTTATAGCTCCTCTCTGTTCCTTTCTTCCTCTTTTATACCCTTCTCTTGTTATTTGATGGTTTTCTTTAGTGTTGTGATTAGATTTCTCTTTTTAAATTTTTTTGTGTATCTATTGTAGGCTTTAGTTTTGTGGTTACCACAGGTTCAAGGATAGGTTCCTTACTATATAACAGTCTATATTAAGTTGCTGATCACTCTCTTTCAAACACAATATAAAATACTATTTTTTTCTTCTTCCTCCTCCACACTTTATGTATTAGATGTCACAATCTGTACTTTTTGTGTATCCCTTAACTGATTTTGTATATAGTTCATTTTGCGTCTTTTGTTTTGCTTTAGTTTCATACTTGCTTAGTAATTAATTGGTCTACTACCTTTACTGTGAGCTTGTTTTTCAGTGGTGAAAGCTGTTTAGCTGTAGGAACATTTCCATCTACAGCAGTTCCTTTAACATATCCTGTAAGGCTAGCTTAGTGTTGGTGAATTCCTTCAGCTTTTGTTTATCTGGAAATTATTTAGTCCCTGCTTCAAATTTAAATGATAAACTTGTTGGGTGGAGGATTCTTGATCCATTCTCCTTCTGTTTCAGTACAGTAAATATTTAATGCCACTCCATTCTGGCCTGTAAAGTTTCTGCTGAGAAGTCTGCTGATAGCCTGATGGGGTTTCCTTTGTAAGTAATCTTTTTCTTTCTCTTCCTGCTTTCAGTACTTTCTCCTTACCTTGATCTTTACCATTTTAATTATTATATGTCTTGGTATTGTCTTTCTGGCATTCCTTTTGTTAGGGGCTCTCTGTGCTGCCATGACCTGAGTGTCTATTTCCCTCCCCATTTTGGAAAGTTTTCAACAATTATTTCCTCAAAGAGACTTTCTATCCTTTTGTCTCTTTCTTCTCCTTCTGTTACCCTATTATATGAATATTGTTTCATTTGGATTGCTCAAACAACCCTTTTATCATTCTTTCATTCCTAAAGATCCTTTTTTCTCTCTGTTCCTCATCTTCGTTGTGTTCCTGCCCCATAATTTCCATCTCATTGATTGTCTCCTCTACTTTCAGTAATCTACTATTCATTCCCTCCATTGTATGTTTCATTTTAGTTACTGTATTCTTCAGCTCTGAGTGGCTCTTTTTCAATTCTTCTATCTCTTTGTTTAAGTCCTCCCTGAGGATGTTGAATATTTTTCTGTAAGTCAGTGAACATGTTTATCAATTTTACTTTGAAATCTCTATTAAGAACATCGTTGATCACTATTTCACTTATCCCTCTTTCTCATGTCTTATTTTGTAGTTTTGCTTGGAACATATTCCTCTACCTCCTCATTTTGTCAGGGTTTTGTTTCTTCCTTTGTATTAGATGGATCTGCTATGCTTCCTGGACTTTAGAGTAATAGCTTTATGAAGGAGGCATCCTATGGTACCCAGACTCTTTACTCTCCAGTACATAGTTCTACTTTGCAGGAGCCCCAGCTCTTGATGGTGTGCAGTATGTGGGCCGCCTTTCTGTCTGTCAGACTAGAGGTCTGAGTCTGTGTCAGCAGTTTGCTTTAGCTGCCTTTCTGATATGAGGCGAACCCTCTGCTGGGATAACTGTGGTGGAGCTGCCTTCTGCCTGCCCTGCAGCAATGACTGGGCTGCAGGGTTAATGGGGGTGGGCAGTGTCATTTTACAGTTCTGGAGATAGGTAGGTCATTTAGCCCTATGGGGAGGAAGGAGCCCTGGGACTGGCTCCTGCAGGTACCTCCTCAGTTGGGCTGAAACAGGGAGAGAAAGCTGGGAGAGTCTCCCTCTGCCTGCCAGGCAGCAAAGTCTGATGCTGCTGCTGGGTTGAGTGGGTTGGCTCACTGGCAGTGCATGCAGGGAGGTGACTCAGGGATGAGTTGCCAGTGAGCGGGATGGAGTGTCGGGCTCCTAAGAATTCCTGACCTATTGAGCTGAGGGAGGGCTTGGGAGGTATTGTCTACCTTCCCTTTCTCCTGAGAAGAGAGCTCCGTGCAACCCTCACCCTTTTGGCACCTTTCTCACTGCTGGCAAGTCTGTTAAATTGCCACCTCTGCTTTGGGTCTCAGGACTGGCAGAATGTGCCTGTCCTCCACAAGCAGCTGGAGTATCAGCCTCCCAGAATGTTCCAGCTGTTCCTGGTGTTCAGCCCCACTAATCACCAGAAAACCATGTAATGTGGGCTCTTGCTCCTTGAGCAGATCTCCAGGGTTAGGTGTACAATTTTCCTGAGCTCCTGTTCCCTCCCCACTCTGTTCCTTTCTCCCACTTGTGGGCTGTGGTCAGGGGAAGGCTTGGGTCCCACTCAATAACAGCCACTTTACCCTTTTCTGCATGGTCTTTTCTTCTTCCCCAGGTATAGGTGATCTGTTCTGCAGTCTTCAGGTTGTATTCAGATTTAGTTGTATTTGCTGTATTTTCTTCTCTTATGCGTTTTTGGGAGGAGGTTTCTGCCTTGTCTTCCTCCTCCACCATCTTTTTCTCCCTCCCTGTGGATGGTCTCCTTCATAATGTGTGTCCTAAATGTGTATGCTTTAGTTCAGTTTTTGACTCTCTGCTTTTCTCTAAATATACACTATCTCATATGCTTTTGAATGCCACCAAAATGTGCATGACTCCCAAAACTTTCTCCAGGCTATACTATTTCTCCAAGCTCTTTTCATCTTCAGATCCCTGCTGGATATATCCACTTGCTTGTTTCTCCTAAAATCAATACATCTTGAAACAAGTTCACTACCTCTGCTACTCTCCCTGTGAAGTGACCTCTCTGTCTCCTGTATTTCTTCCTTCTAAGTCCCTTAAATAAAAGTCCAGGCTCATCCTCTTAATATACCATTCTCATTATGTCACTAAATGACTAAATCTATTGTCTTTACATTGAAATCCTAATTCATAATTTTGGCATTTAATCTTCCTAATAATCTGGTCCCAATAGTCTTGTCCAAACTTGTCTTCCATTATTTCTTAGAAGAATTTAACTGCCAACCTCCAGATTTCTACACTATTCTTGCTATATTTTAATTCTATATTGTTAAAACCTTCCAAAGGATTCTTATTGTGCCAGATAGTTAGTGTCCATTTAGATTTACTCATGTTTACCACTTTCTTTGCTCTTTACTCCTCTTTTCCTGGAGTGCATCCTGTGGAATATCTTTAGTTCTGGTTCAAACCTTCTAATGGATATTTAAGTTTTTGTTTGTTTGAAAAAGTTTTTATTTTTGAGTGTTATATTTTGCTGACTACAGATTTCTGGGTTAGTAGTTATCTTTAAGCAATTGGAGTCATCATTCCATTGTCTTCCAATTTCTTTTGTTGCTTTTGAGACATCAGCAGTTGTTTGATTTGCTTCTTTGTAAGTAATATGCCATGTTTAAATTCAGGATGCTTTCAAGATTTCCTCTGCTTTGTTTTACTGCAGTCTTACTCGAATATTCCCAGATGTGGATTTCTGTTATCTTGATTGATGTTTCTAGGTTTTTAAAATTTTTGTGGATTGGGTTTTTTCATTAGTTTAGGAAAATTGACAATTATATCCTCAAATATTACCTCTGCCCTATCTTTTCCTCTCTTGTCCTTCTGGGTTCCAATCAAACATATGCCAAATCTTCTCACTCTATCCTCTATCTCTTACCCTCTATTCTTTCTGATTAGTCTATCATTTTTCTACATATGCTGGATTCTGGATACTTTGTTTTGGCTTATTTTAAGTTTATCAATTTCTCTTCAGCTGTGTCTAATCTGCTGTTATACCCACCAAAGACCTTCTAATTTAATCATTCAGTGTCTAGAAGTATATTTGGTTCTTTTTCACATCTGCAGAGCATATTCTCTAAGCATAGTAACCATAGATATTTTATAGTCTGTGGCAGATAAGTCCAAATTCCTATGGGTTTGTTTCTGCTATTTTTCTGTTGGTTCATCCACATGATATATAGTTTCTGTATGTACCTGGTTGGCTTTGACTGTAGCCGGACAATGAAATCTTAATAATTATTAAGAAAAATAATTCAAGGTGGAGGGTGAAGGTACACTCACCAGAAAAGATTTTTGTTTGTTTCTGTCATGCACCAGGGTGCATTAGTAATTTGGGACCATGTTAATCTAAATTCATGGCTTGAGAGTCCCTGTACTACACATTGTTAAAAAACAAAATTCAACCAATAAATTTGAAGATCTAATTGGCTTTATTAAGTGATTCATGAATCAGGCAGCATCCTATCTAGCAAATAGAGAAATGCTCCAGGGAGTTGTACAAAATGGGAGGTTTTTATAGACAGGAAGGTGAGGCAAAAAGTGATTAGCAAAAGAAGAGAATAGGATTTGTTTCAGATAAGGTCACTTTCCCTTAGAAGAGGCAGAGGGTCTTATACAGATTAACTCACTACTGATCACGAAATTCCATACTGATCGGCTTAACAATCCACTCCTGAGAGAGACTGAAACTGCAATTAGGCAAGGCCTTAAGCCCTAGTTTGGTGACTTGGTTCAGCAGAAGTGACCCCATGTTAGGCCTGTGTTTTTCTTTTTAAAAACATGAAATGGGTTGCAAGTCTGTGGAAGGGCAAATCCAGTTCCCCTTTACCCTAGGGATGTAGCCCACTGGGGTCTGAGATTATTGACAAGGGGAATTTATCAGAATCTCTATTTTGAAAAGGTATCAGACTTTGACTTCAGTCCCACTCACTGTGTACCACTGCCAAAACCACTACTCAATTTTCACAGCTATTTAGCCCAGACTGTCAAAAGACCTCACAGCAAAAGCAACTTTTAGTACTAGGCTTACCTGTATGGAATATTGCTTTCTTGTATGTTTTGAAAAAGTAATTAGTATTTTGATACATTTAAGATGATTTTAAGATATTCCATCCTTCTTACTGGGAGCCAACAGTAGGAATTACCTAGTCCACAATTATCAGAAGCAAGAGTTTCTTTATTTTTCTTTTCAATGAACACTCTATTCAAGCCAAACTTGCCCATGGCCAGTTACCTGAAATGTGATGTGCATATTCCAAATTACTAGTTCTTTCTTATGTTATACCTTATGCTCAACTCCATTCTCTTTGCTTTTTCAATAAACCACTAACCTGTCTATCATTTGTCTCCTGTAATCTTATGCATGCATTAGGCCCTGTTCATAATCACCTCCTCTATGAGGTCTTCCCTTACTACTTCAGAATACAATGATTTATTCTCTGTAATATTATGTAGACTCTGCCTATCTTACTCCTTTGTCACATATTATATATTGCCTTTTGTTTGCTACATTTCATTGACTTTGAGACCATCTTGAGTTCAGAGTACTTCACATGAAGAAAAATTACATTAGAATTGATGAAATAGGAAGTTGTGTAAACTGCATCATTTATTGTGCATATATCTAGCTAGTAAGCTGGTCAAAAACAGAGCCTATGTCTTAGACTTTTCTGTAACCCCTTGCAATATATGTCACATGCTAGGTTCTAAATATATATATTATTTTTTTATCAAAATATAGTTGATGCACAATATTATATTGGTTTCAAGTATACAACACAGTAGTTCAACAGTTAACCACATTATTAAATCCTCACCCCAACTAATACAGCTGCTGCCAACATAGAAAAATGTTACAGAATCATTGACTATATTCTACATGCTATACTACCATTACCATGACCAACTTATATTATAATTGAGAAATTTTGCCCTTTTATCCCCCTCACCCTCCCCATCCACACACCCCAACCCCTCCCCTATGGTAGCCATTAGTTACTTCTCAGTGTCTATGGGTCTACTGCTATTTTGTTCATTTTGTTTTGTATGGTTTTTATATTCCGCAAATAAGTGAAATCATATGTTATTTGTATTTCTCTGTCTGGCTTATTTCACTTAGCCATAATACCCTCTAGCTTCATCCATGTTGTCACAAAATGGCAGGACTTTTGTTCTTTTTATGGCTGAATAATATTCCATAGTATATATGTACCACAACTTCTTGGTTTATTGGTTCTTTCTGTTTTGATTGGGAAATTTAACTGGCTCTAGAATAGTATTTCATATTTGTTGTTTAGTATTTTCTAAAACAGTCAGGACTCTGGAGGAGAAAAAAATTTCTACTTAAAATCTTATAAAATATCAAAAAGTATATTGCTGTAGTTTACAGCATTTTATGTAGCCTATCTTTTAAAAAATCAAACTTTCTTATTTTGAGATAATTAGAGATTAACATGCAGTTGTGAAAATACAGAGGAGTTCCCAAATACCTTCTTCCCAGTATCCCTCAATGATAACATATATATTTTTATTTTGGTATCGTTAATGTACAATCACTTGAACAACATTATGGTTACTAGACCCCCTATTATTAAGTCCCTCCCACATATCCCACTACAGTCACTGTCCATCAGTGTAGTAAAATGCTATAGAATCATTACTTGTCTTCTCTATAAATACTGACTTTCCCGTATCCCCACCACTGCATTATGTGTGCTAATTGTGATGCTCCTTTTCCCCCCGTATCCCTCTGATCCTCCCCAGTCCCTTTCCCTTTGGTAACTGTTAGTCCATTCTTGGGTTCTGTGAGTCTGCTGCTGTTTTGTTCCTTCAGTTTTTCCTTTGTTCTTATACTCCACAGATGAGTGAAATCATTTGGTACTTGTCTTTCTCCACCTGGGTTAATTCACTGAACATAATACTCTCTAGCTCCATCCATGTTGTTGCAAATGGTACGATTTGTTTTTTTGAGGCTGAATATTCTACTGTGTATATGTACCACTTGTTCTTTATCCACTCACCTACTGATTAACACTTCAGGTGCTTCCATATCTTGGCTATTCTAAATAGTGCTGCAATAAACATAGAGGTGCATATGTCTTTTTGAATCAGGGATCTTGTTTTCTTTGGGTAAATTCCTCAGAGTGGAAATTCCTGGGTCAAATTGTCTTTCTATTTTTTTGTTTTTTTAAGGAACCTCCATATTGCTTTCCACAATGGTTGAAATAATTTACATTCCCACCAAGAGTGTAGTAGGGTTCCCCTTTCTCTGCATCCTCGCCAGCATTTATTGTTTCTTGTCTTTTGGATGTTGGCCATCCTAACTGGTGTGAGGTGCTATCTCATTGTGGCTTTAATTTGCATTTCTCTGATGATTAGTGATGTGGAGCATCTTTTCATGTATCCGTTGGCCATCTGAATTCCTTCTTTGGACAAGTGCTGTTCAGACCCTCTGCCCATTTTTTAATCGGGTTATTTGCTTTTTGATTGTTAAGGCACGTGAGCTCTTTATATATTTCGGATGTCAACCCCTTATCAGATATGTCATTTATTAATATATTCTCCCATACTGTAGGATGCCTTTTTGTTCTGCTGATGGTGTCCTTTGCTGTACAGAAGCTTTTTAGTTTGATGTAGTCCCACTTCTTCATTTTTGCTTTTGTTTCCCTTGCCCAAGGAGATATGTTCATGAAAAAGTTGCTCATGTTTATATTCAAGAGAGTTTTGCCTATGTTTTCTTCTAAGAGTTTTATTGTTTCATGACTTACATTCAGGTCTTTGATCCACTTCGAGTTTACTTTTGTGTATGGAGTTAAGCAGCAATCCAGTTTCATTCTCTTCATGTAGCTGTCAAGTTTTGCCAACACCAGGTGTTGAAGAGGCTGTCATTTCCCCATTGTATGTCCATGGCTCCTTTGTCATATATTAATTGGCCATATATGTGTGTGTTATATCTGGGCTCTGTATTCTTTTCCATTGATCTGTGGGTCTGTTCTTATGCCAGTACCATATTGTCTTGAATACTGTGGCTTTGTAATAGAGCTTGAAGTCAGGGTGCATAATCCCCCCTGCTTTATTCTTCCTTTTCAGGATTGCTTTGGCTATTCAGGGTCTTTTGTGGTTCCATATGACTTTTAGAACTATTTGTTCTAGTTCATTGAAGAATGCTTTTGGTATTTTGATAGGGATTGCATTGAATCTGTCGATTGCTTTAAGTAGGATGGTCATTTTGATAATATTAATTCTTCCTGCTGAAGAGCATGGGATGAATTTCCATTTATTAGTGTCCTCTTTAATTTCTCTTGAGAGTTTCTAGTAGTTTTATAGGTCTTTCACTTCATTGGTTAGGTTTATTGCTAGGTACTTTATTGTTTTTGATGCAATTGTTAATGGAATTGTTTTCCTGATTTCTCTTTCTGCTAGTTCATCATTAGTGTATAGGACTACAACAGATTTCTGTGTATTAATTTTGTGTCCTGCAACTTTGCTGAATTAAAATATTAGATCTAGTAGTTTGGGGCTGGATTCTTTAGGGTTTTTTATGTACAATGTCATGTTTTCTGCAAACAGGGATAGTTTAACTTGTTTTCTACCAATCTGGATGCCATTTATTTCTTTGTGTGTCTGATTGCCATGACGAGGACCTCCAGAACTACGTTGAATAAAAGTAGAGAGAGTGGGCATCCTTGTCTTGTTACCAATCTTAAAGGAAAGGCTTTCAGCTTCTTGCTGTTAAATATGATGTGGGCTATGAGTTTGTCATATATGGCCTTTATTATGTAGAGGTACTTGCCTGCTATACCCATTATGTTGAGTTTTTATCATGAAGGGGTGTTGAATTTTGTCAAATGCTTTTTCAGCATCTAAGATGATAATCATGTGATTTTTGTCCTTCTTTTTGTTGATGGAGAGGATGACATTGATGGATTTTTTAATGTTGTATCATCCTTGCATCCCTGGGATGAATCACACTTGATCATGATGTGTAATCCTACTGATGTATTTTTGAATTTGGTTTGCTAATACTTTCTTGAGGATTTTTGCATCTGTGTTCATCAGGGATGTTGGTCTGTAGTTTTCTTTTTTTGTGTGTCTTGTCTCGTTTGGTATTAGACTGATTCTGGCTTCATAGAATGAGTTTGGAAGTATTCCTTCCTCTTCTATATTTTGGAAAACTTTAAGGAAAATGGGTATTAGGTCTTCTCTAAATGTCTGCTAAAAATCAGCAGTGAAGCCAACTGCTCCGGGGGCTTTGTTCTAAGGTAGTTTTTTGATTACTGATTCAATTTCTTTGCTGGTAATTGGTCTGTTCAGATTTTCTGTTTCTTCTTAGGTCAGTCTTGGAAGGTTGTTTTTTTTTTAAAGAAAGTTGCCAATTTCTTCTAGGTTATTCAGTTTGTTAGCATATAATTTTTCATAGTATTCTCTAATAATTCTTTGTATTTCAGTGGTGTTCATAGTGATTTTTCCTTTCTCATTTCTGATTCTGTTAATGTGTGTAGATTCTCTTTTTTTTTCATGATAAGTCTGGCTAGGGGTTTATCTATTTTGTTTGTTTTCTCAAAGAACCAGGTCTTGGTTTCATTAATTCTTTCTATTGTTTTAGTCTTCTCAATTTTATTTATTTCTTCTCTGATCTTTATTATATCCCTTCTTCTACTGACGTTGGACCTCATTTGTTCTTCTTTTTCCAGTTTCAATAATTGTGAATTTAGACTGTTCATTTGGGATTGTTCTTCCTTCTTTAAATAGGCCTGGATTGCTATATACTTTCCTCTTAGCACTGCCTTTGCTGTGTCCCACAGAAGTTGTGGCATTGAGCTGTTGTGTTCATTTGTCTCCATATATTGCTTGATCTCTGTTTTAATATGGTCATTGATTCATTGATTTTAGGAGCATGTTCTTAAGCCTCCATGTGTTTGTGAGCCTTTTTGTTTTCTTTGTACAATTTATTTCTAGTTTCATACCTTTCTGATCTGAGAAGTTGGATGGTACAATTTCAATCTTTTTGACTTTGCTGAGGTTCTTTTTGTGGCCTAGTATGTGATCTATTCTGGAAAATGTTCCATGTGCACTTGAGAAAATTGTGTGTCCTGTTGCTTTTGGGTGGAGTGTTCTATAGATGTCTGTTAGTTCCATCTGTTTTTATGTGTTGTTCAGTGCCTGTGTCTCCTTACTTATTTTCTGTCTGGTTGATCTGTCCTTTGGAGTGAGTGGTGTGTTGAAGTCTCCTAAAATGAATGCATTGCTTTCTATTTCCTCCTTTAATTCTGTTAGTATTTGTTTCACATATGCTGGTGCTCCCGTATTGGGTGCATATATATTTAGAATGGTTATATCTTCTTGTTGGACTGACCCCTTTGTCATTACATAATGTCCTTCTTTGTCTCTTGTCACTTTCTTTGTTTTGAAGTCTATTTTGTCTGATACAAGTACTGCAACTCCTGCTTTTTTCTCTTCATTAGTTGCATGAAATATCTTTTTCCATCCCTTCACTTCTAGTCTGTGTATGTCTTTGGGTTTGAAGTGAGTCTCTTGTAGGCAGCATATAGATAGGTCTTGCTTTTTTATCCATTCTGTAACTCTATGTCTTTTGATTGTTGCATTCAGTCCATTTACATTTAGGCTGATTATCAATACATATGTACTTATTGCCATTGCAGGCTTTAGATTTGTGGTTACCAAGGGTTCAAGGGAAGCTTCCTTACTATCTAACTGTCCAGTTTAATTTGCTTAGTATGCTAATTTCAAACACAATCTAGAGGTTCCTTTTTTTCTCCCTTCTTCTTCTTCTTCCTCCACTCTTTATATATTAGGTGTCATATTATGTACTCTGTGTATCCCTTGAACAATTTTATGGGTAGTTGATTTAATTTTGCATTTGCTTAATAATTAATTTTTCTACTTCCTTTACTGTGATTTTTTTACTCTGTTGATAGCTATTTAGCTTTAAGAGCACTTCCATATATAGGAGTCCCTTTAAAATACACTGTAGAGATGTTTTGTAGGAGGTAAATTCCCTCAACTTTTGCTTATCTGGAAATTGTTGAATCCCTCCTCGAAATTTAAATGATAATCTTGCTGGATAGAGTATTCTTGGTTCGAGGCCCTTGTTTCATTGCATTAAATATATCATGCTACTCCCTTCCTGCCTGTAAGGTTTCTGCTGATAGTCTGATGGGCTTTCCTTTTTTAGGTGATCTTTTTTCTCTCTCTGGCTGCTTTTAATTCTCTCTCCTTGTCCTTGATTTTTTCCATTTTAATTATTGTATGTCTTAGTGTTGTCTTTTTAGGGTCCCTTGTGTTAGGAGATCTCTGCACTTCCATATCCTGAGAGACTATTTCCTTCTCCAGATTGGGGAAGTTTTCAGCAATTATTTCCTCAAAGAGACTTTCTATCTTTTTCTCTCTCTTCTCTTGGTACCCCTATAATGTGAATATTGTTCCATTTGTATTGGTCACACACTTCTCTTATTATTCTTTCATTCCTAGAGATCCTTTTTTCTCTCTGTGCCTTAGCTTCTTTGTTTTCCTGTTCTCTAATTTCTATTTCATTTACCGTTTCTTCTTCCTCATCCAATCTACTTTTAAATCCCTCCATTGTATGTTTCATTTTAGATACTGTATTTTTCAAAGTTTCTGTCTCTTTCTTGAAGTCCTCCTTGAGAACTTGAACATTTTTCTGTAACTCTGTGAGCATATTTATGATTTTTATTTTGAAACCTTTATCAAGAAGATTCGTGATTTCAGTTTCATTTAGCCCTCTTTCTGGCATCTTCTGTTGTATTTTTGTTTGTACAAAATATTTTTTTGCCATTTCACTTTTCTAGTGATTCTTATGGAATAATAACTTTGTGTGGGTGGCACCCTCTACTGCCCAGAAACTCTACTCTCTGGAGCTGCTGAGCACCTGTAGCTATGGATGGGTTTTCAGGCAAGCAGAACCAGCACCTGCAAAGAAGAAAGAGCTCTTTCCTGCTTCTCAGCTGTAGTGGCTGCCTCCATTGCCATGTCCAGTGGGCTGAGTATGCAGGGAGGAGTCTCTGTGCCATGCCCCTGTATCTGCCATTGGAGGAGCCACCCTCCTATTGGCCTGGCTTGATGGCTGGGCCTGCAGGTGTGCAGGACCTGTGCCTGCTGGGAAGAAGGAGTTGTAGGCTATGTGTCACTGTGTGGGGCCTTGGGTCTGCATTGCCTGCCAGGGGGATGGAGTGTCTGAAGCCTCTGAGAGTTTTCAATATGCTGGGCTGAGTGTGCTGGGATGATTTTGTCCATCTGTCCTTTCTCCTGAGCAATGAGCTCTGTGTAATCTTTGCCCCTTTAGCACCCATCTCACTGTCAGGAAGTCTTTTAAAGTGCCCACCTTTCTTTTGTCCCTGAGGGGACACTTGTGCGTACCTGTTCTGCAGAAGTGACTTGAATCACAGTCTCTCTGAGTATTCTGCCTGTCTTTGCTTCCTAACCCCACAAATCTCTAGAGTACCACATAATGTAGGTTTGTGTTCTTGGAGCAGATCTCCAGGGCTTGGTCTTTAGCAGTCCTAGGCTTTTACTCCCTTGCTGCTCCATTTCTCTTCCTCCCACCTGTTGGCTGGGGTGGGGATAGGGCTTGGGTCCTGTCGAATCATGGCTTTGCTACTTTACCCTTTTCTGTG
>JAVSCE010004113.1:0-175184 GCA_032199065.1 Smutsia gigantea | reverse complement strand
CATACTGAATACTTTCCAGATCTCATAACCTTCTGTCTGGATTTTAGTCATTTTTGTACAGGTGCATATGCTCCTCTTTCAGCTTTAGCGATCAGTTTTAGTACTGACTTGTATGTGGTAGGTGTTAAATAAATGTTTGTTCAGTTGGCTTTCTTTAGGCTGTATGTAATATTCATGTCATGGGAATATATGTATGTGTATGTATACATATAGTCACAAAATGGGACCTGTGGAGAGGGGAATACATTTCTCTCATAACATTAGAGCAAATTTACATCATTATTATAATTGTGTTTGTTGATGTCCATCTCTTAGAATCAATCTAATGAGAAACAGAAAAATATATTTCCATGTTAATGTGCTTATGCTACAAAGTGTGTTCAAGAGCTCCCAGAGAAAGTCAATGTAATGAGAAGTATGTGTTTGGTATGTTACTTATAGTTAGTTAATGGTTAACCAATACGAAAGCTAAAAATAATGTTATAAATACTCAACAGTGGGAAGAAGAGAAAGGGATAGAGGGAGCAAGTTAAATGAACTCAGTGCTCATATTTCATAATGATGGAAGTCAATAGATATGATCTAAAGTTAGTAAGTCAAGATCTAAGAAGAAACAAACTTCCTACTAAGTTTTGAAGAGATAACCATCAAAATCCCTAGAAACAGAAAAAGTTGAGAGATATTATCCTTGTAGAATGTGTCTGCAGGAGGGGAGAAATGAGATAAGTGATTACTGCTTTTCATTATAGATCTTTGATTCCAACAAGGTAAAAATCAGGAGAAAAAGTTATACAGATTCCTACTTTATGATTCAACTTCCTTAAAGCTATTTTCCTTAAATGCATTTTCTTTGCCTCTGGATATTCCTCAATATCTTACTATGAACTGATTATAATGATTTTTTTTTAAAGCTAGTGTTGACTTGCCATGGTGGAAAGTATTCAGGCCTTCACACAAGAACAGTGTTATGGGCGGAAATTTAGATCTCTATAAAATTGACCCTTACATATTATACTAGAGCTTAGAATCTTTATGCAATTAGGAAACTTCCCAAACTCTCTTATGAGCAGCTGCATCATGAAGCCTATTTAGTAGCTCATGATAGCTCCTCCCAAGGAAATAGCGTATATTCTTCATTATTGCTGCTCTGTTTAGACACAAAAACATAGAGAGGGCTTATTGGTTATGTTTGTGAATAGGTATTTATAAGAATGCTGAGTACTTATTGAAATTAAAAGTTCTGGAAGCTTAGGAGTCTGGGTTAAGAGGAAGGTAGTTCATGTTATTGGTTCCCGGACACTTCAGAGGAGTTAGTGGACTCTTTTTTTTTTTTAATTAACAGACTGTATTTCTAGAATAGTATTAAGTTCACAGCAAAACTGAATAGAAGTGACTTCTAGTTTCTGGTTCTGCATGTAAGGAGCTTGAGACTAGCCACTCCTTCCTAACAACAAGTACAAATCTTAACAGACTGAACGATCAACTCCTAGGATCCATTAGAGAGTGGGGGACACAGGACAAACCACCGTCCCAAGATTGGAGAGGCAGGCAGGCAAATGCAGAGATCATGGCTGACCACAGCAGAGACTCCTAAGGAAACCGCCCTGGGAACCGTGCTGGGTAGGAGAATCTGGACCATGAGGGATGAATTGCTGGAAGCTCAGTATGGACGACTCCGAGAGGTAAAAACTCCAAGGGAACCCAGTCATGGGGATGGGGGTGGGAGGCACATTTTTGTGAGTTTTACTGCAAGAAGTTCGACCAAGTTCTCACAGCAAATACTGAAGAAAACTCGTCTCATGCTTCTGGTAGTGGGAGTGGAAAAACAAGCCACTTTTTCTGAATTTGTTTCCACTCACCTCATCCTCATTTAATTTAGCATCATAATGCAAACCATTATGCTCAATGTAAGTTGAAAATGTTTAAGGCTGTGAAAACCTGTGCAAGTTTATTATTGTAACTGAATACTAAAGTACAATATTAGAGAAATACATATTATTTTCAGTCTCTTTGATGACACATTATATTTTGAGCTGCTAACATGTATGTAAAAACTTTTTATGTTTATGAGTATTCAAGGAGAAGCCACATTTTATTTGAATGTGGAAGTCTAATGAAACTGTTGATTAAAATTTGTATTTAGCAATATGGAGAAATGAACTTAGAAAACAAAGGAAATTGTCACACTACAGACATGGTCCCTAGCAACAAAACTTCTCATGATATTGGGTTTTGATGCTTTAATGATATGGCAAATCATTTTTTTTAATATAATTTATTTTATTATCATTAATTTACAATTACATGTGCAATATTACGATTATTAAACTACCCCTTCATCAGGTCCCCCCCCCCCCCCCCATTACAGTCACTGTCCATCAGCGTAGTGAGATGCTATAGAATCACTACTTGTCTTCTCTGAGTTGTACTGCCCTCCCCGTGCCCTCCCAACATTACATTTGCTAATCGTAATGCCCCTTTTTCCCTCTTATCCCTCCCTTCCCGCCCATTTTCCCCAGTCCCTTTCCCTTTGGTAACTATTAGTCCGTTCTTGGGTTCTGTGAGTCTGCTGCTGTTTTGTTCCTTCAGTTTTTTTCTTTGTTCTTATACTCCACATATGAGTGAAATCATTTGATACTTGTCTTTTTCGGCTTGGCTTATTTCACTGAGCATAATACCCTCTAGCTCCATCCATGTTGTTGCAAATGGTAGGATTTGTTTTCTTCTTATGGCTGAATAATATTCCATTGTGTATATGTACCACATCTTCTTTATCCATTCATCTACTGATGGACACTTAGGTTGCTTCCATTTCTTGGCTATTGTAAATAGTGCTGCAATAAACATAGGGGTGCATCTGTCCTTTTCAAATTGGGCTGCTGCATTCTTAGGGTAAATTCCTAGGAGTGGAATTCCTGGGTCAAATGGTATTTCTATTTTGAGTTTTTTGAGGAACCTCCATACTGCTTTCCACAATGGTTGAACTAATTTGCATTCCCACCAGCAGTGTAGGAGGGTTCCCTTTTCTCCACATCCTCGCCAACATTTGTTGTTGTTTGTGTTTTGGATGTTGGCCATCCTCACTGGTGTGAGGTGATATCTCATTGTGGTTTTAATCTGCATTTCTCTGATGATTAGCGATGTGGAGCATCTTTTCATGTGCCTGTTGGCCATCTGAATTTCTTCTTTGGAGAAGTGTCTATTCATGTCCTCTGCCCATTTCTTAATTGGATTATTTGCTTTCTGTTTGTTAAGGTAAATGAGTTCTTTATATATTTTGGATGTCAACCCTTTATCAGATACGTTTTTTATGAATATATTCTCCCATACTGTAGGATGTCTTTTTGTTCTACTGATGGTGTCCTTTGTGTACAGAAGTTTTACAGCTTGATATAGTCCCACTTGTTCATATTTGCTTTTGTTTCTCTTGCCCGGGGAGATATGTTCATGAGGAAGTTGCTCATGTTTATGTCCAAGAGTTTTTTGCCTATGTTTTTTTCTAAGAGTTCTATGGTTTCATGACTTACATTCAAGTCTTTGATCCACCTTGAGTTTACCTTTGTGTATGGGGCTAGACAGTAGTCCAGTTTCATTCTCTTACATGTAGCTGTCCAGTTTTTCCAACAACAGCTGCTGAAGAGGCTGTCATCTCCCCATTGTATATCCAAGGCACTTTTATCAAATATTAATTGACTGTATATGTTTGGGTTAATGTTTGGATTTTCTATTCTGTTCCACTGGTCTGTGGGTCTGTTTTTGTGCCAATACCAAATTGTCTTGATTACTGTGGCTTTGTAGTAGAGCTTGAAGTCAGGGAGTGTAATTCCCCTGTTTTATTCCTCCTTCTCAGGATTGCTTTGGCTATTCGGGGTCTTTTGTGGTTCCATATGAATTTTAAAATTATTTGTTCCAGTTCATTGAAGAAAGCTGTTGGTAGTTTGATAGGGATTGCATTGAATCTGTAGATTGCTTTAGGTAGTATAGCCATTTTGACAATATTTATTCTTCCTAGCCAAGAGAATGGGTTGCATTTCCATTTGTTGGTGTCCTCTATAATTTCTCTTAGGAGTGTCTTGTAGTTTTCAGAGTACAGGTCTTTCACTTCCTTCGTTAGGTTTATTCCTAGGTATTTTATTCTTTTTGATGCAATTGTGAATGGAATTGTTTTTCTGATTTCTCTTTCTGTTAGTTCATCATTAATGTATAGGAAAGCAACAGATTTCTGTGTGTTAATTTTGTATCCTGCAACTTTGCTGAATTCAGATATTAGTTCTAGTAGTTTTGGAATGGAGTCTTTAGGGTTTTTTATGTACAGTATCATGTCATCTGCAAATAGTGACAATTTGACTTCTTCTTTACCAATCTGGATGCCTTGTATGTCTTTGTTTTGTCTGTTTGCTGTGGCTAGGACGTCCAGTACTATGTTGAATAACAGTGCAGAGAGTGGGCATCCCTGTCTTGTTCCTGATCTTAGATGAAAAGCTTTCAGTGTCTCGCTGTTAAGTATGATGTTAGCTGTGGGTTTTTCATATATAGCCTTTATGGTGTTGAGGTGCTTGCCGTCTATACCCATTTTGTTGAGAGTTTTAATCAGGAATGGATGCTGAATTTTGTAAACTGCTTTTTCAGCATCTATGGAGATGATCATGTGGTTTTGTTCTTCTTTTTGTTGATGTGGTGGATGATGTTGATGGATTTTCGAATGTTGTACCATCCTTGCATCCCTGAGATGAATCCCACTTGATCATGGTGTATGATCATGTTGATGTATTTTTGAATTTGGTTTGCTAATATTTTGTTAAGTATTTTTGCATCTATGTTCATCAGCGATATTCTTCGGTAATTTTCTTTTTTGGTGAGGTCTTTGCCCAGTTTTGGTATTAGAGTGATGCTGGCTTCATAGAATGAGTTCGGATGTATTCCCTCCTCTCCTATTTTTCGAAAAACTTTAAGGAGAATGGGTGTTATTTCTTCTCTGTATGTCTGGTACAATTCAGAGGTGAATCCATCTAGTCCGGGGGTTTTGTTCTTGGGTAGTTTTTTGATTACTGATTCAATTTCATTGCTTCTGATTGGTCTGTTTAGGTTTTCAGTTTCTTGCTTGGTCAGTCTTGGTAGGTTGTATTTTTCTAAGAAGTCGTCCATTTCTTCTATGTTTTCCAGCTTGTTAGCATATAGATTCTCATAATATTCTCTTATAATTCTTTGTATTTCTGTGGAATCCGTTGTTATTTTTCCTTTCGCATTTCTGATTCTGTTTATGTGTGTAGATTCTCTTTTTCTGTTAATGAGTTTGGCCAGGGCTTTATCTATTTGGTTTACTTTTTCATAGAACCCGCTCTTGGTTTCATTGATTTTTTTCTATTGTTTTATTCTTCTCAATTTTATTTATTTCTTTTCTGATTTTTATTATGTCCCTCCTTCTGGTGACTTTGGGCCTCATTTGTTCTTCTTTTTCCAATTTCAGTAATTGTGTCTTTGAGCTGTTCATTTGGGAATGTTCTTCCTTTGTTAATTAGGCCTGGATTGCAATATACTTTCCTCTTAGAACTGCCTTCGCTGCGTCCCACAGAAGTTGTGGCTTTGTGTTGTTGTTGTCATTAGTCTCCATATATTCTTTGATTTCTGTTTTGATTTGGTCGTTAACCCATTGATTAATTAGGAGAATGTTGTTAAGTCTCCATGTATTTGTGATCCTTTTTGATTTCTTTCTAAAATTTATTTCTAGTTTTATACCTTTGTGATCTGAGAAGTTGGTTGGTAGAATTTCAATATTTTTGACTTTACTGAGGTTCTTTTTGTGGCCTAGTGTGTGATCTATTCTGGAAAATGTTCCATCTGCACCTGAGAAGAATGTGTATCTTTTTGCTTTTGGGTGCATCGTTCTGTAGATGTCTGTTAGGTCCATCTGTTCTAGTGTGTTGTTCAGTGCCTCTGTGTCTTTACTTATTTTCTGTCTGGTTGATCTGTCCTTTGGAGTGAGTGGTGTATTGAAGTCTCCTAAAATGAATGCATTTCTGTCTGTTTCCTCCTTTAATTCTGTTAGTATTTGTTTCATATATGCTGTCGCTCCTGTTTTGGGTGCATATATATTTATAATGGTTGTATCTTCTTGTTGGACTGACCCCTTTATCATTATGTAATGTCCTTCTTTATCTCTGCTCCCTTCTTCGTTTTGAAGTCTATTTTGTCTGATACAAGTACTACAACACCTACTTTTTTCTCTTTGTTGTTTTCATGAAATATCTTTTATATCCCTTCACTTTTAGTCTGTGTATATCTTTGGGTTTGAGGTGAGTCTCTTGTAAACAGCATATAGATGGGTCTTGCTTTTTATCCATTCTGTTATTCTGTGTCATTTGACTGGTGCATTCAGTCCTTTTACATTTAGGGTGATTATTGAGAGATATGTACTTATTGCGATTGCTCGCTTTAGATTTGTGGTTACCAAAGTTTCAAGGGTTACTTCTTTACTATATAACAATCTAACTTAACTTTCTTGTTAAGTTATTGTAAACACCGTCTGATGTTTCTTTATTTCTCTCACTTCTTATTCTTCCTCCTCCATTCTTTATATACTAGGTGTTTTATTCTTTGCCTTTAGTTAGTATTTGGATCATCTCCTTTCTTTGCTATGCTTTTATTTTCTCTGGTGACATCTTTTTAGCTTAGAGGTGCTTCCCTCTAGAGCAATCCGTTTAAGATATCCTGTAGTGGTGGTTTATGATAGGCAAACTCTCTCAACTTTCGTTTGTCTGGAAATTGTTTAATCCTTCCGTCATATTTAAATGATAATCATGCTGGATTCTTGGTTCGAGGCCCTTCTGTTTCATCACGTTAAATATATCATGCCATTCTTTTCTGGCCTGTAATGTTTCTGTTGAGAAGTCTGATGATAGTCTGGTGGGTTTTCCTTTGTAGGTGATCTTTTTTCTCTCTCTAGCTGCCTTTAATACTCTGTCTTTATCTTTGATCTTTGCCATTTTAATTATTATGTGTCTTGGTGTTTTCTTCTTTGTGTCCCTTGTGTTGGGAGATCTGTGGGCTTCTGTTTACTGTGAGGCTATTTCCTTCCCTAACGAGAGAAAGTTTTCAGCAATTATTTCTTCAAAGTCACTTTCTATCCTTTTTTCTCTCTCTTCTTCCTCTGGTACTCCTATAATGCGAATATTGTTCCGTTTGGATTGGTCACACTGTTTTCTTAATATTCTTTCATTCCTAGATATCCTTTTATCTCTCTCTGCCTCAGCTTCTCTGTATTCCTGTTCTCTGATTTCTATTCCATTAACAGTCTCTTGCATCTCATCCAGTCTGCTGTTAAGTCCATCGATCACTTGTCTGATTTCTGCATTGTCTTTCCTCACTTCCCTCACTTCCTCCCTCAACTCTTGCACATTTCTCTGTAGATCTAGCAGCATGGTTATGACTTTTATTCTGAATTATTTTTCAGAAGACTGCATTTCCATCCCTTCAGGCGCCCTCTCTGCAGTTGTCTGGTTAATTTTAGTCTGGACCATATTCCTCTGTCTTTTCATGGCTATAGAAATGGTCACTTGTAGTTTCCACATATGTCAGCTGGGCTCTTTAAGACTGTAAAAAGAGAAAAAAAGAGTAAGAAAGAAAGAAAAAAAGGAAAAGAAAGAAAAGAAAAAACAAAACAAACAAACCAAAAAAAATAAAATAAACAAAACAAAACAAAAAAAAAGCCCACAGTAGATTCTGTGGTAATGATATAGGTGGCACTGTTGCCCCACAATTCTGCAGCCATGGCCGTGGCCCTCCACAGGGCCCTTAATAGCTCTCGCCGGGGTGGGAACAAATGGGAGGCTGTTGATATCTGTGGGGATTCGATGTGCAGCCACCCTTTCCCAGTCGCCAGTTAAGGGGTCCAAAACTCCCTCGGACTCCCAGCCTGCTGGGCTGAGTTTGACGGGGCAATCCATCTCCTCTGCCTGGCTCCTGTCTCTTTAAGACTGCTGAAGAAAGCGTGTGCTTTTCTTTTTTTTTTTCCTTCCCGGGAGCCATCTGCAAGCACCCTGGCACGTTCCCCACTCAGATCCTGCCCCTCTGTCTCTCCAATCTCTGCTACACCACGTTATGTGTGTCAGCGCTCCCCGCGCAGATCATCCGGTCTGGTTATTTCACAGGGTGTACTTCCACTCCCTCCCGGCTCTGAATCCTCTCCTCCTGCCGGTGCACTGTTGTGGGTGAATGCTGAGGTCCCACTGGGTCACGCCTCCGTATCTTACCCACCTCTTGGGTTGCCGAGTCCTCTCAGGTGTAGCTGCACACTGTGCGCTTTCCTGTGTATTTTGGTCTCTCTTTTAGGAATAGTTGCATTTGCTGTATTTTCATAGATAAATATAGTGTTGGGAGGAGATTTCTGCCGCCCTGCTCACACTGCTATCTTCCTGGAAGTCTCCTACCCATTACTTTTTTATTAAGTATCATTGATATACACTCTTATGAAGGTTTCACATGGTAAACAATGTAGTTATTACATCCGCCCTTATTACCAAGTCTCACCCATACTGCACTAAGTCACTGTCCATCAGTGTAGTAAGATGCCATAAAGTCCCTATTTGTCTTCTCTAGGCTATACTGTCCTCCCCATGACCCCACACATACCAAGTGCACCAATGATGATATCCAACAATTGACTTCTCCCCCCCTCCCCACCCCTCACCTTTGGTAACCACTATTCCCTTCTTGGAGTCTGTGAGTCTGCCGTTATTTTGTTCCTTCAGTTTTGCTTCATTGTTATACTCCACAAATGAGGTAAATCATTTGGTATTTGTCTTTCTCTGCCTGACTTATTTCAAGAAGCATAATACACTCCAGCTGCATCCATGTTGTTGCAAATGGTAGGATTTGCTTCTTTCTTATGGCTGAATAGTATTCCACTGTGTACATGTACCACCTCTTCTTTATCCATTCATCTAGTGATGTACACTTAGGTTTCTTCCATGCCTTGGCTATTGTAAATAGTGCTGCAGTAAACATAGGGGTGCATATGTCTTTTTGAATCTGAGAAGTTGTTTTCTTTGGGTAAATTCCTGGGAGTGGGATTCCAGGGTCCAATGATATTTCTATTTTTAGTTTTTTGAGGAACCTCCATATTGCTTTCTACAATAGTTGAAGTAGTTTACATTCCCTCCTACAGTGTAGGAGGGTTGCCCAGTCTTCATATCCTCTCCAGAATTTGTTGTTCCTCGTCTTTTGGATCCTGGCCATCCTAATTGGTGTGAGGTGATATTTCATTGTGGTTTTATTTTGCATTTCCCTGATAATTAATGATGTGGAGCATGTTTCATATGCTTGTTGGCCATCTGACTTTCTTCCTTGGAGAAGTGTGTTTGTATCGTCTGCCCAAATTTTAAAAGGGTTATTTGTTTTCTGGATGATGAGGCGTGTGAATTCTTTATATATTTTGGATGTTAACCCCTTATTGTATATATCATTTACAAATATGTTCTACCATACTGTAGGGCACCTTTTCGTTCTGTTAATGGTGTCCTTTCTGAACATAAGTTTTTTTGCTTGATGCAGTCCCATGTGTTCATTTTTTATTTTGTTTCCCTTGCTTGAGGAGATGCATTCAGAAAAAGTTGCTCATATTTATATTCAAGAGATTTTTGCCTGTGTTTTTTTCTAAGACTTTTATGGTTTCATGACTTACATTGAGGTCTTTGATCCATTTTGAGTTTGTGTATGGGATTGGACAGTCATCCATTTTCATTCTGTTTCATGTAGTTGTCCAGTTTTGCCAACACCAGTTCTTGAAGAGGCTTTCATTTCCCCTTTGTATATCCATGGCTCCTTTATTGAATATTAATTGACCATATTTGCTTGGGTTTATATCTGGGCTCTCTACTCTGTTCCATTGGTCTATTCATCTATCTTGGCCAGTACAAAATTTTCTTGATTACCGTGGCTTTGTAGTAGAGATTGAAGTCGGGTAGTGTAACCCTCCCTCGCCTCCCCCACTTTATTCTTCCTTCTCAGGATTGCTTTGGCTATTCAGTGTCTTTTGTGGTTCCATATGAATTTTAGAACTATTTTCTTTTGTTCATTGAAGAATGCTATTGGTGTTTTGATAGGGATTGCATTGAATCTGTAGATTGCTTTAGGCAGGATGGTCATTTTGACAATATTAATTCTTCCTATGCATGAGCACAGGATGTGTTTCCATTTATTGGTATCTTCTTTAATTTCTCTCATAAGTGTCTTGTAGTTTTCAAAGTATAGGTCTTTCACTTCCTTGGTTAGGTTTATTCCTAGGTATTTTAATCTTTTTGATGCAATTGTGAATGGAATTGTTTTCCTGATTTTTCTTTCTGCTAGTTCTTCATTAGTGTATAGGAATGCAACAGATTTCTGTGCATTAATTTTATATCCTGCAACTTTGCTGAATTCATATATTAGATCTAGTAGTTTTGGAGTGGATACTTTAGGGATTTTTATGTACAATATCATGTCATGTGCAAACAGGGAGTATTTAACTTCTTTGTTGCCAGTCTGGATGCCTTTTATTTTTTGTGTTGTCTGATTGCCGTGGTTTAGGACCTCCAGAAAACTATGTTGAACAAAAGAGGTGAGAGTGGGCATCCTTGTCTTCTTCCAGATCTTAAAGGAAAAGTTATTAGCTTCTTGATGTTAAGTATGATGTTGGCTGTGGGTTTGTCATATATGGCCTTTATTATGTTAGGTACTTGTTGAATTTTGTTGAATGCTTTTTGAGCTTTTGAGCATCTATGGAGATGATCATGTGGTTTTTGTCTTCTTTTTGTTGATGTGGTAGGTGATGTTAATGGATTTTCGGTTGTTGTACCATCCTTGCATCCCTTTAATAAATCCTACTTGATTATGAGGGATGACCCTTTTAATGTATTTTTGAATTAGATTTGCTCATTATTTGTTGAGTATTTTTGCATCTGTGTTCATCAGGGATATTGCTCTGTAATTTTCTTTTTTTTCCTGTCTTTGCCTGGTTTTGCTTTAGAGTGATGCTGGCCACATAGAATGAGTTTGGGAGTATTCCCTCCTCTTCTCCTTTTTAAAAACTTGAAGGAGGATGGGTACTAGGTCTTAACTAAATATTTGATAAAATTCAGCCATGAAACCATCTGGTCCAGAGGTTTTCTTCTTAGGAATTTTTTGATTTCCAATTTAATTTCATTGTTGGTAATTGGTCTATTCAGATTTTTTGTTTCTTTCTGGGTCAGCCTTGGAAGGTTCTATTTTTACAGAAAGTTGTATTTCTTCTAGGTTATCCTGTTTATTAGCATATAATTTTTCATAGTATTCTCTCATAATTATTTGTATTTCTTTGGTATTCGTAGTGATTTTTCCTTTTTTTTCTGATTATGTGTGTAGATTTTCTTTTTTTCTTGGTAAGTCTGTCCAAGTGTTTATCTAATTTGTTTGTTTTCTCAAAGAACTAGCTCCTGCTTTCATTGATTCTTTCAATTTTTTTATTCTTCTCAATTTTATTTATTTTTGCTCTAATGTTTGTTATGTCCCTCCTTCTACTGACTTCAGACCTCATTTATTCATCTTTTTCTAGTTTTGTTAATTGTGAGTTTAGACTGTTCATATGAGGTTGATCTTCTTTTCTGAGGTAGGCCAGTATTGCAGTATACTTCCCTCTTAGCACAGCCTTCACTGCATCCCACAGATTTTTCAGTGTGAATTATTGTTGTCATTTGTCTCCATATATTGCTTGATCTCTGTTTTTATTTGGTCATTGATCCATTGATTATTTAAGAGCATGTTATTAAGCTTCCATGTGTTTGTAGGCTTTTTCATTTTCTTTGTGTAATTTATTTCTAGTTTCATACTTTTGTGATCTGAGAAACTGGAACATTTTCAGTCTTTTAGAATTTACTGAGGCTCTTTTGTGGCCTAGTATATGATCTATTCTTGAAAATGTTTCATGGGCACTTGAAAAGAATGTGTATCCTGTTGCTTTTGGATGGAGTTTTCTGTAGATGTCTGTTAGGTCCTTCTGTTCTAATACATTGTTCAGTGCCTCTGTCTTCTTACTTATTTTACATCTGGTTGATCTGTCCTTTGGAATGAATGGTGTGTTGAAGTCTCCTAGAATGAATGTATTGCATTCTATATCCCTGTTTAATTCTGTTCATATTTGTTTCACATATGTAGGTGATCCTGTGTTGGGTGCATAGATATTTATAGTAGTTATATCCAGTTATATCCTCTTGTTGGACTGATCCATTTATCATTATGTAATGTCCTTCTTTGTCTCTTGTTACTTTCTTTGTTTTG
This sequence comes from Smutsia gigantea, assembly GCA_032199065.1. Classification (NCBI taxonomy): domain Eukaryota; kingdom Metazoa; phylum Chordata; class Mammalia; order Pholidota; family Manidae; genus Smutsia; species Smutsia gigantea. The sequence continues at coordinate 162,896 of JAVSCE010004113.1, read as the reverse complement.
AAGTCTATTTTGTCTGATACAAGTACTGCAACTCCTGCTTGGTTCTTCCTATTAGTTGCATGAAATATCTTTTTCCATCCCTTTACTATCAGTCTGTGTATGTCTTTGGATTTGAAATGATTCTCTTGTAGCCAGAGTAAGGATGGGTCTTTTTTTTTTATCCATTAAGTGATTCTATATCTTTTGATTGGTGCATACAGACCATTTACATTTAGGGTGATTATTGATAGATATGTTCTTATTGCCATTGCAGTCTTTAGATTCGTGGTTACCAAAGGTTTAAGGGAAACATCCTTACTATCTAAGAGTCTAACTTAACTTAGTATTCTATTACTAACACAATCTAAACGTTCTTTTCCTTCCTCCTTTTTCTTCATTCCTGATTCTTTATATATTAGGTATCACATTCTGTTCTCTTTTTCTATCCCTTGATTTTCTTCATTGGTAGTTGATTTGATTTCGCATCTGCTTAGTAATTAATTGTTCTACTTCCTTTACTGTGTTTTAATTTCTGCTGGTGACAGTTGTTTAGCCTTAGGAACATTTCCATCTATAGCAGTTGCTCCAAAATACACTATAGAGGTGGATTGTGGGAGGTAAATTCTCTCAGCTTTTGCTTATGTGAAAAATTTTAATCCCTCCTTCAAATTTAAATGATAATCCTGCCTGGTAGAGTATTCTTGGTTTGAGTCCCTTCTGCTTCATTACATTGAATATATCATGCCACTCCCTTCTGGCCTGTAACACTTCTGTTGAGAAGTCTGATGATAGCCTGTTGGGTTGTCCTTTTTATGTGATCTTTTTCTTTTTTTAGCTACTTTTGAAAGTCTGTCGTTACCCTTGATATTTGCCATTTTAATTACTAAATGTCTTGGTGTTGTCTTCCTTGAGTAACTTGGGTTGGAGTTCTGTGCACCTCCATGTCCTGAGAGTCTATATCCTTCCCCATATTGGGTTATTTTTCAGAAATTATCTCCACAAAGACAGTTTGTATCCCTTTTCCTCTCACTTCTTCTTCTGGTACCCCTATAATGCAAACATTGTTCTGTTTGGATTGGTCACACAGTTATCTCAGTATTCTTTCATTCTTAGAGATCCTTTTTTCTCTCTGTGCTTCAGCTTCTTTGTATTTCTCTTCTCTAATATCTATTCCATTTACATTCTCTTCTTATACATCTAATCTGCTTTTAAATCCCTCCATTGTATGTTTCATTTCAGATATGGAATTTCTTAATCATTGAATCTCTGTCCTAAATTTGTCCTTGAGTTCTTGAATATTTTTCTGTACTTCCATGAACATGTTTATGATTTTTATTTTGAACTCTCTTTCAGGAAGATTGGTGAGTTCTGTTTCTCTTGGGCCTTTTTCTGGTGTTTGTAAGATCTTTGTCTGAACCCAGTTCCTTTGACATTTCATATTTGTATGTGGTGCTCTCTAGTGCCCAGGAGCTTAGTCTCTGGAGTTGTTCATCCCCTGGAGTTATGTCAGTGGTCTCAGGGGAGCAGTACTGGTGCCTGTGGAGAGGAAAGAGCGGTTTCCTACTTCAGTGCTGCTCTACCTGTCTCCACTGTCAAAATCAGCGGGCCGAGCACACAGGTGTAAGCCTCTGTGCTTTGTATTTGTAGCTGCCATAGGCGGGGCCTCTGTTTGGCTGGCCTGACACCAGGGCAGTGACTGCCAGTTTGCATGCCAGTTCCAGCAGGCCAGGAGGAAGGCACAGCAGGCTGCATATCACAGTGGGGGGCCTCTGAGCTGAGTAGCCTGCCAGGGGATTGGAGCACCTAAAGCTCCTGAATGTTCCCAACCTGCTGGGCAGAGCACACCCCAAACAACTTTGTCCACCTATCCCTTCTCCTGAGCAGCAAGCTCCATGCAATCCCCACCCCTTCAGCAGCCTTTTCTCTGCTAGGAAGTCTCTCAGACTGCCCACCTTTCCTTTGTTCCAGAGCAGCCAGATGTGGGTCCCTGTCCTCCACAAACAGCTGGAATCTCAGTGTTTCCACGTATTCCACCTGTCTTAGCTTTCCAACCCCACTAATCTCCAGAGCACCATGCAATGTAGGTTTGTGCTTTCAAAGCAGAGGTCCAGGGCTGGGTGTTGAGCAGTCCTAGGCTTCCACTGCCTCCCGCTCCATTTCTCTACCTCATGTCATTGGCTGGGGTGGAGGAAGGGCTCGGGTCCCACTGCATCAATGCTTTGTTATGTTATGCTGTTTTGTGCTGTCTGTCATTTTTTCCAGGTGTATGCCATCTGACGCAGCCTTCTTTCCTGTTGCTCTTTTAGGACTAGTTGTGTATTTTCATGTTACATGTGGTTTGGGGAGGAGCTCTCTGTCTCACTTCTCTCACCACCATCTTCAATCTCCTGTACCCATTATTTATTTTTTTAATTGCTTAATTCTTCCTTTTTTCTGCATTATGTGAAGTTACATATGCACTTAACATGTTAGTGTAAATAACCAAATTCTACCTTATCTGTTTGTATCATTTAGATTTTAGTTAGTATTCTATAAATTTTAAAAGAGAAGGATATTTAAAAATAAATGTGCATGCATACACATATATTCGTGTGAATTTCATATATTTTTCTTCCTTTTTTTAATTTTATGAACTATTTCAAACACATCAGGAAACAGAGGACAATGGCACAACTCATATCCCCATTTTGAAGAGAGGTATACACTTTGCCATTTTTGTTTCAGATTTTTTATTTCAAAGAAATCATAAATTACAGATACATTTCAAACTGCCTGGGCACCCATATCCAAATTCATTCCTCTCTTGCCCTGGTCAAATATAATCATTACATTGAATTTGATGTTTATAGTTATGATTTTTTTCTTTTTACTATTTATGAATGTATCCATAAATAATACATAGCATGTTTTGATGTTTTAATTTTTTATATAAATAATATTTAAACTATTTATATAAAGTCATCGTTAACTTGCTTTTATAACTTGAAGTTTTGAGATGTAACCATGAGATTACATATAGCAACACTTCATTTTAACAAAGCATTCTGTATTTTATTTTATTATATGAATACAGACAGTACCTGATTTAAGATGGTTCAAATTACAATTTTTTGACTTCATGTTGGTGCCAAAGTGATGTGCATTCAGTAGAAACTGTATTTCAAACTTTGATTTGGGATCTGTTCCTGAGCTAACAATTTGCAAAATGATACTCTTACAATGTCATGCATGTGATCACAAAGGCAAACTACAGATGCAGTTTCAACCATTCTGTACTAATACAGCCATTCTGTTTGTTTACCTTTAGCCCAGAATTCAATAAGTTGCATGCGCTATTCATCACTTTGTTATAGAATAGACTTTGTAATAGATGATTTGTAACACCATTATAAGCAGTAGATCTGTATACAACAACATATCCATTCCCTTCTTATTGGATATTTAGGTTGTTTCTGGTTCTTCACTGTCTCATTCATTTATTTTTATCTTCTTTACTACATTCAGATGTATCAATTTGTTGAGATACTGGACTTTCATAGTGTCTTTCACATGATACACCTTCAGGACAGTTGATGAAAGAAATGAGAAGAGGGAGATAAAATACAACATAACTTTTAAGGAGATTGCCTCATATCTGTTTATCACAAATCTGAAACTTCTTTCTGGCCTTCTGTCATTACTACTTTACATTCCAATAGCCAGCTTGCTTTCTGGAACTGCTTTGAAGGTGATCTATCTAATTTCTGATACGTGAGCTGCAGTGCTCTTCTCATTTTGTGTCCCTTGTAGATGATGGGGGTGACTATGCTTGTATTGCTATGTGTTAAAAATACCATATTTATGGAACTTTCAATTCTATTTCCTCAAGATGCTCTGGAGAATTTACATTGCCAGAACTGTCAATCAATTCCAATGAGATGGTCATCCTGTAAGCCTGAAAATTTGTCCATAAATTAACACAGTTGAAATATGATTACGGGGCTGCGAGGTATACTACTGTCCATGAAAAAGGTGACTGCATGATTTCTTTAACTTTGAAAAGCCTTCAGGAATTTCTTTCAATGTAACATTATTACAGTTGAAAAACTAAAGGATGATTTTATCATATCAGTGTCACTCACAAGCAATGCATGGTTATTACTGCAGGAAATAATTTTTCTCTATTAATATCTCAGTCACTAGATTAAGATTTTCTTTAATGATTCACAGGAGACTTATGAATAGCACATTTTAATATTAATTGAAATGATATATTAAACAAAAGCTAATTAATCATAGAATTAAGAATGTTTTTTATACCAAGGTAAATTATTATTGACCTGCTTCATTTCATGTTTTCTTAGGAACTGTTTATGGGGTAAGCTGTGAGTACTTCACAAGTAGACAGCCACACTCATGCACATATCTACATATACACATAATATAACATTGTTTATTAGCTTGTCTTTCATTGACTGCTTTTAATATCAGTTTATATCCACTTTCTTTTTATGCCACATGAATGTAAAGCCAGGCAATTGATTTTGTCAATTTGCTCTGTGAACATAGAATCGGAAGAAAAGAAAGTTGTATTACTACATGTTTAATGGCAGGGGACCAAGGCACTGTGTTTATAAGTATGTGTAATAATGGATGTTATGTCATCCTGCTTCATGTACAATGCTTGGTTGGACATTTCACATTTTTTTCATTTAACTCTTATTTTCATATTATTTGTTGACTAATGCATACCTAATGTTACTCTTATTTTTTTCTCATTTTTTGAGACATGTGATTTAGATAGGGTGAAGATGCCTTAAATTATTATAATCAATTCCTACCACACAAGGATCCAAATTTAGCTTTAAGTTTTCTCTGTTAATTTCATCGTATGCTAACTATATAACATAATTTTCAGAGGACCATCATTTATCTTTCATTACATAATTTTTCCAGCAAACAGTTTCATAATTTTATAATACAGATATCATGTAATATTTCATTTTATATTTTAAGATATTTCATGTAAACCATCCCTTGGAAGCTTAATGTATTGTTCAATGATAGCAGTAGATTTAATTTACAATTAAAAATCCTCTCCTAAACTTTTAATAAATCCAGAAATTAAAAATCAAAGCAGTTCCATATGAAAGATACTTATAAGGGATATAAGATGATATGAAGGAAATCTGAAAACAAAAGGCAGAACTTGTATATAAATATAGAAAGAAATATATTGTCCAAGAGTCCAGTTATTTGATCCTTCTTTGTAACTAAGAAGCACGTATTGACTAACTATTGCTGTAGCTACTCTATCTTGGTACACATAAAAAATATATAAAAGCGAGAGGGGTTCCCTAATAATAATATAAAAATACAAAATGTTTCTATTTACTTTTATAAAAAGCAACATTTGTACTTATTTTTATTGCATTGATAATGCAAATATAAAGCAAATTTATAAGTAAGACATCGAAATGTGGAAGTAAGTTTAAATTAGAATATGCATTCTAGTTTATATGTGCTAACTAAACCACATTTCAATGGGGATGACTGAGTTGTTCTAATATCTATTAAAACATTTACTTTCTCCCATAATCCTCCTCAAAATACATAAAAGTAAAGAAAAGGAAATAAATGGATAATATGGTTTAAAATGGAAAAACACCTGCAGTGGAGACTGAAAGTCTGGGTTAATTAAATTAATCCAAGCTGTTGATTCCTTTGAGCACTTTACATAAACATTTTGAGTCTCAGTTTCTGATGCTTAAAAGGTCATAATTATATTTACCCTAAAGCTTTGCCATAATTCGATAGCACTTATATCCATGCCTAGATTTCTCTTAAGTTTTTAATGGATAAGAGTCTGGAACAGCAATGCAAATTGAGTAAAAGTTACCTTTCTACTAGTTTGAGAAACATTTCTTAGCACAGTGATTTGATATAAATTGTGGTATGTGACAGTATTTTATTTAAAAAATTCAAGCCTTGTCTTGAATTATATTTGATCAGGTTCTGTTTACTGAAGCAAAAGGTTTTCCCATCATTTTGGTACCTATGAACTCAAGTTAAAAAATCTTGCGTTGAAGTCAGAAAAGGATGTCGCCAAGAGAAAAAGTCATTCTAGGGATTAAGTTGTTTATTTTTTACCTAAAAAATAAAAAATTAGAATCTCCATGGTATTCATTCTTGCTGTGATTTTGCTAGAGATGGTTTAGGGAAAATTACCACAATACATTAAAGCCAAATAAAATGAATTTCTGATAAGTCCTAGAAATTAGGCCATGGATTCTGAATGACTACCTTACCTTCTCTGGTTCAGAAAGGATTCCAATTACACTGATGTGGACACCGAGAATAGATAAGTGCCTATTGTTAAGTGTTGGACCTAGAGAGACACTTTATACTTATGCGATGAGTAAAAAATATTAGGGGAATTATGAAATGGACTCCTATACAAATGAAAGTACTCCCATAAAGAATCAAATGAGAGGCATACAGGATTGACTTGATATAATGTATAGGCAAATTTCTTAGAAATTTCACTTTGAAATAGTTGGTATGAGAAATCTGCATGTACAAAACAGCAATAGGGCATCATGAATTAAAAATAGATGAAAGGCTAAAAGTGGGTGGTTATATGTAAATAAAAGACTTTGCTTCTGTAAGAGAGAGGAAGACAGAAAACCAAGAGGGTTGTGATAAACTCACAGTAAAGCATCAGCTTATTATGATACATATTCACATCAGTGATGCTGTCATAGTTCTCCAGAGTAACAGAATCAGTAATATTTGATATATATATATATATATATTTCATTTACTATAAGGAATTATATACAATTATGGATGCTGAGAGGTCTCAGGATCTGCAGTCAGCAAGCTGGAGACCCATGAGGCTGATGGTATAGTTCCATCCAAGTTTAAAGGCCTGAGAACCAGAAGAACTTGATAGTGTAACTTGCAGGTGTATTCTGAGTCTGAGGCAGAAGACTAATAATATGCCAGCACCAAGACAGTAAGGCACAGAGGAGGAATTCTCCTTTACTTAGCCTTTTTGTTCTATTTAGGCCTTCAATGGATTGGATGAGACACACACACATTGGAGAGCGCAGTCTGCATTATGAAGTCTACTGATTCACATGTCAATCTCATCCAGAAACAATCTCACAAACATACCTAAAATAATGTTTAACCAATTACCTGAGCCCCCTGTGACCCAGTCAGATTTACACATAAAACTAACCATCAAAGGTGATTAACCTGAGAAGATTATGAAGAATTTAGAAGACACAAATATTAAAGTGGAGAGAAAATAGAGAATTTTTTTCACTCAGTCAAAAAAATATGTTTATTGAAAATCTGTGTATCAGCCCCATAGCTGGACACTAGGAATTAAAAGAAATCATATCAAGTGTGGTACTTACCCTCATGGGGCTTAATACAGAAATTGTTAAAAGTACAGATGATATAAGATTTTGCTGGGATTTAATAGGAAGTGAGATTTAAGAATACAGGTTCACAACAGCAAATTCATGCAAAAAGCATGAGTTAGAGAAACTTATGCATTAAAAAGTAAAGGGCAGTGGCTGCAGGAAAATAAAAACTTCTTGCAGTGAAATGCCATGTGCTTCAAGTTTTCATGTGTGTTCTGGGGCCAAATTCCTCTGGTCTTCTCAAACCCCAGGGAGTTGAACATAACATATGTAGGCAGAAATGTATATATATAAAACATAAAAGCAGAACAAAATTGTACCCTCCTTAAAAGAAAATAGTCACTTGACTATAAAAATGATTACTCCTCAATAACTATATCCTTTCTTATTGGTTATTCATTATGACTGTGAAGACAAATTAACAGATATATAAATTATAAAAAGTATACTGGATGTTTAAACCTTATAAAAATTTTTTAAACATGAAATATGAATCAAAATACAAAACTGATATTTCAGAAAGTTGTATAGAAGAATTTTGGAAAATATCAAAAATGTTGAACAAATCTTAAATTATTTTCTTAATTTATTTGTTATTAAATTACTATGTTATCAGTAGTTTTTGGCTAATTAATGAATATTATTCATTAGAAATATTAATATACAAAATAAGTTGTGTTTTTCTACAAAGTAGATTTTTTATGCAGTAAAACTAGTCGCTGTTCTTGTATTGGTGATATAGCAGAGAACCAAGATAGAAAACATTTTTAATTCTATGAGACATTTATTTCAATGTTGGGATAGATTAAAATTAATCATTAAACATATAAACAAGAAAAGTATTTCAGATTGGGTAGACAAGGAAGGTCTCTGAAAAGGTGACTTTCTGCTGAGATCTAAATGGCAAGAAATGTTAGCCATGGGAAGATCATGTGAAGAGTATTCCAGGAAGAAAGAAGAAAGAAATTTGGCATGCATGAGGAATGGAGTCAGAGGGCCAGAGCTGTTTCGGGTTAGCATTGTGGTAGCCAGATTGTATAGGACTGCAATCAGGATAAAGGACATTAACTTATCCTAAGTATAGAGGAAAATTTTTTAAGATTTTAAGCAGGGTGGTTGACATGATTCATTTTTTTAAACAGAGCATGAAAGTTAGAAAGCAGAAGCAGTCTTATGGGTTACCAAAGAGGAGGGGTTTTGCTTTTGTTTTGTTTGTTTGTTTTTTCTGTAGAAACCTATTTGGAGAATAACAGTGGCATAACTAAAAACGGTACCTGTATTAATTACTTGCTATAGCTATATAATGCAACAGTAAGTATGCCTCACCATTTTACAAATTACAAAATACACAGTAGATGGATGGATGGATAGAAATATATAATACATACTCATATTCTAAGACATTGGCAAAGTGTTTCTGTGAAGGACTGGATAGTAAATATTTTAGGTCTATGGGTCATATGATATTTTTGCATTGATCAGTACTGCCTTGTAGCATGAAAATAGCCATAAGCAATATGTAAATGAATGGGTATTCCCAAGAAAATTTATTTACAAAAAAGGTGGTGGGTCAGATTTGGCTATGGCTTGTCAATTTTTACTCCAGAATATATAACATAAAATTTACAATTTGATTAGTAAGGATTAATAATGATATAGTATATAAAATATATATAATTATAAAATGTACAATAAATACTTTGTGGTATATAATGTCTGTCATTTCATATCCTATTATATATCATATATCAGTATATGACATACATAATGTGTAACATACAAGTGGTACATAATGGCTATCATATGATAAATATGATCTACAGTGTAGAGTGTGTAATATATAAAGTGTACCATAGTGTCTATGACAGATAAAATACTGTTCCTTTGAGGTTCAGATTATTGTTCTGGGACACAGACAAGATATTATGAAATAAACAAAAATTAGTTATGCCCAGAATTCACTAAAATCATTGTTTTTGTTATTTTCTTTAAATGAAACATCTTTGCATTATCTTTAAAACTATTTGGATAACTTTATATCCTTGTTTATAAATAAACAAGTTAGTAAACTAAATAAATAACAAATATTCTAAAAGAGGATGAAATAAAATAGCTGAGCTTCAGTGGGGAAGTGTTCACCCCTGGTCTCTTGTGAAGAAAGGGCATTTATGATGAAAACTGAAGATAAGGAAAACATAGTCCTTTGAAATTCTGTAAGCACTTTATTGCAGACCCTCAGGTAGATACGACTTTAAAGGAACAGAAAGAACATTCTGCAGCTACAGCAAAGTTACCAAGGTGAAAAAGTTAGGGATGAGGTTGAGATGTAGACAGAACCTAGACCAGGGAGTGCCCTAAAGGCATGGTAATAATTTGGACTTAGGTTTACAGGACATGATTGAATATAAAAGTACTTTAATATAAAACAAATTTTCTCTGTCTTGCTGTAGAATGGCTATCACAATTAAGATATAGAACACCACTGTCACTCCCCAAAATTTACCTGACTCTATCTCTCCACTCATGCCAAGCTCCTGGGAACTTCCCATCTCTTTTTATTTATTTATTTATTTTATTTTATTTTTTCCATGACTTTTTAAAAATTTTTTAATTAAGGTATCATTGATATACAATCTTATGAAAGTTTCACATAAGCAACAATGTGGTTTCGACATTCAGTCATACTATCAAGTCCGCCTGACAACCCATTGCAGTCACTGTCTATCAGCATAGTAAGATGCTATAGAGTCACTACTTGTCTTCTCCATGCTATCCTGCCCTCCCCATGACCTGCCTATATTATGATCGCTAATTATAATGCCCCTTAATCCCCTTCTCCCTCCCTCCCCACTCACCCTCTGCAGCCCCTTCCTTTTGGTAACCTTTTGGTGTCTTCTTGGAGTCTGTGAGTCTGCTGCTGTTTTTTTCCTTCAGTTTGCAAATAAGTGAAATCATATGGTATTTGTCTTTCTCCTCCTGGCTTATTTCACTGAGCATAATACCCTCTAGCACCATCCATGTTGTTACAGATGGTAGGATTTGTTTTCTTTTTATGGACGAATAATAATATTCCATTGTGTATAAATACCACATCTTCTTTATCCATTTATCTATTTTAAAGAATAAATACAGCTTTGCCTTTCACGAAATGTCATATAAGTGGAATTATACAGTATGAATCTTTTGAGTTTGGCTTCCTTCATTTATGTATGTTTCCATTTCTATATCTTTCCAGCAAATGAGTATCTTTTTAATAATTAAACACTTTTCTGTGTCTGAAGCAAATATTCACTTTAAAAAATATATATATTTTCAGTGCTACTAAATATTTCTTACTAGTTTACCTATGACAAAGAATATGTCTGTCTAGGCATTGGTACAGATAACAGAGAAACTAAATAGGGTGTCTTTAAGCATTGTTTGTACTTAACTTGGTCACTGAGATTTTTGACTCAGATAAAGCTAAAGCCAGTTACTATACCTAGATCTTAGTTTACATTCCAATAATTAGCACATATATATAGTCAGCATCTACTGGACCTATTTGAGACTTTGTCTACTCTCATAACAGGTGTCTGTGATTAGGATTTAAGGTCAGATGTGATCCAAATCTCCTATCCTTCCTATGTGAGTTAACCTTGGGCATGTTACTTAATGTTTATGTGTCTCTGTTTCTCAGTCTGTCTTTGTGAAGATTAGATATAACATCTTTAGAATACTGACACATGTAAAATGTCTTTTTTCTCTTAGCTATTGCTTTTCTTATTTTAATTAATACTCTTGTTGTAATAGAAAAAACAAAAAACTATGTTCTATAGTAGAGGTTCCAAACTGTGTCCTATAAGCCAAACATAGCCTGCAAATAGGTTTTGCATAGTCTACATTACTAACCCCACATTATTTAAATCTTCATTTAATGCCATTGTTGAAATGGGGATATTTCACATTAAAAAAACAAACAATTCTGTTGAAAAAAATGGATTATATATCAATGATATGTTCATATTCTTGTTTGGTAATATCATAGTCTAAATTTATGAAAGCTGTTCCCTGTCTAGACAGGCATTCACAGTCTCCAGGTCTACACAGATCTGACCAATCACTATTATCATTATACTGAGAGCTGATTATTAGTTATCACTTCTCCTATAATGCATTCTGACATCAAGGTTATGTTACCTTTTTGGTTCTTGATGGCATGCAGAATTTGGTTCTGCTGCTCTGGAATAAACACTTCACTTATGAGACCCTTGCCTAGACAGTTATGCATCATCTCAGATGCTCCCTCCTATTTGTTAAACCTCTTGTTCTCTCATTGACAATTATATGTTGAGGGCTGTTTTGAGTATTTATGCCACATTAGGGACTAATGGGAAAAATGAGTTCACAGTTCTGTCTCTGACTAGCTAAAAAAATATTTTTTCTATCCTTTTGGGGAAATCCACTTTTTAATTTTCATTTCTATACATTTATTGGGAAGGAGGTATTTTTGTTTTCATCTTTGCAGCCTCTGCACTCTGGATTTATGCATAGATAATTGGTGGAGTCAGTTACGTAAAACTTCTCTTGGTACTCTCTGCCTGTTCTGGTTAAGCATATGGCATGCAGTGAGTAATCAAGACTGTATTCTAAGTTCAATTTTTCTACCACTCATTTAGTGGAAAACTTCTCCAGGGAATAGCAGACATTTTGTGCTATTGCCAGACTTCGAGTTTTCTGTATTCTCAAGAATATTTGAAAGGGATATGGAAAAAGTTTTATATTTGGAAAAGAAAAAAATTGCCATGATGTTCCTATCAGCAGAAATCATCTGTTCACCTGTCTGTCTGTGTTACTCTTCCCTGAACTCTTTGAGGTTTGGTTTTTGAATCCCTGAAGCCTAGAACAGTTACTGACATACAATAGCCATTCAGTAAGTATTTATGGAATGAACCTTCTCTCTGAGGATAGCACCTGCTCTGAATTGACTTTATGTCTATCTTCACAATGCTTGTGTTAGTCCATAAAGCAGTAAATATCTTAGATATTTCAGATCAGTATCCGTAGGGTAATGTTTGATTTTATTTTATAAACATAAGTAAAACTTAAAGGGTGGGCAAGAAAACAGAGAAGGGAAGGAATAATCAATGATACCTTTCATACAGAAGAGCTTGTCAAAATGTTACACCAGTGAGTAAAAGTTACCATGTTTCTTTACTATACAACATTCCCCTGGTATAATTGCCAATATTTTGATAAAGCAGTATAGTCCCTGAACTGCTTCTGAAATGGTAACATTTAACAAATCTTGGAAGACTAGAAATTATTTCTGGAAGAAATAGAACAAATATATCTCCCTTTTTACTTTCCAAAACTAAAGACATACATTTGAAATTTGTAAATAAGTATGTTTACTCTTCCTTAAGAATTGAGAGTAAATCAGATATTTAACAAGATTAACTAGGAAAACTCGAAATCCAGCAAGGATGCTGTATACACTTAAAATATTGCACTTAAGGCAATTTAACCTGCTGCTTTAAGAAATATGAAACAGTAGTTCCACACTTTTAAAGGAATATTTGTGAAAACTCTCCAGCAACAGTTATTACTTTGGGAATGCCATTATAAAAATCCCTTCCAAGTCAGGCTTAACATTTAGGAAACAATTTCCAGGTGAAAAAAAAAGTAAAGTTAAATCAAATAGTTGTTTTGATTCTATCCTTGTTTGAAGCTTATTTAAAGGAATCACTTTCTTCTTTGTTAATATCATTTAATATCAATATACTTGAGAGGAGACAAACATATACTGCAGCATTTAGACATTTCCTTTCATTTATCCCTCAGTTATAATGCATGTTGGGCTGAAAAAAAGAGGCACGCTATATCAGGTGTTAGTCTATTGACAGTGTCACAAGTACTGATGTCACATGATACTGTTATTCTATACATTTCCATATATGTGCATATACACACATATAGAATAACAAAATGTAGTAGAGTGGTACTAAATATTAAAATCCTGAGATCACAATCAAAACTTAGAACTATTGGACATTTATTATACAATTATACTAAACTAATTGGGATATCTTTCATTTGCTATAAAACTGTCAACTACATATAACATGTTTTATTTAATTTAATGTCAACATCAAACATGCTAACATTTTAAATATTACTTTGAAAGTCTTAAACAATGTTATTTATGTGCATTTTTGTAAAGCTCTTTAGATGTTATTTCACAAATCTTAATATGCTATTATCTGCACACATAATGCAAGTTGGCAAGTTCAATTTTCTATAACTCTTTTAAACTTGTTCTTATTTCAGAGACCTTTCCAAAAAGCCTTAGATTTCATTATACCTGTACTTCGCTTCTCTAGAAGATTAGTGGACCTTTATCAGGAAAACATGTTAGTTTGCTGATGAAACTTTCACTCCCTGTCTGGTGTCATCTGTCTAGGGCCATGGTCTAGGAATTTAGTGATTAAACATAAGTATATATATTTTCAAGTGCTTGGGCTGAAACTGATGTTTCATCATCTTGGACATTGTACCTTCATGTTACATTATACAATATAATGGTCTTATGCTTTGAAAAGAAGAATCACCAACTGCCTGTTGAAAGTTTTAATAGATGCAACTTTTATATAACCAGATTATAAGCAAACTGATTCAAGATTGGATGGTTAGGTTGCTTCCATGTCTGGTTATTGTAAATCATACTGCTGTGAACATGGACGCTCATATGTCTTTTCAAATTAGTGTATTCATTTTCTTGGGGTAAATACCCAGAAGTAGAATTGCTGGATCATCCAGTAGTTCTAGTTTTAGGTTTTTGAAGAACTTCCATACTGTTTTCCATAGCAACTGTGGAAACAGTGCATGAGGGTTACCTTTTCTCTACATCCTTGCCAACAATTTTTTTTTGTCTTTCTGTTAATAGCCTTTCTAATAGTTGTGAGGTGATATCTTTTTGTGGTTCTGATATGGTTAGCATTATTGCAACACCTTTCCATGTCACTGTTGGCCATCTGCATGTCTTCTTTGGAAAAATTGTATATTCAGATTTTTTACCCATTTCTAAATTGTATGGTGCTTTTTGTTTTTGCACTATTGAGTTGTATGGATTTATATACATATTGGATATTAATCCCAACATGATTGCAAATATTTGGTAGGCTTCCTTTTTATTTTGTTGATGGTTCTCCTTGCTGTGCAGAAGTTTTTTGGTTTTATAGAGTCCCAATTGTTTAGTTTCATTATTTTTGCTTTTGGTATCAAATCCCAAAAGTCATAAGCAGGCCTGATGTCCAGGAGCTTCCTGCCTCTGTTCTCTTCATGAGCTTTTGGTTTTAGGTCTTATGTTCACATCTAATCCATTTTGAGTTAGTCTTTGTGTATGGTGTTAGAAAGTTGTCTGCTTTCAATCTTTTGCATGTAGCTATCCAATTTTCCAAATACCATTTACTGAAGAGACTATTCTTTCCCTATTGTATATTCTTGGCTCCTTTGTCATAAATTAATTGACCTGTATGTCTGGGTTTCTTTCTGGGCTCTTTATTCCATTCCATTGATCATTGTGACAGCATGAATGGACCTTGCGAAAGACAGATACCGTATAATCTCATTAATATGTGTAATCTAAAAAAAAATCTTCAGATAGAACAAACTCATAGATATAGATAAAAGACTGGCGGTTGTCAGAGGTGATGGAGGATGGGAGGAGGGTGAAGTGGGTAAAAGTGATCAGTAGGTACAGACTTTTAATTATAAAATCAGGCATGGGGATGTAATATACAGCATACACTATAGTTAATAATACTATATTGAATATTTGGAAGTTGCTGAGTAGATCTTGAAATCTCGAGTAGATTATTTCATCACAAGAAAAAAATTGTGTGGTGATGTTAGCTATACTTATTGTGATGATCCTTTCATAATATGTATAGATATTGAATCATGTTTTTTACCTGCAACTAATATAATGTGAATGTTATATGTCAAGTATATCTCAAAAAATAAAGAGGGAATTTATTTGAGGAATATTTTAATAGAGAGAAGGCTCCAACAGTAAAATATGCAAGTGTCTCAAAGTTCAGGCAGAGAGGATTTTCTTTGATAGGAATATAGGGAGGAATAAAAAAAGCTAGGAGGAGCAGTGAGTGGAGAGGAAAGAACAGGTGGTAGGATCAGGCAGTTGATTAGGGATCATTTTTCTCCAAGGTCAGTCTATTTTTAGGAAGACATGGTAGGAAGGGTTGTTTGTATTCCAATGCTTATTTAAGTTCAAGGATGAATCAACCATCCAGTCTAGGATGAGGGAAGAAGCCTGACTGAAGTCTGGTCAGGTCGGTTTAGCATATACTTTGACCAGATTGGCCCATACTTATTTGTAGAGTTCATTCATTCAACATCTTGGACAATTTATTCAGTAAGCCTACTAGGTTCTCATTTTATATTAGTATAAGGTAACTAAGAAAAGTACTTGTAATATTATCTGCAAATCTCCTACCACAAAACAATCAAGCAAGACTTAACCATAAGGATGAGGAATTTGCATTTTCAATAACCAGTGTGGGTAACTCTTACACAAAATAGCTTGTGGGGAAACTGCATAAATTCACTTCTGTAACATTGAGAAATCTGGCTACTCTAATATCACCCAAAGATGTACTCAATTTTCCAATCTTCTTGTATGTAACTAGTCAGCCAAAAACTTGACAGTGTTCTCAGGCTGACCGTGCCAATTCATGACAGTACCAGCAAGGGATCAACTGGCCCTGACCCGGCAGTACCCTGAGTCACACAATCCCATGCAACCAAAAGCTTGTCCAAGCCAGGGCAGAGTGCCCACTCAGCCGAGAGCCCCACTAGCCTCCACGGTGCACCTTCCTAATGTTACTCCTAGTCCTACCACATCAACAAAAAGTATGAAGAGGTCCAGTGTCTCACTGAAAGATGATCCCTATCCCTGCAATTTTTATTCTGTTTACATAAGTGTATTTTTTTCATTACCGTATTGTCCAGGACTATTTTATTAAAATGTGAGGGAGATTAACATGTAGGTTTTTTTTCTTTGAAAAATTTGACTTCTACTTTATTCTGGCTTTTATAAAAATAAGTCAAAAGTATTCCTCATAAATCCCTCTCTGGAAGGTAATTGTGCATCAATATGAATCTTCTCAATGTGATTTACAGACTAGTTGAGGGCCACAGCAAGCAGGGCTGTAAGACTGAGTAAGATTCTTGGGAGAGAGGGAGAGAGGGAGAAAGAGAGGAACAACATTCACATCTATCTGGAATGTTTTTGGTTTACCCCTTTCCCATAGGTGGTCACAATGCTTTGTTGCAAGAAACATTCTTTTCATCATTTTGTTGTGATTACTTATCCAAATTGTTCCCAGATCTAGTCAAATGAAATGGCATATTTTAATGTATCAAAATAATTGTAATTATTCTTTCTAGGTGTATTTTGAGCACATAGCCAATATTTATTCAATGATTTTTTTTAAGTATAAAATTAAGCAGGAAAAGCAAAGAGCTTAGTAATTCACTCTATCAAAATCAGCTTTAATGAATTTTGTAGTCTAACAAAATCCATTTTAATGGAATCTGAGTTATAAATATAATACACTCAAATTTCTATTCAGATATTTAACTATGGACCTAAAAGATGTGTAATACAAATGCATTATTTAGCCCACATAATATACAGTTTAATATTAATAAGGCTTACTGTTTTAGATGTCATGATTATTAGTTACTAAGGTAAATATAAATAACAAATGTTATGTAAATTCAAAAGTAGCTTTATTCTGAAAAATATACATGATTCAGTTAGCATCATATATTTTATCAGATGAATAAAAAGAACTGTTTCTTTAGAGAATGAATACTGGGTAAAATACAATGCTCATGATAATTTTATTATTCTGAATACAGATTTGCTAACATGAAATAACTAAAAAATATATACTTAATGAAATCTTAATTACTGGTTTCTCAAACATAAAGAGAAAAAAGTATTTTCTTCCCTTTGTAAGTCATATGTCCTTCTCAGTTGGGAATAAGACAGATTGAATTAATTTAAAATTGTATCACTAAGAGCCCATAATAAGTACATGATTTTTAGACATAAATAATACATTGGAGGTACAATTCCCTAACAAACATTATGTTTAGAGAGGAAGACAATAAAGAAAATGAGTTCATCATCTATAACATATGTCCCTTATGAACTACAAACCAGTGTATTTGAATTGTGTGCTAAAAATATTTCTCTTTTTCCAATAAAGCAAATCACCAAACAGAATTGAAATGTATTGTGAAATTAAGTAATTTTGAGTAGATTAGAACTATCATTCTTTGTCAGCTTGCCTATTATACCTTTCTCTTTCAGAACAATCCTCAGTTTTGAAGAAAGGATTGTCACCTTAAAGATGTTTTGTACTCAGTGTTTTAAAGCATTTATGTCACGTTCTGTTTTTGGTTCCATGGACATTCCAATAATATATTAATCATAACTGCCATTTAATAGTTTTAAGATGTTAGATCTGATGTCTTTTTATTTTCATGTAATAATTTTTTTTAACAGGAAGGCTGTATGGGAAAAGTATAGAAGTGTTTCAAAAACGAAATAAAAGATAAATTAAGAATTATTGTATAAACAATGCAGTGGAACATTCATCATGAATCATTTTAGAGCAAACACTAAAATGTTTCAATGTGAGTATATATACATTAAAACCCTTTATTCTCTAACTGGGATCTTAATAAAGAAAAAATTAAAGTTTAGGAAAAGATTTAAATCTGTTTTACTTTTTTCCTCCCATCCTTTTATTTACATTGGCTTTCCTGTCCTTTCTTTTCTTATGTTGGCATGTTTTAAGATATGCTCTATTAAATTTTAAAATTCCCTGGAAGTTGAGAACTTCCTCATATAATCCAATGCAATGTATGTTTAAATGCATCTTTAAAATACTATATGCTAGTTTGAAAAAGACATGTGCACCCCTATGTTTATCTCAGCAAGCTTACAATAGCCAAGAAATGGAAGCAACCTAAGTGTCCATCAGTAGAATGGAAAAAGAAGATGTGGTACATATACACAATGGAATATTATTCAGCCATAAGAAGAAAACAAATCCTACCATTTGTAACAACATGGATGGAGCTAGATGTTATCATGCTTGGTGAAATAAGCCAGATGGAGAAAGACAAGTACCAAATGATTTCACTCATCTGTGGATCATAAGAACAAAGCAAAAACTGAAGGAACAAAATAGCAGCAGACTCACAGAACCCAAGAATCGACGGACAGTTGCCAAAGGGAAAGGGACTGGGGAGAGTAGGTAGGAAGGGAGGGAGAAGGGGAATAAGGGGCATCACAATTAGCACACATAACCTAGGTGGGTGCACGGGGATGTTACTATAGCACAGAGAAGACAAATAGTGACTCTATAGCATCTTACTATGCTGATGGACAGTGACTGTAATGCGGTATGTAGTGGGGACTTGATAATGGGGGGAATTTAGTAACAACAATGTTGCTCATGTGATTGTATATTAATAATATCAAAACAAAAAAATAGTATATGTTGTCTATAGCATTGTATTGTGAAAACTGTGCCAATATAACTGATTTTACCAGAGTTATTTTATGGAACAGATGCTTTAATGTTATGGAAAATAATTAAAGTCTAATGGGTGGTTTGGGGAATTACACATCCGTTTTGATTAGACAGAAATTTTACATTTTACTTTAGTGATATATTTTAATATTCCAGAAGAATGAATTTATTATTATTATACTCAAATATATAATGTGTATATTTTATATATTTTTGAATTATGCTAATAAATGGAAATGTTATGGTCAGAGCATTTCAGCATTGAACCTTAAGTTTCCCCAAAATCTAGAGAAGAATCAAATGTAGATGGCAGAGAGGCAGGATTAATGTTAAGAGGTAGGGAATGCTCATGATTTTTATCACTTAATCATTGGTAGATATGTTTTTCTTTCACCAAGACCCTAAGCAAAACATTAAAGAAAAAAATCCTAGACAGGCACAAAAAGATTTGCCTTAATGTACAGCTATGTAGGAAATGCCTGAATGAAACCATTCAGCAGGTTTATCTTTACTGGCCTAAACTTTCTACAATTTTTCAACCTTTCCCTGAGGTCTTATAGAAAATTCCCAGATTATGAATATAGGGATTTTACTTGTATGGTGGTATGAATATTTGTTCAATATTTATAACAATATTTGTAATAACAGAATTAGAAATGTATTATGAAGGCATCTGTAAAGTAAAATATATATTAATGCTCATTTCCTTTTATTTTTATTTTTATATTTTTCAATTTTTTTTATTAAGGTATTATTGATATACACTCTTATGAATGTTTCACATGAAAAAACAATGTGGTTACTACATTTACCATATTATCAAGTCCCCACCCATACCCCAATGCAGTCACTGTCCATCAGTGTAGTAAGATACCACAGATTCACTGTTTGTCTTCTCTGTGCTAGACTGTTTTCCCCATGATCCCCCACACCATGTGTGCCAATCATAATACCCCTCAATCCCCTTCTCCCACCCTCCCCACCCACCCTCGCACACCCCTCCCCTTTGGTAACCACTAGTTCCTTCTTGGAATCTCTGAGTCTGCTGCTATTTTGTTCCTTTAGTTTTCCTTCATTGTTATACTCCAAAAATGAGGGAAATCATTTGGCACTTGTCTTTCTCCACCTGGCTTATTTCACTGAGCATAATATCCTCCAGCTCCATTCATGTTGTTGCAAATGACAGGATTTGTTTTCTTCTTATGGCTGAATAGTATTCCATTGTGTATATGTACCACCTCTTCTTTATCCATTCATCTACTGATGGGCACTTAGGTTGCTTCCATATCTTGGCTATGGTAAAAAGTGCTGCAATAAACATAAGGGTGCATATATCTTTTTGAATCTGAGAACTTGTATTCTTTGGGTAAATTCAAAGGAGTGGAATTCCCAGGTCAAATGGTATTTCTATTTTTAGTTTTTTGAGAAACCTCCATATTGCTTTCCACAATGGCTGAACTAGCTTACATTCCCACCAGCAGTATAGGAGGGCTCCCCTTTCTCCACATCCTCACCAACGTTTGTTTTTCTTAGCCTTTTGGATGCTGGCCATCCTTACTCATGTGAGGTGGTATCTCATTGTGGTTTTAATTTGCATTTCCCTGATGATTAATGATGTGGAGCATCTTTTCATGTGTCTGTTGGCCATCTGAATTTCTTCTTTGGAGAACTGTCCCTTCATGTCCTCTGCCCATTTTTTAATTGGGTTGTTTGCTTTTTTCATGTTGAGGTGAGTAAGTTTTTTATATATTTTGGAAGTTAACCCTTTCTCTGATATGTCATTTACAAATATATTCTCCCATACTGTAGGATGCCTTTTTGTACTGTTGATGGTGTCCTTTGCTGTACAGAAACTTGTTAGTTTGATGTAGTCACATGAGTTCATTTTTGCTTTTCTTTCCCTTGCTCGAGGAGATGCGTTCAGGAAGAAGTCATTCATGCTTATATTCAGGAGATTTTTGCCTATGTTGTCTCTAAGATTTTTATGGTTTCATGACTTATATTCAGGTCTCTGATCCATTTTGAGTTTACTTTTGTGTATGGGGTTAAACAATAATCCAGTTTCATTCTCTTGCATATAACTCTCCAGTTTTGCCAACACCAGCTGTTGAAGAGGCTGTCATTTCCCCATTGTATGTCCATGGCTCCTTTATCATATATTAATTGACCATATATGGCTGGGTTTATATCAGGGCTCTCTAATCTGTTCCATTGGTCTATGGGTCTGTTCTTGTGCCAGTACCAAATTGTCTTGAGTACTGTGGCTTTGTCTTAAAGCATGAAGTTGGGGAGCACAGTACACCCAACTTTATTCTTCCTTCTCAGGATTGCTTTGGCTATCTGGGGTCTTTTGTGGTTCCATATGAATTTTAGAATGATTTTCTCTAGTTCGTTGAAAAATGCTGTTGGTATTTTAATAGGAATTGCACTGAATCTGTAGATTGCTTTAGGCAGGATGGCCATTTTGACAATATTATTTCTTCCTATCCATGAGCAAGGTATGTGTTTCCGTTTATTGGTATCTTTTTTAATTTCTCTCATGAGTGTCTTGTAGTTTTCAGAGTATAGGTCTTTCACTTCCTTGGTTAGGTTTATTCCTAGGTATTTTATTCTTTTTTATGCAACTGTGAATGGAATTGTTTTCCTGATTTCTCTCTCTGCTAGTTCATTGTTAGTGTATAGGAATGCCACAGATTTCTACATATTAATTTTGTATCCTGCAACTTTGCTGAATTCAGATATTAGATCTAGTAGTTTTGGAGTGTATTCTTTAGGATTGTTTATGTACAATATCATGTCATTCATCTGCAAACAGGGGCAGTTTAACTTTTTCCCTGCCAGTCTGGATGCCTTTTATTTTTTTGTGTTGTCTGATTGCCATGGCTATGACCTCCAGTACTATGTTGAACAGAAGTGAGGGAAGTGCGCATCCTTGTCTTGTTCCCAATCTTAAAGGAAAAGCTTTCAGATTCTACCTCTTAAGTATAATGTTGACTGTGGGTTTGTCATATATGGCCTTTATTATGTTGAGGTACTTGCCCTCTATACCCGTTTTGTTGAGTTTTATCATGTATGGATGTTGAATTTTGTCAAATGCTTTTTCAGCATCTGTGGAGATGATTATGTGGTTTTTGTCTTTCTTTTTGTGATGTGGTGGATGATATTGATTGATCTTCAAATGTTGTACCATCTTTGTATTCCTGGGATGAATCCTACTTGATCATGATGGATGATCCTTTTGATGTATTTTTGAATTTGGTTTGCTAATATTTTATTGAGTATTTTTGCATCTATGTGCATCAGGGATATTGGTCTGTAGTTTTCTTTTCTGTGGTGTTTTTGCCTAGTTTTGGTATGAGTGATGCTGACCTCATAGAATGAGTTTGGAAGTATTCCCTCTTCTTCTACTCATTGGAAAACTTTAAGGAGGATGGGTATTAGGTCTTCACTAAATGTTTGATAAAATTCAGTGGTGAAGCCATCTGGTACAGGCATTTTGTTCTTAGGTAAGTTTTTGATTACCAGTTCAATTTCATTACTGGTAATTGGTCTGTTGAGATTTTCTGTTTGTTCTGGGTCTGCCTTGGAAGGTTGTATTTTTCTAGAAAGTTGTCCATTTCTTCTAGGTTATCCAGTTTGTTAGTGTGTAATTTTTTCATAGTATTCTCTAATACCTCTTTGTATAGCTGTGCTGTCCGTAGTGATTTTTCCTTTCTCATTTCTGATTCTGTTTATGTGAGTAGACTCTCTTTTTTTCTTGAAAAGTCTGGCTAGGGGTTTACTATTTTGTTTATTTTCTCGAAGATCCAGCTCTTGCTTTCATTGATCCTTTCTATTGTTTTAATCTTCTCTGTTTTATTTATTTGTGCTCTAATCTTTATCATGTCCCTCCTTCTACTGACTTTGGGTCCCATTTGTTCTTCTTTTTCTAGTTTTGTTAATTGTGAGTTTAAACTGCTCATATGGGATTGTTCTTCTTTCCTGGAGTATGCCTGTATTACAATATACTTTCCTCTTAGCACGGTCTTCGCTACATCCCACGTATTTTGCAGTGTTGAATTGTTGTCATTTGTCTCCATATATTGCTTGATCTCTGTTTCATTTGGTCATTGATCTATTGGTTATTTAGGAGCATGTTGTGAAGCCCCCATGTATTTGTGGGATTTTTCATTTTCTTTGCATGATTCATTTTTATTTTCATACCTTTGTGGTGTGAGAAACTGGTTGGTACTATTTCAATCTCGTTGAATTTACCGAGGCTCTTTCTGTGGCCTTGTATATGATCTAATCTTGAAAATGTTCCATGTACAATTGAGAGGAATGTGTATTCTGCTGCTTTTGGGTGTACAGTTCTGTTGATGTCTGTTAGGTCCATCTGTTCTACTGTACTGTTCAGTGCTTCTGTCTCCTTACTTATTTTCTGTCAGGTTGATCTGTCCTTCAGAGTGAGTGGTGTGTTGAAGTCTCCTAGAATGAATGCATCGCATTCTATTTCCCCTTTTAATTCTGTTAGTATTTGTTTCACATATGTAGGTGCTCCTCTGTTGGGTGCATTGATATTTATAACAATTATATCTTCTTGTTGGAGTGACCCTTTTATCATTATGTAATGTCCTTCTTTGTCTCTTGTGACTTTCTTTGTTTTGACGTGTATTTTATCTGATACAAGTACTGCAACTCCTGTTTTTTCTCCCTATTAGTTGCATGAAATGTCTTTTTCCATCCCTTCACTTTTAGTCTGCATATATCTTTGGATTTAAAGTGAGTCTCTTAAAGGCAGCATATAGATGGGTCTTGTTTTTTTATCCATTCAGTGATTCCATGTCTTTTGATTGGTGCTTTCAGTCCATTTACATTTAGCGTGACTATGGAAAGGTATGTACTTATTGGCATTGCAGGCTTCAGATCGTGGTTACCAAAGGTTCATGGTTAACTTCCTTACTATCTAAAAGTCTAACTTAACTCACATAATATGCTATTACAAACATAATCTAACAGTTCCTTTTCTTTCTCCTCTATTTTGTATATATTAGGTATCATATTCTGTGCGGTTTGTGTATCCCTTGGTTGACTTTGGGGATAGTTAATTTGTTTTGCATTTTCTTATTAATTGGCTGTTCTACTTTTTTTATGGTGGTTTTATTACCTCTGGTGACAGCTATTAAAACGTAGGAACACTTCCATCTGTAGAAGTCCCTCCAAAATACACTGTTGAGATGGTTTATGGGAGGTAAATTCTCTCAACTTTTGCTTAACTGGGAATTGTTTAATCCATCCTTCAAATTTAAATTATAATCTTGTCATATAAAGTAATTTTTTTTCAGGGCCCTTCTGCTTCATTGCATTCAATGCATCATGCCACTCCCTTCTGGCCTGTAAGATTTCTGTTGAGAAGTCTGATGGGCTTTCGTTTGTATGTGGTCTTGTTTCTCTCTCTGGTTGCTTTTAGTAGTCTGTCTTTATCCTTAATGTTTGCCATTTTAATTACTATGTGTCTTGGTGTTGTCTTCCTTGGGTCCCCTGTACTGATAGATCTGTGCATCTCCATGGCCTGAGACTTATCTCCTTCCCCAGACTGGGGAAGTTTTCAGCAATCACCTCCTCAATGACACTTTCTATGCCTTTTTCTCTCTCTTTTTCTTCTGGTCCCCCTATAATGCGAATATTGTTCCATTTTATTCTTTAATTCTTTATTCTCTCAATATTCTTTCATTCTTAGAGATTCTTTTTTCTCTCTGTGCCTCAGCTTCTTTGTATTCCTCTTCTCTAGTTTCTATTTTATTTATCGTCTACTCCACCGTATCCAATCTGGTTTTAATACTGTCCACTGTGCTCTTCAATGATTGGATCTCTGACCAAAGTTCATTTCTGAGTTCTTGAATATCTTTCCATATCTCCATGAGCATGTTAATGATTTTCATTTTGAACTCCCTTTCAGGGATTGTCATGAGGTCGATATCATTTAAATCTTTCTCAGGAGTTGTGTTAATAATTTTACTCTGGACCATGTTCCTTTAGCATTTCATATTTGCATATGGTTCCCTCTAGTGCACAGAAGCTCTACTCTGTAGCTGCTCAGCCCCTGAAGCAATGTCTGGGGTCTCAGTGCAGTGGTATTGTCACCTGGGGGGATGAAAGAGCTGTTTCCTGCTTTCTGGCTGCTATGCCTGTCTCCACTGTCTGAACCAGTGGCCCAAGCACACAGGTATAAGCCTCTATGCTTTACATTTGTAGTTGCTGTAGACAGATCTTCCCTCTGGCTCGCCTAACACCAGGGTAGGGTTTTCCGGTTTGAGAGCCACTTGGGGCTGGCCAGGAGAAAGGCACAGTAGGCTGCCTATCACAGAGTGGGTTTTTGGAACTGTGAAGGCTGCTAGGGAGCTGGATCACCTGAAGATCGTGAAAGCTCCCAACCTGCTGGGCAGAGTGCACCTGGAAAGTTTTGTCTACCTGTCCTTTCTCCTGAGCAGTAAGCTCTGTGCAATCCTTGCCCCTTTAGCAGCCCTCTTCCTAAGGGCTTTCTTGTTAGGAAGTCTCAGACTGTCCACCTTTCTTTTGTCCCAGAGCAGCCAGATATGGATCCCTGCTTTCCACAAGCAGCTGGAATCTCAGTCTCTCCAGGAATTCTGCTTATCTTAGCTTTCCAACCCCCTAATTATGAGAGTATCATGCAAGCACCATGAAATGTAGGTTTGTGCTCCCAGAGCAGGTCTCTGGAGTTAGGCATTCAGTAGTCCCCGGTTTCCACTCCCTCCCTGCTCTGTTTTTCTTCCACCCACCACTGAGTTGGGGTGGGGGAATGGCTTGGTTCCTGCTGGGCCACAGCTGTAGTACGTTACCCTGTTCTGCGAGGTCTGCTCTTGTCTTCAGGTTTATGCAGTTTGGCGCATTCCTCTTTCCTGTTGCTCTTTCAGGAGTAGTTGTCAGTTATATTTTCATATTATATGTGGTTTCAGGAGGAAGCCTTTGTCTCACCTCTCATGCTGCCATCTTTAATCTCTCTCCCTGCTCAATTCCTTTTAATAAGAAAAAAAGTGCTTGGCCAAAGAATTTAACCTACTTTCAAAGGTGTGCTAATGTTTTTGTGTCTACACCAATAATTAATTGGACTTGATTTGTTGTTATCTTAAAGCTTTCATTCTTATACATATAATAAAAACTAATCCATCTATTATTTATCCATTTATTCACTAATCCATCAATTATTTATCCATCCATTCGCCCTTGCAAGCATTCGTTTACCCAACAAAATAATTTCTCTGTTCTATTCCCAGTGGTAGGCATTACAGGTAGACTTGTTGTTAAGACATCTGTTCTTTCCACTCATGAAGTTTGCAATCTAATGAGTTAGACAGAAACAGAGGATCAACTTATTACCTTAAGTTGGGGACATCAGAGAATGCATCTTATAAGTATTTCGATTGGTGTAGGGAAAAAAATGCCTTTGAAAATATTGAAATGGTTTTTACAAGGTAAAGAAATAAAAGAGTTTGAAAGAGAGGAATGCACATCCATAATTAGTGTGGCAAGAACACATATGCTAGTAGATTTCAGATGATGCCAGAGCTAGAAATGTTATTTTGGACAATATAACAGGCCATCAAAACATGTTTTGTTCTTTATGTTAGCATTTAAAACTAGAATCTAACAACATTTTGGTAGGTAAAATTAGAACCAGACAAGAAGCTTATGTAATAATCAAGGTAAAAGTTAATTGAGGAATGAAAAAAACCTAAGAAACTTGAATGACTCCTATTTCGGCTACCGTCACCAAAATGGGATCCTCCTCTACCTGAATGAAAAAAAAGCACATCTATTTTTCTTGTTTATTTGCCCTCTGGGACAACTGACAGACTATAATAATTACTACTTTATATAAACCTTCAGATTTGCAACAGTACGATATCAATCAAAAAACCTACTGTTACAAAAATTCTAGTTGATATTTTTGGTATTTCCCCCTTTTCAGAATTCAGGGAATCCAACTGTGCAAATCAACTATGAAGAAGTAGAAATGAGCGGCAGGCTGTATATATGCTTGGCTAACTCTAGAGCTGAATTACAGTTCTACTACCCATCATACTATGTTTTGGTTAGCTTGAAAAATACAAATAGCATTTACCCAGATTGTTGAGAATTTGCCTTGATTTTAGGAAGAGCCACTGGACTGAAACATTGACTATACATTTGGGTTGTCCAGTTTGCTGAAGATTAACAAAATGTTGCTCAAGTAATAAAATTATTACATCAGGCACTTCATTCCAAATCATAGCCATCAGTTAGCACATCAGAATTATCTCTGAAATGCTGAATTTTTTATGTAATATAAATTCAAACTAAAAGAAGAGCCCTACTAATGATTTATTTTTTTGCTTTCAACTACTTATTAAGTACCTAGGTGTGCCTGGTGCAGAGGACATAGCAGTTAAATTAAACATGCTTATGTGCTTTTATAGAACATTTAGTAGGAAATTTAATTGTTGAAATACAATGGTATTCTAATATTAATTTAGTTTGGTTGTGGTACTATTGCAAATAAATTTAAGATGCTCCAAAAGAATTTATTTATCAAGCTTAGTGTACACATTCAAGAAAGATTTTCCTATCGAAGTGATATTTTCAAAGTGAAAGAGGAATGGCAACTAAGATCTGTCTAGAAGAAAGTGGAAAGGGGGGAAGCCAAGTGGATAAAACGTGAGTTGAGGTTTTGAGGTTAAAGGATGAGGCATGTTGGAATAGGAAAAAAGCAAATATAATTGCATTGGAAAAGACAGGGGGAAGATCAGGAAAAGTTGAGGCTAAAACTATGAGTAGGGCTACCAGTGCCTTGTATGAAATATTTTTATTTGAAATACAAAAAAACCACAACTAATGTTGGGAAAAGATTAAAAAATAACTCATTAAGTGGAAATCCAGGTGTGGTGGTCTTCCTATATGTCTGGATACAGTGACTCACGTAACATTATTAGAGCTCTGTGATTCTCTCAGAAGAGTTCAAATAGTTCATTCATCCAAATAGTGTTTGAGCCTTTACTGTGTACTGAACACTGTGTGCTAGAGATACAACAGTAAAAGGCAATGACAGGATTTCCTCATTGAATTGACTTCATTTCAGAACACTTTTATTCTTATCTAGGAATCTATTTCATGAGACTAGGCCACCCCCTCCATGCATATTGCTCCTCCAACACAGCACAATGCTAAACTCAATTTTGTTGACACAATAGGCATCTTAATAAATTGAATATTTCTTAAAGGCAGGAGACATGCATGAAATATAGGTAAATAGTGTATGGAATATTGTCTATAATTGGTGTTCACTGGTTGAGTAAGTAAATGTACTTATGAATTAACTGTTTTAACAAGCCCTCTTATATAATGATTAAAACCTTACATTATTTTAGATGTTGCATAGTCTTAGGGACATTCTAAATCTTTAATTTTATTACTCATAAAAATTGACTGCCAGATAGAATCTCTGATTTTTCTTTTCATGCTCATAAATAGTGTTATATCATATCCTAAAAGTAACAAATGTAACTGTTTGGTAAGGTAGGCTATATTTTAGGACAACATATTGTTATTAAAATATGTTATTTTTCAGAATCTAAAAATTCTATTCTTTGTTTTAAATAAAAACTTTCAAAGTTATCTCTCAACAGTAGTCTGGCACCCTGTGTATTTTGGGGACTAACTTACACTGCTCTTAATCTTCTTTATTTTTTTGTGTATTTTCCCTTATGTAGAGTTTATCACTCTGTAATTAATTTCACATAGCTTGGATAGGTCCTCATTTATCTCATATACAGTAATATGCAGTCCCTCTATTAACAGTGAGTGTGGATTAAGAATAAGTTAATTTTAAAAGATACTTAAATTTTATGTTAATGTTTCATTGTAAAATGAATTAGGAGTTACCAAATAAATTTATCTCTATCTATATTAGATAGTAGAAAAGATATGTGGGTATGCTGTTTTGCAATTTTATTTTGTCCTTCTGATACATGCCCTACATTAGCATTTTTCTCATATCTTCTTTTTAATGTTTTTTAGTTTCTCTTATGTGTCAGAAATATTTCGAAGACTCTTCATTTTTAAGTTATTAAGCATGAATAGAATTTAGAATTGGGAAATTCTAAAACTCAGATTGACTTTATTTGTTTAACAAACATCTATGTAACTTTACTCTGTGCCAGCCTCATAATAAGTAAATCTGTCCTTATAACAGCATATAAGTAGTTCTTTCATCTTTGTGTCCTGGTAAGGAAATTGAGACCTAAAGACATTAAGGAACTGTTCCAAATACCCACAACTAGTAAATGGTAGATAGAACCTGAGTGACATTCCAAAGACTGCACTCTCCATTTGTGTCTGCTGCCTCAATTAAAAGTGGATATTTTATTGATTTGCTTCTATCCTCAA
Organism: Smutsia gigantea; assembly: GCA_032199065.1. Classification (NCBI taxonomy): domain Eukaryota; kingdom Metazoa; phylum Chordata; class Mammalia; order Pholidota; family Manidae; genus Smutsia; species Smutsia gigantea. Next base: position 133,468 of record JAVSCE010004113.1, on the reverse strand, counting down.
CTTTTAAAATTGATGACTTCTTTAAGGCAGCTTGAGTATAAATTAAACACAGTCTTTAACATTCAGTGTCATTTTTTCAAATCATTTTACCTGTATTAGAAACACATGGAGACCATAGACTGTGCAGTTCATTCTGTTGGTAAGGCACCAGGATGCAGTCATTGGTATCAGCATGTGCAGCTCCACACTGGAAGTGCAGACAGCCATGGTATTCACTGTCCTTATGTGATAACCCTATTTCCCAGGGTCAAAATGAAAAATTAGAGTAGCCAAGTGGCATTATTTATATCATATAAGAATGGTGCTTATAAGAAAGCATTTCAACTGGTAACAGATATCAGTATAACATTTATAAATATGCCAGGCTGTTTAGGCAAATTCTGTGTACATTTCTTACCTGTACTTAAAAGATGTACCAAAGCTAGTGTACAAGTTTGTTAATGAGGCAGTATTAAAATATTTGATATAAAGCATGAGCAAAGGAATCCTGGGTGCAATTAACCTCAGAAATTATATATTTGCTAATACTTTGCTGGAGAAAAAGTCTTAGTAGTCATCTAAGAATAGTCACATAATTAAGAGTAGACCTAATTATAAAATTGGTTGACACTTCCATGATATTCCTTCATAAGATGACTGCTCTGTTAAGGCATGTGCCATTCTATTTTTAATTATGCAACTCAATTATATTTATTGTTCTTTCTTATTTTAAAACAGATGTGAAACTCATAAAATGTGTTGGAGATGCTTAACCTTCAACAATGATGATATGCATTGTTTTTCTGCCTTGTGAAATGCAAGTTTTTGTGACATTTTATCTTGAATTAGTACACAGAAATTGCTGTTTCCATCCCCCTGGAAACAATGACAACTGAAACTATTACATTGTGCAATATCCCAAGGCATGGCTTATTTTCTTTGTTTTATTTATTTATACCCAAATTCACACATCCATGAAGTAAAGTGGTTATTTTGTTATGCCTCTTTCCAGCCCAATATATTGCCTATTAATTCTAATTTCAGCAGTGTATACGTAGTTATTGTGAAAGAATGTCTCTAAGTAAGGACAATTCTCTTTCAAAATAATAAGTTTCCATTGTTCTTGAACCCAACATATTAAGGATTTATCAAAATCTCGAGACCAATTAAATAACGTATCTACCATAAGAATTCTGATTTTCTGTCTCATGTACACATACGCTCGGTTTTAAGTTAAAGATATCTTGCTTTGGCAGGAGATTCAATTTATATTGCAGAAGAGAGTTGAGACTGTAAATGAATAGTGGTTTTGCAAAAGATAGATGATTAAAATGGGAAGTAGCTTTGGTCCAAAATAAATACAGCCTACACTGCATATCATTATTTATTCACTAGAAGTTAGAAGATCCACTATGTTAAACTAAGTTTTTATTCTCTCTTGTATTTATTTCAACTGGAGTAAGTAGGAAAAATAGGTAAAATGAATATATTAGAATTAATCTATATTTGTCACTAATTTTCAACAGGAAATTGAGATTCTTTATTAATAAAATACCTGGTCATTTTTATAACAATTTTAGGAGAAATCAACATTATCCTTACGTGAACAGTGAAAGAGTAAATGAATAACTGAAACTTCAATGCTATTCTTATAACAATTAATGAAAATTTGAAATTTTAATTATCTTTATTGATTTTTGACAGTTGTTATTTATTTATTGTTTAAATTTCCACATCTTACTTATAGCTAACCGAACATACTTTAAACAAATATTTTAAATTATACTTTTATTCGAGGAAGGGAACTATAGCATAGATGAATGCTTTGGAGGCTATTAGGAAAGGAAAACACAGATATTTTTGCCTATGTTAAATTAGCCTGTGCTTATCTTATAAAAGTATTCTCTTATAAATTTTAATAATGTGCCTATCATCTTGCATTAATACCAATAAATTTTTTAATATTATGCTTTCACAATTTATCTCTCACGTAGAGTCCAAATAAACAGTTGTTATGTAGATAGATGATATTTGATAGATAGGTAGAGATTGATTTTAAATTAAAATATAACTGATTTTTAGAGAACAGTGACTATTATATCTGGAATATGCTGTTCTATAGAGTATATTTATGGATTAAAAATACATGTGCAGTGTGCAGAATTTGAATTCTGGGATCAGCATTATAAGCAATTATAAATTAATATGTCTCCTTCAGGAAGTGAAGTTTCACAATGTAATTACTGCATTTCTTGACTAAAGCCATAAAAATTGTGACACTGATTACACTGATATGATGATAATGAAATTATTTTTCTTTGGCTCTTCCTGTTCTGTGTACTTTTAATGAAAATATGTGAAAAGGAGGTCACTGAAAACCACAATAATCCCAGAACATTATGTATTTATTAAAGTAACATTTTAAAATTTTCCCTGATTAATTATGTTTGCTTTTAGGCCAGTAGTATGTATACAAAATAAATAAGAAATGCTATCATACTTGTTTTTAGGGACTAATTTCAAAGGAAACTCTGTATGTATTAAGTTAAAATTTTAATTTTTTTTCATTAATTACACATGGTACCTTTATTTTAATCATAATCTTTGCATTATTATGTCTTTTAAATTACTTCAAGTCTTTTGAATTAGTCATACATGGTACCTTTATTTTATAGTCACAATCTGTACATATGTCTTTTGAGTTAAAGTCTTTACATTATTATAAGTTTTTTGAATTATCTAACTAGTAAGTTATAATTATATAATTAGGATATAAATTTAATACTATCTCATTGAAATAATAAAACTTTCCTCCATGTAGAATGCCCCTGATAGCATCCAGATCTTACATTTGCAGAGGTTGTTTTCATGCAGGCATAATACATTTCTCGATGTACTTTAACTTACAGATCTTGTATCTATCAGTAATCACTCTTTAAGTTTCATAAAATAAACATTTAAAGTTGATTCCCTTTGTTTTTGCTAAGTAGAATAAACTTTAAATAAACATTCTCCCTATCCCAAGGGAAATCACACCAGTAAAATACAATTTGTCATTTGGAATAAAAATGTTAATTTTGGTTCTTGTTGCTCAGGGAACAAATTTTGATCTAATTTAATAAATATGAATTTAAAACAAAAACCCCACTAAAATACTTAATCTCTTCTGTTCTCACCTGGAAACCATGGTTTCAATAAATTGAAACAACAACAAAGTCTCTTTACTCTTGCAACGTGGCACATGATTTGCTGTTTCAAATGTATCCCTCACTTAAAGTAATGAAGGAAAAAATTAAAATAAAGTTAATAATATACATTTACATTTGAATAATTTATATTTAAATAGACTGCCATAATAAGTGGAGATATAATGCTTGAGTTTTAAAATACTAGGGAATTACTAAGTTCTAGATAAAGAATCTCCCTTTTCTCCTGGATCATATGAGCCAAAGTGAATAAGGACACTATTCAACCCTGCCTTTCCTCAAATGCCAAACTCCCTGACTTATAGATACTGCAGAACAATACTCAACTGTTCTCTTTACACAATGAATTTTAATTTTTTTGTGTTAAATTATTATTTTTGATTAAGTGTATAGGTGCCTTAGGGGAGATTTTGCCAAGCTACCACATATTTCCAGTTTTAAAACATTACTGTGTTTTAAAACATAACTGTGCTCCAAAATACATAAGATTGATTTAACCATTATGGTGTTTTAAATGTGAAATAAACGTTACTACTTTTATGTTGTGGATAAAGTGGGGCTCCCATGGCCAGGATCCTTACTGATCTTAAATGTAACTGGCCTGTTGCTATGCTACCGCTTCCACACCTTTAGGCAATAAACCATTATTGTGTAATACAAAGAGTTCCGCCCAGTGCTTGGCCGGAGACTGGGTGGCAGGGCTGCAAGGCTGTAGGAGAGCAGAGCATAGGGCTGGAGTGGTGGCAGCGCCGAGAACAGAGGCCCAGAGGACGGCTGTGCGGGACGGCTGTACAGAGAGGCCCAGAGGTAGAGATGGGCTTGCTGCGTCTGAAGCAGCAGTGATAACACAGACTCGCTCTGAGTGAACGGGATTTAGTGACTGACCTGCCATCTGGAAATAAAGTCAGGTATAACTTTTTCACCCCAAGAACCCTTTGCTGCAAATTTCTCTGGTCACAGTGAATCTATAGCGAACTTGCGTGGAGCTGAAACTCATTTGCAATACATATGTCCACATAAACTTTTACTTTTTGTCATATTCACAAAGCATGATCATTTTGGTGTATGTAGATATTCTTCAAAATAGGAGCTACATACCCACAAACAGAATCTGGAAGTCAGAAAGAAGTTACTTTTTTCCTTAGAATTCACCTTAAACACTTTTGGTAACAGATTATATTCATAAAAATTAGTTGCCCAAATAAAATCAACCTGTCATGACTTCCTGACAAAAACCACAATGGCTTTAAAGTAGAAGAAATGAATTCAGACAGAAGAATGCCAAATGTGACTCTTCTTTTTGAAATGGGAATGATGATAGTGCCTACATCATAGATTTGTCTAGATGTAATCATGTCTGGCTTACATTGATTCTGTGATCACCCAATATAATTTTTATGTCAAAAGCTCTGAGGATATTAAAATAAATGATGGCAGATATACCAGAGAGTTACTAAAATTTTTGGTCAAATTAAATTGCAATTGTGGAATGTTAATGGTGTTGTGTCTGGAACAATTCCCGTCTCACTCAGAGCTGGCTCAGGTCCTATATCATGGCTAACATCATTGATTACTCATTAACTTGCTCAATAATTCTTGTGTCATTGATTTCTTAGTAACCCACATCAATCTATATAGGAACTGACCTTATCAAATCTAGTCATTTTACAATTGAGCTAAGACACAGCTCAAGTGACTTGATTATTCCTATATTATATAATCAAAGAGTGTCTTTATTCACCTGCCATTTTTTAAGACTCAATAAGGTCTAGCAATCTGGCAGTGCAGTAAATATCTGCCATTATCTATGTGGTGGCACATTATATGAACATCACTAAAACAGTTATTTGGAGATCATTCACCTCACAAGCCCTGTTCCTTACATTAGTGAAAAGAGTTCTCATCCTTAACTGACCAGGGACCCCACTGAAAAAAGATATGAAAAACCAAGAAAACGCTCAACCCAAAAAAATGCACAAACTTTTGCAGTATGTTTATAGAGTTTTATGTATAGTGAACTCCAAATCTTAAAAATCCTGAGATGGATATTTATTTTTGCACCAAATCTTCTTGCAGTTTGAATACAAATATTATGTGAGATAGGGGATTTTTGTGTAAGTACTGTTTCACAGTTAACTAAAAAATAATAATATGAATTTCCTTTGTATAGGGGGTGTAACTCCAGTGCAAAAATATTTTCCCATCCCAGGGCAAAATACCTTTAAAACCAAAATCAGTCAAAGAGAGAAACCTGTTTATTGCTTACAAGCAGTCATCCACTTCCACTCGCCCATGTCTCTCAACACCCTGGCTGCAAAAATGGGCCCCAAGGAACCTCTTCTACCCCTTGTAGTTACCTATTGATATGGAGATGGACTACGTCTCTCCAGCCCTTAGAAACACCTATTAATATGGAGATAGACTAAGGCCAGGCAAGACATTCTGGAAATACTTCAGTTTTACCCACAGTGGGTAAGGAAAACTGGAAAAACAAATATACAAATTCTGTTTTAAACTTTCCCTGTTCTTACCAACATTTCATCATCCTCCCTGACATATTTTATCCAATATATATGTAGATATGAATTTAAATTTTATATAAATTATTTCCTCCTAAAAGAAATAGTTGTGTTGGGCACATTTTTTTGAAAGAAAAATATCTCTAATATGTCATTAAATGGATGTTTTTATATTAAATTTACATAGGTACTGGGAAATATTTCTGATCTCTGTATTCTCTGATATGCAGTCAGTGTAGTGACTGGTCATATGTGCTCTGGAGGCAGCCCTCCATGAGCCACCACACTACATACTGGTTGTCCAGACTTGGGTAACTTTATCTTTCCATAATCCACTTTTAATTCATAACTCACTGAGTAACAAATTTTTCATGAAAACTGGAAATAGTAATCATAGGAAGAAGGAGGAGAAAGAGGATGGATAGGGCAAGGAGGCAAAAGTGTATCATGGGCATATTTTAAGAAGTAGGTGAATGAAACGTGTTAATTTCTTAGAATACTGACATGGAGAAACAAATTACTGTGAATTATTATTTTCATTTCCCAATGGCAATTAAAGCCATTGTTAAGATGCAGCTACAACAGAATTATCTCCATTTCCAGATTATCAGTGTCACACTAGACTAATTTTTGCTGTGTGTTTAACTATGTATCCAAGACTCTGATTTGTTTTTAGTATTGGAGTTAAGATAATGAGTTTTATAAAAAGACTTCCATCACAAATGAAAACTTCATGAAACAGTCTTGTGAGCATTATATTTTATAACTAGGAAACAAACAAAAAAAAATAGAAAAGACGGTTGAATAATTTGTCTATATTATTTTATACATTTTCATTTGCAACTCATTTGGGAAAAATTTGTCTCAACTAATTTCAACTCCAAATTTCATTTCTAGAGAAAATTCATAATTAGTGATTTAAGCATTCTTTTCTCCTTAATTTTTTATACTTTATCATTTTAAAAGATGTTACTTTCATATGTTAAGATTAGTGATTTTTAGGTTTTGAGCGTTTTTAATATCCCTCTACTGACATTTCAAATAGCTATAGTACAGCTATCTCTGCCATGTAAGAAAATTCAGATATAAAGGCATTAGCATTTGAAAATTACATGAATGAACTTGTTCTTTGTAATAAAGTAACTATCTAAGTCACTTTATACCTACTAAGGAAATTGGATTGGCTCATTTTGGATCTCCTAAGAAATGTCATTCCAAAAAGATATATTAACTTACTTTTAGGAATTGCTAACCATCATTGTACAGAACAATTATTTTATTTAATATGACAGTGTGAAATCATGTCAGCAAATCATGAGGGTTGAAGTAGTCATCCCTCTTAGTTCTCAGTACAAGTGACTGTCACTAGCTCCTTTGTGTCCTCTTTTTTTAATTATACATGGTCCACATTAATGTGTTCCTTTTTTTTTTGACTTAACAACAAATATTTATTTCTCACATTTCAGGAGGATGGAAAGTCCCAGATAAAGGCACTGGTGGACTCACTGTGCAGTGAGCTTGCTTCCTGGGTCACAGACAGTGTTTTTCCAGCTTTGTCCTCACATGGTGAAAGGGCAAGGGAGCTCTCTGGGGTCTCTCTTTTTTTTTTTTGGTATCATTAATCTCCAATAACACGTGCAACATTATGATTAGTAAACTCCCCACTTCATCAAGTCCCACGCACTTATCCCATTACATTCACTGTCCATCAGCGTAGTGAGATGCTATAGAATCACTACTTGTCTTCTCTGAGTTGTACAGCAACCCCCATGCCCCCATTACATTATGTCTGCTAATCGTAATGCCCCTTTTTCCCCCTTGTCCCTCCCTTCCAACCCATCTCCCCAGTGCCTCTCCCTTTGGTAACTGTTAGTTCATTCTAGGGATCTGTGAGTGTGCTGCTGTTTGTTCCCTCAGTTTTTTTCATGTCCTTACACTCCACATATGAGTGAAATCATTTGATACTTGTCTTTTTCCACCTGGCTTATTTCACTGAGCATAATACCCTCTAGCTCCATCCATGTTGTTGCGAATGGTAGGATTTGTTTTCTTCTTATGGCTGAATCATATTCCATTGTGTATATGTACTACTTCTTCTTTATCCATTCATCTACTGATGGACACTTAGGTTGCTTCCATTTCTTGGCTATTGTAAATAGCGCTGCAATAAACATAGGGGTGCATATGTCTTTTTTTCAAACTGGGCTGCTGCATTCTTAGGGTAAATTCCTAGGAGTGGGGCTCCTGGGTCAAATTGTATTTCTATTTGGAGTTTTCTGAGGGAGCTCCATACTGCTTTCTACAATGGTTGAACTAATTTGCATTCCCACCAGGAGTGGGTTCCCCTTTCTCCACATCCTCACCAACATTTGTTGTTGTTTGTGTTTTGGATGTTGGCCATCCTTACTGGTGTGAGGTGATATCTCATTGTGGTTTTAATTTGCATTTCCCTGATGATTAGCAATGTGGAGCATCTTTTCATGTGCCTATTGGCCATCTGAATTTCTTCTTTGGAGAACTGTATATTCCTATCCTCTGCCCATTTTTTAATTGGCTTATTTGCTTTTTGTTTGTTGAGGTGTATGAGCTCTTTATATATTTTGGATGACAACCCCTTATTGAATACGTCATTTATGAATATATTCTCCCATACTGTAAGATGTCTTTTTGTTCTACTGATGGTGTCCTTTGCTGTACAGAAGTTTTTCAGCTTGATATAGTCCCACTTGTTCATTTTTGCTTTTGTTTCCCTTGCCCAGGGAGATATATTCATGAAGTAGTCACTCATGTTTATGTCCAAGAGATATTTGTCTATGTTTTTTTCTAAGAGTTTTATGGGTTTCATGACTTACATTCAGGTCTTTGATCCATTTTGAGTTTACTTTTGTATATGGTGTTAGACAGTAATGCAGTTTCATTCTTTTACATGTAGCTGTGCAGTTTTGCCAACACCAGCTGTTGAAGAGGCTGTCATTTCCCCATTGTATATCAGTAGCCCCTTTATCATATAATAATTGACCATATATGTTTGGGTTAATGTTTGGATTTTCTATTCTGTTCCACTTGTCTGTGGGTCTGTTCTTGTGCCAATACCAAATTGTCTTAATTACTGCAGCTTTGTAGTAGAGCTTGAAGTCTGGAAGTGTAATTCCCCCTGTTTTATTCTTCCTTCTCAGGATTGCTTTGGCCATTTGGGGTCTTTTGTGGTTCCATGTGAGTTTTAGCATTATTTGTTCCAGTTCATTGAAGAAAGTGTTGGTAGTTTGATAGGGATTGCATTTAATCTGTAGATTGCTTTAGGTAGTATAGCCATTTTGACAATATTTATTCTTCCTAGCCAAGAGCATGAGATGAATTTCCATTTGTTAGTGTCCTCTTTAATTTCTCTTAGGAGCGTCTTGTAGCTTTCAGAGTATAGGTCTTTTACTATCTTCGTTAGGTTTATTCCTAGGTATTTTATTCTTTTTGAAGCAACTGTGAATGGAATTGTTTTCCTGATTTCTCTTTCTGTTAGCTCATCAGTAGTGTATAGGAAAGCAACAGATTTCTGTGTATTAATTTTGTATCCTGCAATTTTGCTTATTTCAGATATTAGTTCTAATAGTTTTGGAATTGAGTCTTTAGGGTTTTTCATGTACAATATCATGTCATCTGCAAATAGTGACAATTTGACTTCTTCTTTACCAATCTGGATGCCTTGTATGTCTTCGTTTTGTCTGATTGCTGTGGCTAGGACCTCCAGTACTATGTTGAATAACAGTGGGGAGAGTGGGCATCCCTGTCTTGTTCCCGATCTTAGATGAAAAGCTGTCAGCTTCTCTCTGTTAAGTATGATGTTGGCTGTGGGTTAGTCACATATGGCCTCTATTATGTTGAGATACTTGCCCTCTACACCCATTTTGTTGAGAGTTTTTATCATGAATGGATATTGAATTTTGTCAAATGCTTTTTCAGCATCTATGGAGATGAACATGTGGGTTTTGTTCTTTTTGTTGATGTGGTAGATGATGTTGATGGATTTTTGAATGTTGTACCATCCTTGCATCCCTGTGATGAATCCCACTTGATCATGGTGTACGATCCTCTTGATGTGTTTTTGAATTCGTTTTGCTAATATTTTGTTGAGTATTTTTGCATCCATGTTCATCAGGGATATTGGTCTGTAATTTTCTTTTTGGTGAGGTTTTTGCCTGATTTTGGTATTATAGTGATGCTGGCTTCATAGAATGAGTTTGGAAGTATTCCCTCCTCTTCTATTTTTTGGAAAACTTTAAGGGGAATGGGTGTTATTTCTTCTCTATATGTCTTGCAAAATTCAGAGGTGGATTCATCTGGTCCGGGTGTTTTGTTCTTGGGTAGTTTTTTGATTACCGATTCAATTTTGTTGCTGGTAATTGTTCTGTTAAGGTTTTCTCTTTCTTGCTTGGTCAGTCTTGGAAGGTTGTATTTTTCTAAGAAGTTGTCCATTTCTTCTAGGTTTTCCAGCTTGTTAGCATATAGATTTTCTTGTATTCTCTTATAATTCTTTGTATTTCTGTGGAGTCTGTAGTGATTTTCCTTTCTCATTTCTGATTCTGCTTATGTGTGTAGATTCTTTTTTCTCTTAATAAGTCTGGCTAAGGGTTTATCTATTTTATTTTTTCAAAGAACCAGATCCTGGTTTCATTGATTTTTTCTATTGTTTTATTCTTCTCAATTTTATTTATTTCTTCTCTAATCTTTATTATGTCCCACCTTCTGGTGACTTTGGGCCTCATTTGTTCTTCTTTTTCCAATTTCAATAATTGTGTCCTTAGACTATTCATTGGGGTTTGTTCTTCCTTCTTTAAATAGGCCTGGATTGCAATATACTTTCCTCTTAGAACTGCCTTTGCTGCGTCCCACAGAAGTTGAGGCTTTGTGTTGTTCTTGTCATTTGTCTCCATATATTGTTTGATCTCTGGTTTCTTGGGTCGTTGATCCATTGTTTATTTAGGAGCATGTTGTTGAGCCTCCAAGTATTTGTGAGCCTTTTTGTTTGCTTTGTACAATTTATTTCTAGTTTTATACCTTTGTGATCTGAGAAGTTGGTTGATAGAATTTCAATATTTTTGAATTTACTGAGGTTCTTTTTGTGGCCTTGTATGTGGTCTATTCTGGAAAATGTTCCATGTGCACTTGAGAAGAATGTGTATCCTGCTGCTTTTGGGTGTAGAGTTTTGTAGATGTCTGTTAGGTCCATCTGTTCTAGTGTGTTGTTCAGTGCCTCTGTGTCTTTACTTATTTTCTGTCTGGTTGATCTGTCCTTTGGAGTGAGTGGTGTGTTGAAGTCTCCTAAGATGAATGCATTGCTGTCTATTTCCTCCTTTAATTCTGTTAGTATTTGGTTCACATATGTCAACGCTCCTGGGTTGTGTGTATATACATTTATAATACTTATATCCTCTTATTGTACTGAGCCCTTTATCATTATGTAATGTCCTTCTTTGTCTTTTGCTACTTTCTTTGTTTTGAAGTCTATTTTGTCAGATACACGTACTGCAATGCCTGCTTTTTTCTCCGTGTTGTTTGAATGATATATCTTTTTCCATCCCTTCACCTTTAGTTGTGTTTATCTTTGGGTATGAGGTGAGGCTCTTGTAAGCAGCATATAGATGGGTCTTGCTTTTTTATGCATTATTGTATTACCCTGTGTCTTTTGATTGGTGCATTCAATCTGTTTACATTTAGGGTGATTATCGATAGATATGTACTTATTGCCATCACCGGCTTTGAATTCGTGGTTTCCAAGGATTCAAGGGTAGCTTCTTTATTATCTAACCACCTAATTCATCTCTCTTGTTAAGCTATTTTAAACACAGTCTGATGATTCTTTTTTTCTCTCCCTTCTTATTCTTCCTCCTCCATTCTTTATATACTTGGTGTTTTATTCTGTACTCTTTTACGTTTCCTTTGAGTGTTTTTGTGGACAGTTGATTTTACTTTTTGCCTTTAGTTAGTATTTGTATGGTGTGCTGTCTTTGGTATGATTTTATTTTCTCTGGTGGCCTCTTTTTAGCCTTATGCGTGCTTCCCTCTAAAGCAGTCCCTTTAAGATATCCTGTAGAGGTGGTTTGTGGGAGGTAAATTCCCTCAGCTTTTGCTTGTCTGGGAATTTTTTAATCCCTCCCTCAAATTTAAATGATAGTCTTGCTGGATACAATATTCTTGTTTCAAGGCCCTTCTGTTTCATTACGTTAAATATGTCATGCAATTCTCTTCTGGCCTGTAAGTTTTCTGTTGAGAAGTCTGATGATAGTCTGATGTGTTTTCCTTTATAGGTGATCTTTTTTCTCTCTTTGGCTGCCTTTAATACTCTGTCCTTGTCTTTGTCCTTGTCTTTGATCTTTGCCATTTTAATTATTATGTGTCTTGGTGTTGTGTTCCTTGGGTCCCCTGTGTTGAGAGATCTGTGGGCTTCCATGGTCTGAGAAACTATTTCCTTCCCCAGCTTGGGGAAGTTTTCAGCAATTATTTCTTCAAAGACACTTTCTATCCCTTTTTCTCTCTTCTTCTGGTACTCCTATAATGCAAATATTGCTCCATTTGGATTGGTCTCACAGTTCTCTTAATATTCTTTCATTCCTAGACATCCTTTTAACTCTTTCTGCCTCAGCTTCTCTGTATTCCTGTTCTCGGATTTCTATTCCATTAACAGTGTCTTGTACCTCATCCAGTCTGCTCTTAAGCCCATCGATCGCTTGTCTCATTTCTGTGTTGTCTCTCCTCAATTCCTCCCTTATCTCTTGCATATTTCTCTGTAGGTCCATCAGCATTTTTATGACTTTTATTCTGAATTCTTTTTCAGGAAGATTGTTTAATATATCCCATCAGGCCCTCTCTCTGGGGTTGTCTGGGTGATCCTTGTCTGGACCATATTCCTCTGTCTTATCATGGCGATAGAAGTGGTCGCTCATAGGTACCACGTGTGTCAGCTGGGAGAACAAAGTCCCTTCCTGCTTGTTGTTCTCCTTGCCCTTCTCCAGAGCCTGAGTTGGTTTCCTGCACTTGGGGAGGCAGTCTCTGGGATAATCCCCTGAGCTGCCTGTGTGCAGGGTCACCCTCAGCCTAGCCTATACCACTGCGGGGTTTGCAGCCTCGCCGGGTGCGTTCTGCTCCCCTCGGTGCCTTCCAGTCCTTGTTCTGGGTTCTGTAGCCCTTCCCCGTTAGCTTCACGCCAGCTGGGAGGAGATTCTGTGTGGTTGCTGTGGGTGGGACCGCTCTCCTGCTGTTCCGCAGCTGTGGTCGTTCCACCATACCCTTTGCAGCGCCAGCTGGGGGGGAACAAATGGCAGGCTGCTGATCTCTGCGGGTGACTTTGGCATGGCTGCTTTACCCGGCAGCTGCTTAAGGGGTCCGAAATTGCTCAAGATTCCCAGCCTGCTGGGCTGAGTGCTCTTGCATGATTTTATTCTGATGTTGGGCCCTTGTCTCTTTAAGACTTTTAAAAAAGCACCCGTTTTCTTTTGTCCCAGGGAGCCAGCTGTGGGAACCCGCTTGCAGTCTCTCTCTCGGATCCTGCCCTTCTGTTTCTCTGATCTCTGGTACACCATGCGATGTGTGTCTGTGTTCCCAGTGCAGATCACCAGGGCTGGTTATTTTGCCGGCCTGTACTTCCACTCCCTCCCCACTCTGATTCCTTTCCTCCTGCCAGTTTGCTGGAGTGGGGGAGTGCTCAGGTCCCGCCGCATGGCTTTGTTTCTTATCCGCTTCGTGAGGCACTGAGTTCTCTAATATATCTGTAGCCTGGCTGTTGTACTGTATCTTCTGGTCTCTCTTTCAGGAATAGTTGTATTTGTTGTATTTTCACAAATATATATGGTTTTGGGAGGAGATTGCCACCACCCTGCTCATGCCGCCATCTTCCCAGCTAATGTGTTCCTTTTTATCCTCATGAGCTATTCAATTTCCTGCATAGGAGATCATATTAATGTATGTAACATATATTTTATGTGTGTGTTCTTTCATATTTTAAGTCTAACTAAATGCTGTCTATATTAATGTGGCATCACTGAAATCACCAGAGAGAAATGTTTCCGAAAAAAGTGGCTGGCTGACTTCAACAAAGTCTTCTGAAAAGTGACGTAAACTGAATGCCAAATTTTATTATTTGGATTTGGTAACATGTAGAAGACTTTTGCAACTGCTTACAAATTGGAGTTGTAAGTCTGCATTGTAGTCATATGTAATGATAAGGAGAAGAAGAGGAAGCAGGTGTATAAACAATTACTTCTGAATGTATTGAGGGCAGGAAGATTTTCTAAAGCTTTTTTTGTTTGGTTGGTTGGTTGATTTTTAATGGGAAATGATGCACTGATATAAATATTGGTGGCTAGGAACTCAATTGAGAGGGGAGGAATAAAAACAAAAGAAGGTAAAGTAATGAGATAATTCAAATTATACTGTCTATAAGGAACCTGGTAGGAATGAGATTCAGAAACAGGTGGAGGAATCACCTGTTTTTTCTTTTTTTTTTTAATTTAAGGTGGATATGGTGTGTCCAGAGAACGTGGTTTTAAGTTGATGAAATTTGAGAGTTCATATATCATTACTACATTTAATTTCTGAAATGACATAAAAGGAGCTTACATGGGTCAGAGGTGAGGGGAGGTTTAAATGTTCTTCGGTGAGATTAAAGACTTAACAGATTTAATAAATAAGGAATATTTCCCAGGGGTTTTGAGAGCTCGCTTACAGAATATAAATTTATAATAGTTATAAAACAGATTTTATTTATTTTATGAATATTAATAACCTACTTGTGTGTTTATATATGGATGGCAACATTATCATCCATCAGTGGAAGGGTTTTGCCAGTTAGGTGTAATATAAGAGTCCAGTGTTGAGAAATCATGGAATATTTTCATTAAGAGTAAATGGCGCAGTGTGACTAGGATCTGAAGAATCCATTAAATGGGAATAAAGAAAAGGATAACTGAATAGGTATAAATATCAGGAAAAAGCTATAATCAGCATATTTAAATAAGGATGTTGGAACGAATGCTTGAAAAAGTCATTTAGAAAGGAGAAACATTTCTTGTGATAATAAGTTAAATGTATGACTGGAGAAGCTATTGGTGAGATCAAGTAAAGAATGGAATTCATTAGGAAATCGAGGAACTGGGTGAGGAAAGAATTGACTATGCTGTCCATAAGAAAAATGAATTCACTCAGAATCTTGGCAGTGTTTGAATGGGTTGGAAAATCACACACAGAAAATTTTCAGTAAGAAAAGGGGAATTTCTTATAGGGCAGTGGGTTATATGTTAATTTTGAGAAGTGGGTGGGTAAGATGGATGAACAAGGTTCAAAGAAACAGACAACAAGAGTATAGAAGGATAGTAAAGAGCTGGTATTGGAAAGCAAAAGAAACACATAACCCCATTTCCTGACACTGAGATAGATGCTACATACTGCAATGGCTGCAGTGAAAGCAATATTCTTAGTTGACATGCAAATTTTAGTTAATGACAGATGTAAGAAATATTCAGAGAAGCATTGTGGGTTGGTGGATTGTAGGGAGTGGGAATATTTGTTAAAGAGCGTGTTGGTCACAATCCCAGGCATAAGTGGGGAAATTGTGGTGCAGGAAAGGAGGGATAATTTGGATCTGAGGATAGAAAACAGAACACTCAGTGAAGAAAAGACCATTCAAGTGGTTTGTGATTTATTGATTGTCAAGAAAAGCATGAATGTAAGAGAAGACAGACTTGAAGGACGGTTGATGAAGGCTGGCCAAATGTACTAACAGATAAGAAACTGACTGACATTTTCTTTATTTTTAGGTAGAAGTTTTATACAATTTGAAGAGACACAATTCTTAATGCTTGAATGGGGAAAATAGACAAAAATTGAGATTATTTATCTTACAAAGCTTGATTAAACTTGTTAACAGAAACTGACAGATATATTTAAAACTATAGAAAAATTTCAGTCTTGAATACATTAGATCCCCAAATCCAAAATAAAATGCCAACATACAGAATTTAACAACATACTGAAAGTATAATGTGTTATTATGAAGCAGATATTTCCCAGAACCCTGAGTATTGATTAACATTAGGATATGCACTTATGCATAAATGGTTATATAATGATATGTATCAGCAGTTAAATATAAAATTCTGATAGTCTAAGTACGTATTTAAAAGGTCTTGAATTACATTCAGTGTGTTAATCATAAACTCTGAGTAGAGATAGAATAATAGTTTCTCAAAATGACAAAGGATATTATTCATCAAATGAGGAAATATATAGCAGAGTATTATATATGTTTTCATGTACTTTTCTGTTTAAACATTTCATCTACTCTTCATTGTTCCAGAGTATAAGTTATAAAATCCATAAAATGCAGCCCTCAAGGCCCTTTGACTGGGTTTTGACTATATTCTCCATGTCATCTCATGGGCCCTTTGCATTGTCTTGTCACTCTGCCTCAGCACCATCACTTGTGTTGGTCTTTTCTGCCTCTAATAATGGGCTTTCCTGTTCATAAAATCTAACACCTTCAGTTCCCGAAGAAATAGACTATGGCCAGATTAGTAAGGGCTCCATTATTTACTAGCATGTCACCAATCCATCTCCATTCAACACTATTTTACATATACTCATAATTTCTCCACTTCATCTTAAATAATATGTCTACAAGGAGATAATACGTTGTTAGGTCCACTTCATGATGTAGGTTTTGGAACTTAATATTCACACACACAACTCTATTTGGGGATTCTTCACAGTGTAATTATTTGAAGGCAGGGCCTGCCTTTCACCTCAGAATATATGAATAGGTATTAATTTTTACTCTCATAGACAAGCATGTTATTTTGGCTTGACCAGTTAGGCATTCCCACTAAGATTCTGCATCTAGAGACAGTGACAAAAAGGACAGTGGCACCAAGGTGAACACTGGACCCCTTTGTCTAGCAGTCATGGTGGCAAAGACAGTGGCAGTTGTGACAGCAGTGTCATCAGTTGACTATATCAGTTGAGACTTTACCTACCCAGGTCTTAAAGTTTCATCCCATTATTAAGTGTGGGTCATCAGCTTTACTACAGATTATATGAGCTATACATTTGAATGCTATTAGTAAAAAACCTTTTTTTTGTAAAATATAATGTATAAAGCTTAACACATATAGATAGTTTATTAACACATACTTAACATTAATATTTACATGCTCAACAAGTAACCACAACTTTATCAGTTAATAAATTTTCTGGCCATTTCAGAAGCCCTCCAGGTGCTCTGCCTCAGTCAAATCCCACAGCCCCAATGAGATCACAGTCTACATTCAATGGTATTCATGCCCTTGCTTTATTTTATAGTTTTATAAACTAGGCATTCTAAATACTGTCATTGATTTTACCCTTTTTTGTGGGTGCTTATATCTTTTAATTCTTTGTTTTAGGTCTCCCTCCATGAATCACTTTTTCCTGTGATTTTATTTTGTAAGAAAATAACAGTAATTTTTCTTTTTTTCCATTGACAAATGAAAATGAAAATTCAACATATCAAAACTTATGATGTGCAGCAAAACCAATTCTTACAGGAAAGTTTATAGTAATAAACACCTACATTAAGAAAAAATAAAGATCTCAAATAAACAACCTTACACCTCAGAGAACTAGAAAAAGAACAAACTAAGCCATAAGATAGTAGAAGGAAGGAAAGAACAAGTACAGAATGTAATTAAAAAAAAAAAGAGAGAGACCAAAAAGACAATAAAAAGATCAATAAAATTAAGTGCTGTTTACTTGAAAAGGTAAAATAGACAAATTTTTAGATATATTTAGCAAGAAAGGATTCCAATAAAATTTTAAATGAAAGAGAATACATTAAAAAATTCTGTACACAGAAATACAAAGGATCATAAAAGACCACTATGAACAATTATATACCAACAAATTGTACAAACTAGAAGAAATAGGTAAATTCCTAGAAAGATAAATCTACCAAGACTGCGTAAAGACAAAATCTGAACAGAACAATTGTTAGTAAGATTGAATCAGTAACCAAGAACCTCCCAACAAAGAAATATCCAACACCTGATGGTTTCACTGGTGAATTCTATCAACTGTTCAAAGAATAAAACCAATCCTTCTCAAACTCTTCCAAAAAATAAAAGAGGATGAAACACTTGCAAACTCATTTTAGGAGATGAGCATTTCCCTGATGCCAAAACCAAACAAGGATGCTACAAGAAAAGAAAATTACAGGCCAATATCCCTGATGAACATACATGCAAAAATCCTCAAGAAAATATTAGCAAATAAAATTCAGCAGTCCATCAAAAGGATCATATTTCATAATCAAGTAGGTTTTATTCCAAAGATGCAATGCTGTTTCAATATCTGCATATCAATAAATGTGATATAACGCATTAACAAAATTTAAAAAATCATGTAATTATCTAATAGATGTAAATAAGCATTTGATAAAATTCAACATCCATTCATGGTTAAAAACTCAAACAGCAGAGGGAATATTTCTCTGGCATTTTTATTTCCTATGAATTATTTAATCTAGTGACTTTAACAGATTCAGTAGGTAAATACAGAGATAGATGATAGATATTTATAAATATATCTTTAGATTTTATACAGAAATATATTGTATAAGTAGATATAGAAAGATATATTTGTTTATAAATATACATATGTACATATGCATATAGATAGATGTAGATTTTTTCCTTTTTGGTGAGACCTCTGTATTGTTGCCATTGCATGTTTCCAACAAGAAGCACACTCTTCATGTGCCTTTCCTAGTGATGGTGTCAGTCACTTGTGCTTATTGCTTATTTATATTCATTAGTGATATTTTTATTATATTGCTCTTTCATTCATTGGGTGAAAAGTGTATATGAATAAAATAAAAAAAATTTCCTTCTGTTTTATATCTCAGAATAGTTTTTATTGAAAATATGAGATACATGACTGAATTTTTATCTTAAATTGTTTAAAAATTTTTTGTTAATTTGTTAAAATTTGCAAATTTGTTAAAACTCTTTTTCTATTATTTGAATTCACAACTATACATCTTGAAATTTTATATGCTTAGATTTACAAGTAGGTCAGTTGGGCATTTTGAGTTAACTTTCGCATGGTACAATGAAGGATCAAGATTTAGTTTTTCTCTGCCTACAGCTATCCACTTGTCCAGCATCATTGAAAACGTTATCATTTCTTGCCTGAGTTGCTTTGAACTTTCGTCTAAAATGAGAAAGCCTGTTTCTGTGCTCTCTCTTTTGTTCAATGAATCCATTCTTCTACCTCTATGTATGCACAACAGTATCTTGATAAGAGCATGTTTATAAGCCTTTCACTGAGTTAGAATGAGCCCTTGGACATGGTTCTTCTTTTTTTTAAGGTTATTTTGATATCATTAATCTACAATTAAATGTGCAATATTATGGTGATTACGCTACCCCCTTCATCAGGTCCCCCCAACCAACCCCATTACAGTCACTGTCCATCAGTATAGTGAGATGCTATAGAGTCACTACTTGTCTTCTCTGGGTTGTATAGCCCTCCCCGTGCCCTCCTAACATTACATGTACTAATCATAATGCCCCTTTTTCCCCCTTGTCCCTCGTTCCCACTCATCCTCCCCAGTCCCTTTCCCCTTGGTAACTATTACACCATTCTTCCATTCTGAGAGTCTGCTGCTGTTTTGTTCCTTCAGTTTTTTCTTAGTTCTTATACTCCAATATGAGTGAAATCATTTGGTACTTATCTTTTTCGGCTTTGCTAATTTCACTGAGCATAATACCCTCTAGCTCCACCCATGTTGTTGCAAATGGTAGGATTTGTTTTCTTCTTATGGCTGTATAATATTCCATTGTGTATATGTACCACTTATTCTTTATCCGTTCAGCTACTGATGGACACTTAGGTTGCTTCCATTTCTTGGCTATTGTAAATAGTGCTGCAATAAACATAGGGGTGCATCTGTCTTTTTCAAACTGGGCTGCTGCATTCTTAGGGTAAATTCCTAGGAGTGGAATTCCTGGGTCAAATGGTATTTCTATTTTGAGGTTTTTGAGGAACCTCCATACTGCTTTCCACAATGGTTAAACTAATTTGCATTCCCACCGGCAGTGTAGGAGGGTTCCCTTTTCTCCACATCCTCGCCAACATTTGTTGTTGTTTGTGTTTTGGATGTTGGCTATCCTCACTGGTGTGAGATGGTATCTCCTTGTGGTTTTAATCTGCATTTCTCAGATGATTAGTAATGTGGAGCATTTTCATGTGCCTGTTGGCCATCTGAATTTCTTCTTTGGGAAGTGTCTATTCATGTCCTCTGCCCATTTCTTAATTGGACTCTTTGCTTTTTGTTTGCTGAGGTGCGTGAATTTTTTATATATTTTGGATGTCAACCTCTTATCAGATATGTCATTTATGAATATATTCTCCCATACAGTAGAATATCTTTTTGTTCTGCTGATGGTATCCTCTGCAGTACAGAAGCTTTTCAGCTTGATGTAGTCCCACTTGTTCATTTTTGCTTTTGTTTCCCTTGCCCGGGGAGATATGTTCATGAAGAAGTCGCTCATGTTTATGTACAAGAGATTTTTGCCTATGTTTTTTTCTAAGAGTTTTATGGTTTCATGACTTACATTCAGGTCTTTGATCCACCTTGAGTTTACCTTTGTGTATGGGGTTAGACAGTAGTCCAGTTTCATTCTCTTACATGTAGCTGTCCAGTTTTTCCAACACCAGCTGCTGAACTGACCATCATCTCAATGTATATCCAAGTCTCCCTTATCAAATATTAATTGACTGTATATGTTTGGTTGATGTTTGGATTTTCTATTCTATTCCACTGGTCTGTGGGTCTATTTTTGTGCCAATACCAAATTTTCTTGATTACTGTGGCTTTGTAGTAGAGCTTGAAGTGAGGGAGTGTAATTCCCCCTGTTTTATTCTTCCTCCTCAGGATTGCTTTGGCTATTCAGAGTCTTTTGTGGTTCCATATGAATTTTAGAATTATTTCTTCCAGTTCATTGAAGAAAGCTGTTGGTATTTTGATAGGGATTGCATTGAATCTGTATATTGCTTTAGGGAGTATAGCCATTTTCACAATATTTATTCTTCCTAGCTAAGAAAATGGGATGAGTTTCCATTTGTTAGTGTCCTCTTTAATTTCTTTTAGGAGTGTCTTGTAGTTTTCAGAGTATAGCTCTTTCACTTCCTTCGTTAGGTTTATTCCTAGGTATTTTATTCTTTTTGATGCAATTGTGAATGGAATTGTTTTTCTGATTTCTCTTTCTGTTAGTTCATCGTTAGTGTATAGGAAAGCAACAGATTTCTGTGTATTAATTTTGTATCCAGCAACTTTGCTCAATTCAGATATTAGTTCTAGTAGTTTTGGAATTGAGTCTTTAGGGTTTTTTATGTACAATATCATGTCATCTGCAAATAGTGACAATTTGACTTCTTCTTTACCAATCTGGATGCCTTGTATGTCTTTGTTTTGTCTGATTGCCGTGGCTAGGACCTCCAGTACTATGTTGAATACCAGTGGAGAGAGTGGGCATCCCTGTTTTGTTCCCGATCTTAGATGAAAAGCTTTCAGCTTCTCGCTGTTAAGTATGATGTTAGCTGTGGGTTTGTCATATATGGCCTTTATGATGTTCAGGTACTTGCCCTCTATACCCATTTTGTTGAAAGTTTTAATCAGGAATGGATGCTGAATTTTGTCAAGTGCTTTTTCAGCATCTATGGAGATGATCATGTGGTTTTTGTACTTCTTTTTATTGATGTGGTGGATGATGATGATGGAATTTCGGATGTTGTACCATCCTTGCATCCCTGAGATGAATCCCACTTGATCATGGTGTACGATCCTCTTGATTTATTTTTGAATTCGGTTTGCTAATATTTTGTTGAGTATTTTTGCATCCACGTTCATCAGCGATATTGGTCTGTAGTTTTCTTTTTTGGTGAGGTGTTTGCCAGGTTTTGGAATTAGAGTGATGCTGGCTTCATAGAATGAGTTTGGAAGTATTCCCTCCTCTTCTATTTTTTGGAAAACGTTAAGAAGAATAGTTGTTATTTCTTCTCTATAAGTCTGGTAGAATTCAGAGGTGATTCCATTTGGTTTAGGGGTTTTGTTCTTGGGTAGTTTTTTGATTACTCTTTAATTTCTTTGCTGGTGATTGGTCTGTTTAGTTGTTATGATTCTTGTTTGGTCAGTTTTGGAAGGTTGTACTTTTCTAAGAAGTTATCCATTTCTTCTAGGTTTTCCAGCTTGCTAGCATGTAGATTCTCATAGTGTGCTCCTATATAATTCTTTGTATTTCTGTTGGATTCGTCGTGATTTTTCCTTTCTCATTACTGATTCTGTTTATGTGTGCAGATTCTCTTTTTCTCTTCATGAATCTGGCTAGGGGTTTATCTATTTTGTTTATGTTTTCAAAGAACCAGCTCTTGGTTTCATTAATTTTTTTCTATTGTTTTGTTCTTCTCAATTTTATTTATTTCGTCTCTGATTTTATTATGTCCCTCCTTCTGGTGACTTTGGGCCACATTTTTTCTTCTTTTTCAATTTCAGTAATTGTGTGTTTAGACTATTCATTTGGGGATGTTCTTCTTTCTTCAGATAGGCCTGGATTGCAATATACTTACCTCTTAGAACTGCCTTTGTTGTCTTCCACAGAAGCTTTGGCTTTGTGTTGTTGTTGTCATTTGTCTCCATATACTCTTTGATTTCTGTTTTGATTTGGTCATTGACCCACTGATTAATTAGGAGAATGTTGTTAAGTCTCCATGTATTTGTGAGCCTTTTTGTTTTCTTTCCAAAATTTAACTCTAGTTTAATACCTTTAAGATCTGAAAAGTTGGTTGGTAGAATTTCAATATTTATGACTTTACTGAGGTTCTTTTTGTGGCCTAGCATGTGGTCTATTCTGGAAAATGTTCCATGTGCATGTGAGAAGATTGTGTATCCTGTTGCTTTTGGGTGTATAGTTCTGTAGATGTCTGTTAGGTCCATCTGTTCTAGTGTGTTGTTCAGTGCCTCTGTCTCTTTACTTATTTTCTGTCTGGTTGATCTGTCCTTTGGAGTTAGTGCTGTGTTGAAGTCACCTAAAATGAATGCATTGCTGTCTATTTGCTCCTTTAATTCTGTTCGTATTTGTTTCACATATGCCAGTGCTCCTGTGTTGGGTGCATATATATTTATAATGGTTATATCTTCTTGTTGGATTGACCCCTTTATCATTATGTAATGTCCTTCTTTATCTCTTGCTAATTTCTTCATTTTGAAGTCTATTTTGTCTGATACATGTACTGCTACACCTGCTTTTTTCTCTTTGTTGTTTGAGTGAAATATCTTTTTCCATCCCTTCACTTTTAGTCTGTGTATATCTTTGGATTTGAGCTGAGTTTCTTGTAGGCAGCATATAGATGGGTCTTGCTTTTTTATCCATTCTGTTACTCTGTGTCTTTTGATTGGTGCATTCAGTCCATTTACATTTAGGGTGATTATCGATAGATATGTACATATTGCCATTGCTGGCTTTAGATTCGTGGTTACCAAAGTTTCAGGGGTTGCTGCTTAATAATCTAACAATCTAATTTAACTTTCTTGTTAAGTTATTGTAAACACAGTCTGTTGTTTCTTTATTTCTCTCCCTTCTTATTCTTCCTCCTTCATTCTTTATATACTAGGTGTTTTATTCTTTGCCTTTAGTTAGTATTTGGATGGTCTGCTTTCTTTGCTATGATTTTATTTTCTCTGGTGACAGCTTTTTATCCTTAGGAGTGCTTCCCTCTAGAGCAGTTCCTTTAAGATGTCCTGTAGAGGTGGTTTATAGGAGGCAAATTCTCTCATCTTTTGCTTGTCTGGAAATTGTTTAATCCCTCCATCTTATTTAAATGATAATCCTTCTGGATACAGTATTCTTGGTTCTAGGCCCTTCTGTTTCATTGCATTAATTATATCATGCCATTCTCTTCTAGCTTGTAAGGTTTCTGTTGAGAAGTCTGATGTTAGTCTGATGGGTTTTCCTTTGAAGGTGATATTTTTTCTTTCTCTAGCTGCCTTTAATACTCTGTCCTTATCTTTGATCTTTGCCATTTTAATTATTATGTGTCTTCTTGTTGTCTTCCTTGGGTTCCTTGTGTTAGGAGATCTGTGGGCTTCCATGGACTGCGAGACTATTTCCTTCCCCAGCATGGGGAACTTTTCAGCAATTATTTCTTCAAAGACAGTTTCTATCCCTTTTTCTCTCTCTTCTTCCTCTGGTACTCGTATAATGCGAATATTGTTCCATCTGGATTGGTCACACAGTTCTCTTATTTCCTAGAAATCCTTTTATCTCACTCTGCCTCAGCTGCTCTGTGTTCCTGTTCTCTGATTTCTATTGCATTAACAGTCTCTTGCGTCTCATCCAGTCTGCTGCTGAGTCCGTCGATGGCTTGTCTCATTTCTGCATTGTCTTTTCTGACTTCCCTATCTTCCTCCCTTAGCTCTTGCATGTTTCTCTTTAGATCTATCAGCATGGTTATGACTTTCATTCTGAATTCTTTTTCAGGAAGTTTCTGCATTTCCATCCCTTCAGGTTCCCTCTCAGGAGTTGTCTGGGTCAGGGTGATTTTTGTCAGTACCATATTCCTCTGCCTTTTCATGTTGATAGGAGTGGTCGCTGGTAGGTGCCATGTATGTCAGCTGGGCTCTTTAAGACTTAAAAAAAAAAGAAAAACAAACAAAAAAAGAAGGAAGAGAAAGAAAAGAGAGAAAGAAGAAAGAAAGAAAAGAAAGAAAAAGGAAAGGGAAAAAGAAAAAAATGCCCACCTTGGGTGGATTCTCTAAGCGTACTGTAGGTGTCGCTGTTGCTCCACTAATCCACAGCCGCGGCTTTGCCGCTCTTTGTAGCTCTGGCTGGGGTGGGAACGAATGGGAGGGTGTTGTTCTCTGTATAAAGTTTTAGTGTGGCTGCTACCTTTTCTCTGTCACTAGCCAAGGGGTCCGAAGTTCCTCAGTACTTCCAGTCTGCTGGGCTGAGCCTGCTGGGGCGATGGTGTTCCCTCGCTGGGCCCCCCGCCTCTCCGAGACCGCTACAAACCGCTCACGCTTTTCTCTTGTCCCGGGCGCTGGCTGCACGGACCCATCATGTTCCTGGCTCAAAACCTGCACCTTCTGCCTCTCCAATGTCCGATGTACCACGCGATGTGTGTCAGCGCTCCCAGTGCAGACCACCAGGGCTGGTTATTTCACGGACCTACTCTTCCACTCCCTCCCAGCTCTGCATCCTCTCCTCCCCCCAGCGCGCTGTGTTGGGTGAGTGCTCGGGTGCCACCGGTTCACGGCTCCATATCTTACCTGCCTCACGGGGTTCTGAGTCCTCTCGGGTTTAGCTGCATGCTGTGCGCTTTCCTCTGTATTCTGGTCTCTCTTTTAGGAATAGTTGTATTTGCTGTATTTTTGTAGATAAATATAATGTTGGGAGGAGATTTCTGCCGCCCTGCTCACGCCACCATCTTCCGGACATGGTTCTTTTTATTCACATATTTTGAATATGTATATTTTTTTATTGCAATAAAGTAGATGTACAATATTATGTTGGTTTCAGATGTTTAACTAGTTACTGGATAGTAGTATACATTACCAGATGCTTGCTACAAAATGTATAGTTACCCCATTATTGTACCAAGATATTATATTATTGGTTAATTTCTCTATGTTGTACATCCATTCCTGCATCTATCTTACAATTTGCAAGTTGTGTGTCTTTATCCCCTTCACCTACTTTACCAATTCCCCTTGCCCCTTCTCTATGGTAAATAACAGTCTATTATCTATATTTGCTGGTCTATATTTTTTTGTTCATTTTTTAGATTCCACATATAAGTGAAATAATACAGTATTTGTCTTTCTCTGCCTGATTTATTTCCCTTAGTGTGATACCCTCTAGGTCCATTCATGTTGGAACAAATGCAAGAGTTCCTTCTTTTTTAGGGCTAAGTAATATTCCACTGTGTATATGTAGCAGCTGTTTTTTTAAAATCCATTCTTCTATGGATGAGCACTGGGTTACCTCCATATCTTTGGCAAATAATTCTGCAGTGAACATAGGTTTGCCTATATCTTTTCAAATTAGTGAATTTGAGTAAATTCCCAGAAGTGAAATCACTGGGCTGTGTGGTATTTCTTTTTTTACCTTATTGAGGAACCTATATATTGTTTTCTACAGTGGTTGAACCAACTTACATTCCTACTAGAAGTGAAGGAGGTTTCTCTTTTCTCCACATCCTCAGCAACACTGTTTATTTCTTGTTTTTGGATTACCTCTCTTGTGTGACGTGATACCTCATTGTGCTTTTGGTTTGCATTTCCTTGATCATTAGTGATGTAGAGCATCTTTTCATGTGGCTGTAGGCTATGTGTGTATCTTCTTTACCATAATGTTTGTTCAGGTCCTCTGCCCATGTTTTATCTGGGTTATTGTCTTTTTTGTGTTGAGTTCTATGGGTTATTTTTATATTTTGGATATTAGAAACTCATCAGATATATCATATACAAATATATTTTCCCATATAGTAGGTTCCTTTTTGTTTTGTTCATGGTTTCCTTTGTTGTGCAGAAGCTTTTTAGTTTGAAGTAATCGCACTTGTTTATTTTTGCTTTTTTTCCCCTTGCCTGGGTAGACATATCCATGAGGCAACTTCATATGCTGATGTTCATGAGATTCTTCCCCATTGTTTTCTTCTAGTAATTTATGGTTTCCTGTCTTACTTTTGGGTCTTTAATCCATTTCAAGATTACTTTTGTGTATGGAGTTTGACAGGAATATAGTTTCATTTTCTTGCATGTACCTGTCCCGTTTTCCCAACATCATTTATTGACTAGACTGCCTTTTCACCATTATAAAATCATGGCTTCTTTATTATTGACCATATATTTGTGGGTTTATTTCTGGGCTATGCTCTATTAGTCTATGGGTCTGCTCTTGTGCCAGTACCACAATGTTTTGATTACTGTCACTTTATGGTATAGCTTGAAGTCAGGGAGTGTAATACCCACAGCTTTGTTGTTCTTTTCAAGATTGCTTTGACTATTCATGGTCTTTTATTTCATATTAGTATTAGGATTATTTGCTCTAATTCATTGAAAATTCCCATTTTGTTTTGATAGATATTGCACTGAATCTCAAAATTGCTCTGGGTGGGATGGCCATTTTGACAAATCAACTCTTCTTATCCATGAGCATGGGAGAGATTTCCATTTATTTATTTATTCTTAATTTCTTTCATCAGTGTCTTATAGAGTACAGACTTCACCTCATTGGTTAGATTTATTCAAGGTGTTTTATTCTTTCTGATGCAATTGTAAATGGAATTGTTTTCTTGATTTCTCTTTCTGCCAGTTCATTGTTAGTATATAGGAATGCAGCAGATTTCTGTGTATTGATTTTGTATCCTGCAACTTTGCTGAATCCAGTTATTAGATCTGATAGTTTTTTAGTGGGGTCTTAAAAGTTTTCTATATATAGTATCATATCATACTCAAATAATGACCATTTTACTTCTTTACTAATTTGGATGTTTTTATCTATTTATCTTGTATGATTGCCGTGGCTAAGACTTCTAGTACTATGTTGACTAAAAGTGGTGAGATTGGGCATCCTTGTCTTTTTCCTGATCTTAGAGGAAAACCTTTCAGCTTTTTGCCATTGAGTATGATGTTGGCTGTGGGTTTGTCATATGTTGAGGTATGTTCCCTCTATGCCCACTCTGTTAAGAGTTTTTATCATGAATGGGTGCTGAATTTTGTCAAATGCTTTTTCAGCATCTATTGAAGTGATCATATTGTTTTTATCCTACCTTTTATTAATGTGGTGCATCCATCAATTGATTTATGGGTAATATACCATCCTTGCATCCTTGGAATAAATTCCACTTGTCATAGTGAGTGGTCCTTTTGATGTATTTTTGAATTAAATTTTCCAATATTTTGTTGAGGATTTTTGCATCTATGTTCATCAGGAATATTGTTCTGTAGTTTACATTTTTATAGTGTCTTTTTCTTGTTTTGGTGTTAGAGTAATACTGGCCCCATAGAATGAGTTTTGAAAGTATTCTCTCCTCTTCTGTTTTTTAGAATACTTTATAAAGGATATGTATTAGCTTGTTATTAAATGTTTGGTAGAATTCACCCATGAATCTGTCTGATAATGGCAGTTTGTTTGTTAGGAGCTTTTTGATTACCAGTTCAATTTTGTTATAGTAATTGTTCTGTTCAGGTTTTCTGTTTCTTCCTGGGTTAGTCTTGGAACATTGTATGTTTCTAGGAATTTATGCACTTCTTCTAGATTGTCCAATTTACTGGCGTATAATTTTTCATAGAATTCCCTCACAATTCTTTGGATTTCCGTGGTGCTTGTTGTAACTCCTCTGTTTTCATTTCTGATTTTGTTTTCTTATGGCCCCTCTTTTTTTTACTTGATAACTGTGGCTAATGGTTTTCTATTTTGTTTATCTTCTTGCTTTCATTGATTTTTTTCTGTTGTTTTCTTAGTCCCTATTTTATTTATTTCCTCTCTGATCTTAATTATGTCCGTCCTTCTACTAATTTTAGAATTTGTTCTTTTTCTAGTTACTCTAATTATGGGGTTAAATTACTTATTTGGGATTGTTCCTGTTTCTTGAGGAAGGCCTGTATTGCTATAAACTACCTCTTAGAACAGCTTTTGCTGCATTCCACAATTTATGAACTGTTGTTTCTTTTTTCATTTGTCTCCATGTCTTATTTGATTTCTTCTTTTATCCATTGATTATTTAGAAGCATTTTGTTTAACCTCCACGTATTTGTGTTTTTTCCAGTATTCTTGTAGTTGATTTCTAGTTTCATAACACTGTTGTCTGAGAAAATGCTTGATAAATTTCAGTCTTTTTGAATTTGTTGAGACTTTTTTTGTGCCCTAATGTGTCACTTATTTTGGAGAATGTTCCATGTGCATTTGAGAAAACTGTGTATTTTACTGTTTGGGGATAGAATGTTCTGTAAATATCTTGAGTCCTTCTGGTCTCATGTGTTACTAATTCCATTTTTTAATTCTCTGGATGATCTATCCATTAATGTTAAGTGGGGTGTTAAAATCCCATAATATGTTTGTATTGCTGTCAATTTCTTCCTTTAGGTCTGTTAGTATTTGATTTAATATATTTAGGTGTTCCTATGTTGGGTGCAGGAATATTTATGATTCTTATGTCCTCTTGTTGGACTGATCTCCTTATAATTATGTAATGTCCTTCTTTGTCTCTTATTTTCTTTGTTTTGAAGTCTATTTTGTCTGATATAAGTATTGCAATGCCAACTTTTTTTTATCCCTGTTTGCATGGTATATCTTTTTCCATTCTTTAGTTCCAGTATGTGTGTATACTTAGGTCTGATGTGATTCTCTTATAGGCTGCAAGTAGATGTGTCTTGTTTTTTTATCCATTCAGCCACCCTGTGTTTTTGGTTGGGGCATTTAGGCTATTTAAAATAATTATCGATATGTATGTACTTATTGCCATTTCATTAAATATTTCTTGGTCATTTTTGTGGTTATTCTCTGATCCTTTATTCCTCTCATGCTCTCTTCTCTTGTGTTTTATGATCTTTTAGTATTGTGGTTAGGCTCCCTCTTTCTTTTTTGTGTCTGTTATGGTTTTAGTTTGTGGTTACAATGGAGTTCTTATATAACATCCTATGAATACAATAATCTATTATAAGCTGTTGTTCATTTACATTTGAACACATTCTAACAGCACTACATTTCTTACTCTCTCTTCTTCTCTTTTAAGGTATATAATATCTACTTTTACACCTTTTTATTGAGTGATTGATTCTTTAACTTTTAGATGTAATTGCTTTTATTTTTTTCTTTTTGACCATCATACCAGTTTTCAAGTAATTGATCTACTACTTCAGCTATATATCTGCTTTCCCAGCAGAAAATTTTCCCTTTCTTAAATTTCTTTCTTCTCTTTAGTATCTTTTATTTTCCTCTGAAAGAAGTCCCTTTTACATCTCATATAAGGCTAGTTTAGTAGTGGTGAACTCTTTTAACTTATGTTTATCAGTGAAGTTCTTTATCTACCCTTTAGTTCAGAATGATAAACTTGCTGGGTTGAGTATTTTTGGTTGGAGATTTTTTTACATTCACCACTTTGAATATATCATGCCATTCCCTTCTGACCTGTAAAGTTTCTACAGAAAAATCAGCTGATAATATTATGGAGTTTCCCTTATACATAAGTCATTCCTTTTCTTTTGCTTCTTTTAAGATTCTGTCTTTGATCTTTGACATTTTGATTACAATGTGTCTTGCTTTGGACCTCCTTCAGTTCATCTTGGTTTGAGCTCTCTATACTTCCTGGACCTGACACACCATTTCCTTCCTCAGGTTAGGGAAGTTTTCAGCTATTGTCTCTTCAAATAAATTTTCTACTCCTTTCTCTCCCTCCTCTCCTTCTGGTACTCCTATAAGGTGGATGGTAGGACATTTGATGTTTTTGATGTTGTGTCACAGTTCTCCTTCCCTATCCTCATTTCTTTTCAGTCTTTCTTCCTTCATTCATTCAGCTTGAGTTCTTTCCATTACTCTTCCATGTCACTGATCCTTTCTTCTGCTGTTCGTTCCCTTCACTATATTTTTCATTTCATCTATTGTTTTCTTCATCTCTGATTGGTCCTTTTTTCAGACTTTCTATCTCTTTATGGAGGTCCACTTTGAGTTCTTCTATTTTTTTCTCAAGTCCAGTGAGTATCTTTATAACCATTAGTTTAAACTCTTTATCAGGTTGATTGGTTAATTGTTTCATTTAGATTTTTACTGATTTTTTTCCCTACTTAATCATTTGGAGCATATTTCTCTTTCTCAATTCATTTGACTTTATGTGCCTGATTCTATGAATTAGTTGAAGAGGCTCACTCTCTCTGTCTTGAAGGACTGGCCTTGTGTAGGACAGTCTCCTTTGTAGACTGAGTATGCCTCATGGTTTTGGCAAGTTAGTGGACAAGTAAGTGTAAGACAGGGTTTTCCTGGTGCTGGTGTTTCAGAGTGTGGTTTTGAAGACACAGGCTTGGGGGCCCTTTGGACAGCTGCCTGTGTGAAGATCTGTGGGTTCTGTGATTGTGGGGGCAGGGTGGTGAACCAGTGGCAAATCAGGGGCACACTCCTGAAAATTCCTTGTGGCACCTGCTGAATCCACTGTGCCTCCTCCCCCAAATGCCTGTGCGCACTCTAGGCCACTTGGGACCACTCAGAGAAATTCCTGTGTTGGGTGCCCATCAAGTCCTGTTTGTGTCATGGAGTCAAGATTTGTGCATGTTCCCACTCTCCTGAGTGCTCTGAATACTCCCAAGAATAGCCACATAGGCACCCATGTTTCTCCTGTTGGCCAGAATTAGTACATGTATGCTCTGGGATACTCTGGGGAACTTCTGCATTGGCCTCCTGCTTCCCTCTGGGGATTGGAGTCAGGCACCCTATGCACATTTCCCCAGGGAATTCCTGAGTCAGTCAGTGCCTGCCAGGTCCCACCTATAGCTTAGGGTCATGCCTAGCACATGTGCTCCCCACTTTCTCAGGGGAGCTGCCTTAGTAACATCCAACTTCAGACTCTCATGCTCTGCCCCTGTGAGCTGAGGCACCTCCTGGTCCTGCTGATGGGGGCAGGTGACAAGGCATCTGGCTCTGCAAGTGAAATCCCTCCCCATCCCTCTTCTGTGGCTCTGCTGGGGATGGGGTTCCCACGGTTACTGTGTCTCTGCCTCTCCTGTGGTTCTAGGCTTTTTAAAAATTTGATCTTTCTGTCCGTCATTGGATAGAAGGTGTTCACTTTGACCTTTGTTCTTCAAGGTGAGATTCTCTATATGTAGGTGTAGATTTGGTATGTAGATGGGACAAAGTGGATTCAGGCTGTCTCAACTCTGCCATCTTACCAGCATCACCCCAAACAAGGTTCTATTTATGTACAGTTGCTTTGCTCTTCTACTTACTTTGTATTCCATATGAACTGAATAAAAGGAGAGCATTATCTAATCTCATCATATTTTATTTTTATAATTCATATTTTGAAATAACTTTAGATGGACAAAAATGTTGAAATAAGATTTCAGACTGTCCTCATACACTCTCACAAAGATTCCTCTACTGCTAACACCTTAAATAACATGACATGTAAAAAATAAAAAACTGGTAAAATACTGTTAACTGCTGACCCTATTCATATTTCACCAGTTTTTTTCACTAAAGGAATTTCCATTTGTATTTTAAATTATTCATGGGTATTCAGATAGTAAATTTTATTGTTTGATCCTTAAGCTACAGGCCAATGATAGGTACTAGGCAAATGGAGGTAATTAAGACATTTCTATCTTCAAGATCATAGTCTATTCAAAATATGGTTTAAGAGTACAATAAGCAAATGCCACTTCAGGTTAGCACCTCTTAACACATCAATTCTTAAAATTGTATTTATCGTTTAAGGTTAAATTAAAACCTAATAGAAGGCTGTACTAAAATGAAAAACTATTATACTTGAAAAATATTAAACTTCATCTTTTTCTAGAATTTATTTTCTCATTAATTCATCTTTTCATTTCTGAAGCAATCGGATGCTGCTGCAATGCTAGACATCTTTTTTAACAACCAAATTCCATTTGAATGACAATTCTAAAGATTTTTTATCTTAATAATTGATTTTTTTCATCATCTGAAAAATTTATTTTATAAGCAATTTCCAAATAATTTCTTTTGGATAAAGGGATACATACAGAGATTAAATTGTATATATATGGGTGAAAGTATCTACAAATTGTATCTATAAAGAAAGTATCTAGTATCTTGAAAATAGATAAGAAATTATCTGTATATATTTCAAAGATACAAAAAGAGGTTTTGTGTCATATGTAACTTGTTTTACAATGGCATTCTTATAGTAATTACAATAAAGAAAAATTGTTTCCAGTTTATTGTTTGAAAATTTATACTTGCTGAAATGGATAGCATTAATTCACATATTTGTATTTAACCAGTTAATTTTTATACAATACTTAAGAAACATTATAGTGTAAGTAAGCTTATATTCACTGAGAAATTCTATAAGTAACTAAATTTGTTGCCAATTTGCGAACAGCAAAATAATTTCAAAGAAATAACATTCCATGACTGAGATATAAAGCTTGTTTCCAACTTCAGCATTTGGGTGGTGGAGAATTATAGAGGAAAAATTCACTTCTCAAATGACATAAGGCAAGATTGGGTCAATGGAGTGCATGAGAGAGTAGGTTATTTCTAAGCAGTATTTCACCTCATCTATCCTTCCCCTTCCCTATTAACACATGCTTTTCCCATTTAAATAACCTAAAAGAGGATAAAATAATTCAAATTCTAGAAGTACCTATTAATAACTACAGAAATCTTCACTAAAGGGAGATATATATATGATTCTCAAGATTACTTCAAATAAAATTATAATTTTGCAGTTCTAGCCATTGCATTTGCATTCCAGGCAGTAAGCATGAAAGAAGGCAGAAAGCATAAAAGGAGGCAGAAAGAGCATGTGTCCTCTATTTAAAGAGCGTTTCTGAAATAACCCAATAATCTTCTGTTTATAGCTTATTAGTTAGAAATTGGCCACATGGCCAAAATTAGCTGCAAATAGGGCTTATAATATGTCTTTAAACCACAGTGGCAAGTTGCTACAATAAAATTAGGGTTTATGTGCCTTAAAAAGAACGGGAGAAAAGGTAATTAGAGGAAGTTAGACGTTTCTGCATAATTGGTATTTAGGAAATTGTTAATTTTAACATTGATCTTGCATCTAAACTACCTTTCCCAAAACTGATTAATTCAAGTGGCTTGTCATTTCTTCTTTGAGATTACCAGGAAGGCAATAGCACATTTCTGTAAATAATAAATGTTTTATCCCTTCCTCATTATCCTTTTACATTTATAATTTTTCCTTATCTTAATGAATTGGCTACTACTGCCAGTTAAAACATTAAACAGTAACTTTAATCTTAGTTGATTCTGGCTTTTAATTGTAATAGTTTACTATTTAGCATATGACTTACAGGGTAATAACTAATTTCTCTTAGTTTACTAATTGTTTTAAAATCTTCGTATTTCTTTTCTTATTTGATATGTTAATATGCAGATATACATTAATAGAGTTCTTGCTGTTAAACTGTTCTTACATGCTGATCCCAAACATATTTAGTAATGATATGCCACACTTATTTCCAAATTTAATTTACTAATGTTTTATTATGTTTTTAAACAGGTTCACATTGTGTTCATGTTTAATGTTTATATCTATAATTATATACATACACATTTTTGCTTTCTTTGTGTTAGCTTATGGCATTGAGTTGGGTAGATTCATTTAAATCTTTTGCCTCTGGTCTCAAACAGTCAATATAAAATTGGAAACATGTTTATTTGAAGATTTGCTAAAACTTACCAATGTGTATGTCATAAGATTTTAGTAAAAAGCTCTTCCATGTAGGAATATTTGTGAAACTGTTGTGCCATCAGTAGAGAATAGGAGGAAAGGAATTGGAAATAACAAGCTTAGACAACATTTTTGAGATATATCACTGTAAAAGATATCAGAGAAATGGTTCAGTAGTTGCAGGGGGGTTTTGGATAACATCTAATAAATACCTAGGATAATAACTCAAGACAGGTTATCTGATGAAATTAAGAATCTCTGAGGGAACTGACTGGCCTGTCATCAAATTCCTGCAAATATTGACTTTTTAATTGTTTCCTTGGGCAGGCAGGACTACTCCATACTATGGCTGTGAAGGGCTAGAGCCAAATTACAGGGCCATTTCAGTATCTGCAGTGGAACAGAGGTTGCAGGGCATATCTCAGGGGGGCACAGACAGATATATCTCCTGTTGGGTTTCTTGGCTGCCAGAACTGCTCTTGTACTGTGACAAGGTTGAGTTGGAGCTGAGTCATGTAATTGTTTCAGGATCTGCTGTCAGGTCAATGTTGGCTGGCCCCTCTCTGGGGACACTAATAGATGCATCTCCTGATGGGACTCTAGGCCATAGGACTGCTCATGGACTGTGGTTAAGAGGGGCTGAATGGAGTTACAGGGCCATTTTAGAATCTACAGTTAGACCAGGTTCTTCAGGCTTGCCTGCAGGGACTCCAAGACTTCATATGAGAGGAGCTGGAGATAGGTCATATGTCACTTTATGGTCCACAGCCAGGATGTCTATTAACCTCCTCCTACACAAAGCATGAGTGGCATGACTCCTGCTGGGTCCCTTGACATATGGTGCTATTAGCAGGACCAAGTCCAAACAGGGCTGTAGCCAACTCTACTGGGATATGGGACTGCTTTTAAGTCCATAACTGGGATCACGATTGGTGAGTCAGCTGTCTTGGCACAGCCTCCCTTCTCAAAATGGGCATCCTTGGTCTTAGACTCAATCATTGTTTCACAATATCTTACCTGGACCCCAAAGCTCCCACGAAGGTACTTTTGTCCAAAGATGGATACAAAATTACTTTCACTTTGGGCAGACAGGAACAGGGGACCTTCTATTCCACCATCTTGCTGACATACACTCCCTTGTTTTTTAAGTCCACTAAACATATCCTTATATATATGCTTTTTTTTTCTGTTTTAGTCCTGATTTTTGTTTATTCCATGCCTAGTTATTTTTTATGGACTACCACCTATTATGTATGAAAAGATATAAAGATAACTTGAAACTCTAGATGCATTATTTTTCTATCAAGTAGATTTACTTTTCTTCTAGAAAGCCATTATGATAGGAAGCCATTACAGAATACAATTAGGGCTTAGTGATTTAAAACTGAGCTTTGATGTTTATGTTGGTTTGGTTTTTCTTTATTATTCTATTTGATGTACTTTTTCACATTATTCTTGCTGAGTGTTTTAACTTTAAAGAACCTATTTCAGCATTGATGCTCAGAGCAGAATCTTTTCCAACAATGTTATGTTTTCTCTTAAGATAAACCTAACCTTCACACATTATCTCAGTCTTCTAGTATGTACCACATTTATTTTTATATTTTAATGAGTATACATATCTAAACAATTAAATTAGACTCAATCATTCACCACAGATTCAACAAATGTTCAGATTTCATAATGCTTTAGATAATAATTTTAATATACTTTAAAAGTTCTTCTAAAACAGTGCCAATGTTTAGCTATAATACAAATTTCTATTTTCTATAATCTTTTTATATTGTAACTTCAGGCAGTTAATTTAAACAATTGAAATAGTTTTGCTACATATATAATACAGAAATAACTAGCTACTCTCACCTTTCACTTTATCACCAGGAATCCTCTTTCTTTTGCTTAAGGAAAGCCGACGAAATATAATTAAAGGAGATTTCTGATGTTGCATAAAAATGTATTTAACAAAGGCATCACAGAACTGCCATGACAGAAATACTTGTGAGTCTAAATTATGGAAGTGAGAGGAATTGAGTATGACATATAACATCTCTTCTCCTGTCCAAAAATTTGGTCATTCAAAATAAGTTAGAGAACTCTGGGCTAGAAAATACGGAGTTTCTCATTTATGTAGGCTCTATGTCATTATAGAAGAAGGAAATGAAGTATGTTTTTTCTTTCATTTCTTCATTTTAAAGTAACAGTAATAGGGTATAGAGGATGCAATTAAGTGATACAATATTAACAAGGATAAATGAAAGCATGACTCAGAGGAGAGACAGCAGGCACCAAACTGCTGAGGGCTAATTTCAGAAACACTCCAGAACAGATGTATGGGGATATATCCTGTACCCCAAATGTTCATAATATGTGTAATGTGTCCTAAATGTACTATAGCTAAAAAAAAATCTCCAAAATCTAAATAAGTAGAGAATAACTATTGATTGTGGAAGTATTTCAAGAAAGCAGATATTGCTATATAATTAAATATCACTGTGTTATCTATGGCAAAATGTAACAAAATTGCATCGCTTAGTATAAAGGTTATGGAGGTAACTGGTCAAATTTAAAACACCAACTGTTGTTGAAATCACTACAGCAAATATATAGATAGACTATCACTTCTGTGCTAAGGCCAAATTGTGGTAAATGTGAACAACCATAGAATTTTAAAACTGAAGGGATATATAGAAGTGATCTTTTTATCATACTGACTTACAGGCTTACCAACTTAAAATTCCATTCTATTTCAAATTTAGAGAATATAGGTGAGGTGACTAATTAAAATTTTGATTTTTAAATGAAATTTGAATATATAGTCTTCTAATTATTGGTTCCATGGAGAGATGTGGAGAGTAAATTTACCACCAGTATATACTGCTATATTAATTAATGATGCTATTTAAGTATACCTAAATATTTAAAAAATATGGTTAGGTCATAATATATAATTCATAGTCACTATATAATTCAATTTAAAGAAATTACTTCTTATGTTAGAATTGAGGAATATTTCTTGAAGGACCTAAATAAAGTGTCAAAAGATTTGTTTTTGAAGTTACTTTGACCTGGAGAATTAAGAATGTCTATGAGTAAAATCTACATTAATTGAATAGAATGATCTTCTGTTAATCTGTCAAATTGTTTTAATAAATCATCAAACCTTATGTTAAACAATGTTAATTTACAGAATTTGGCCCAAGCAACTGTGAATAGTTGTCATGATATAATCATTGTCCACATGTTCTTTAGATATTTACAGACTAAATGAGTATAAATAAAAAATTTAGTTTATAAAACTGAATTAGATGGACTTCCGGGAAGATGGCGGTGTGAGCAGGGCAGCTGAAATCTCCTCCCAACACTATATTTATCAACAAAAACACAGAAAATACATCTATTCCTAAAAGAGAGACGAAAATACACAGGAAAGCGCACAGCGTGCAGCTACACCCAAGAGGACTCGGCACCCCAAGAGGCGGGTAAGATATGGAGCCGCGACCCGGCGGGACCCGAGCCCTCCCCCACCCCAGCGCACCGGCGGGAGGAGAGGATTCAGAGCCGGGAGGGAGTGGAAGTACACCCGCGAAGTAGCCAGCCCCGGTGATCTGCGCGGGGAGCGCTGACCCACATTGCGCAGTGCAGCGGAGATTGGAGAGACAGAGGGCAGGATCTGAGCGGGGAACGCACCAGGGTGCTTGCAGCCGGCTCCCGGGAAGGAAAAAAAAAAAAAAAGCGCTTTCTTCAGCGGTCTTAAAGAGACAGGAGCCCAGCGGAGGAGCCGGATCGCCCCAGCACACTCAGCCCAGCAGGCTGGGAGTCCTGGGGAGTTTCAGACGCCTTAGCTGGCGACTGAGGAAGCGTAGCCATACTTAACACTTCTCACTGAGATCAACAGCCTCCTACTCGTTCCCACCCCTGCCAGAGCGATAAAGGGCCCTGTGGAGCGGCACAGTCACAGCTGTGGAATAGTGGGGCAATAGCACCACCTAGAGCATTCCCACAGAATCTACATCCGGTGGGCATTTTTTTTTGTTTTTTTTGTTTTGTTTTGTTTGTTGTTTTGTTTTTGTTTTTTTGTTTTTCTGTTTTTCTTTTTTTCTTTCTTTCTTTTTTTTCTTTTTTTCTCTTTTTTTTTCTTCTCTTTTTAAAGTCTTAAAGAGCCCAGCTGACATACGTGGCAACTATCAGTGACCAATTATACAGCCATGAAAAGACAGAGGAATATGGTTCAGACCAAAATCAACCAGACAACCCCAGAGAGGGAGTCTGAAGGGATGGAAATGCACAGCCTCCCTGAAAAAGAATTCAGAATAAAAGTCATAACCATGCTGATGGACCTACAGAGAAATGTGCAAGAGCTGAGGGAGGAAGTGAGGGAACTGAGGAAAGACAATACAGAAATCAGACAAGCGATCGACGGGCTTAACAGCAGAATGGATGAGATGCAAGAGACTGTTAATGGAATAGAAAACAGAGAACAGGAGTACAGAGCAGCTGAGGCAGAGAGAGATAAAAGGATTTCTAGGAATGAAAGAATATTAAGAGAACTGTGTGACCAATCCAAACGGAACAATATTCGCATTATAGGAGTACCAGAGGAAGAAGAGAGAGAAAAAGGGATAGAAAGTGTCTTTGAAGAAATAATTGCTGAAAACTTTCCCTCGCTGGGGAAGGAAGTAGTCTCGCAGTCCACCGAAGCTCATAGATCTCCCAACACAAGGGACCCAAGGAAGACAACACCAAGACACATAATAATTAAGATGGCAAAGATCAAAGATAAAGACAGGGTATTAAAGGCAGCTAGAGAGAGAAAAAAGATCACCTACAAAGGAAAACCCATCAGACTATCATCAGACTTCTCAACAGAAACCTTACAGGCCAGAAGAGAATGGCATGATATATTTAACGTTATGAAACAGAAGGGCCTCGAACCAAGAATATTGTATCCAGCACGATTATCATTTAAATATGATGGAGGATTAAACAATTTCCAGACAAACGAAAGTTGAGAGAGTTTGCCTCTCATAAACCACCACTACAGGATATCTTAAATGGACTGCTCTAGATGGAAGCACACCTAAGGCTAAAAGATGTCACCAGAGAAAATAAAATCATAGCAAAGAAAGCAGACCATCCAAATACTAACTAAAGGCAAAGAATAAAACACCTATTATAGAAAGAATGGAGGAGGAGGAATAAGAAGGGAGAGAAATAAAGAAACATCAGACTGTGTTTACAATAACTTAACAATAAAGTTAAGTTAGATTGTTAGATAGTAAAGAAGCAACCCTTGAACCCTTGGTAACCACGAACCTAAAGCCAGCAATGGCAATAAGTACATACCTATCAATAATCACCCTAAATGTAAATGGACTGAATGCACCAATCAAAACACACAGAGTAACAGAATGGATAAAAAAACAAGACCCATCTATATGCTGCCTAGAAGAAACTCACCACAAATCCAAAGATATACACAGACTAAAAGTGAAGGGATGGAAAAAGATATTTCATGCAAACAACAAAGAGAAAAAAGCAGGTGTTGCAGTACTTGTATCAGACAAAATAGACTTCAAAACGAAGAAAGTAGCAAAAGATAAGAAGGACATTACATAATGATAAAGGGGTCAGTCCAACAAGAAGATATAACCATTATAAATATATATGCACCCAACACAGGAGCGCCAGCATATGTGAGACAAATACTAACAGAATTAAAGGAGGAAATACACAGCAGTGCATTCATCTTAGGAGACTTCAACACACCACTCACTCCAGAGGACAGATCAACGAGACAGAAAATAAGTAAAGACACAGAGGCACTGAACAACACACTACAACAGATGGACCTAACAGACATCTACAGAACTCTACACCCAAAATCAACAGGACACACATTCTTCTCAAGTGAACATGGAACATTTTCCAGAGTAGACCACATACTAGGCCACAAAAAGAACCTCAGTAATTTCAAAAATATTGAAATCCTACCAACCAACTTCTCAGATCACAAAGGTATAAAACTAGAAATAAATTTAAGAAAGAAATCAAAAAGGCTCACAAATACATGGAGACTTAACAACACTCTTCTAATTAATCAATGGGTTAACGACCAAATCAAAACAGAAATCAAAGAATATATGGAGACTAATGACAACAACAACACAAAGCCACAACCTCTGTGGGACGCAGCAAAGGCAGTTCTAAGAGGAAAGTATATTGCAATCCAGGCCCATTTAAAGAGGGAAGAACATTTCCAAATGAATAGGCTAAAGACACAATTACTGAAATTGGAAAAAGAAAAACAAATGAGGCCCAAAGTCACCAGACGGAGGGACATAATAAAGATTAGAGAAGAAATGAATAAAATTGAGAAGAATAAAACAATAGAAATAATCGATGAAACCAAGAGCTGGTTCTTTGAAAAAATAAACAAAATAGATAAACCCCTAGCCAGACTCATTAAGAGAAAAAGAGAATCTACACACATAATCACAATCAGAAATGAGAAAGGAAAAATCACGACGGACCCCACAGAAATACATAGATCTATGAGAGAATATTATGAGAATCTATATGCTAACAAGATGGAAAACATAGAGGAACTGGACGACTTCTTAGAAAAATAAAATCTTCCAAGACTGACCAAGCAAGAAACAGAAAACTAAACAGACCAATCACCAGTGACGAAATCGAATTGGTAATCAAAAAACTACCCAAGAACAAAACCACAGGGCCTGATGGATTCACCTCTGAATTCTACCAGACATATAGAGAAGAAATAACACCGATTCTCCTTAAAGTTTTCCAAAAAATAGAAGAGAAGGGAATACTTCCAAACTCATTCTACGAAGCCAGCATCACTCTAATACCAAAAACTGGCAAAGACCTCACCAAAAAAGAAAATTACAGACCAATATCCCTGATGAACGTAGATGCAAAAATACTCAACAAAATATTACCAAACCGAATTCAAAAATACATCAAGAGGGTCATACACCATGATCAAGTGGGATTCATCCCAGGGATGCAAGGATGGTACAACATTCGAAAAACCATCAACATCATCCACCACATCAACAAAAAGAAGAACAAAAACCACATGATCATCTCCATAGATGCTGAAAAAGCATTTGACAAAATTCAGCATTCATTCCTGATTAAAACTCTCAACAAAATGGGTATAGACGGCAAGTACCTCAACATCATAAAGGCTGTATATGACAAACCCACAGCTAACATCATACTTAATGGTGAGATGCTGAAAGCTTTTCATCTAAGATCGGGAACAAGACAGGGATGCCCACTCTCTCCACTGTTATTCAACATCGTGCTGGAGGTCCTAGCCACAGCAGTCAGAAAAAACAAATACATACAAGGCATCCAGATTGGTAAAGAAGAAGTCAAATTGTCACTATTTGCAGATGACATGATACTGTACATAAAAAACCCTAAAGATTCCATTACAAAACTACTAGAACTAATATCTGAATTCAGCAAAGTTCCAGGATACAAAATTAACACACAGAAATCTGTTGCTTTCCTATACACTAAGGATGAACTAACAGAAAGAGAAATCAGAAAAACAATTCCATTCACAATTGCATCAAAAAGAATAAAATACCTAGGAATAAACCTAATGAAGGAAGTGAAAGACCTGTACTCTGAAAACTACAAGGCACTCCTAAGAGAAATTAAAGAGGACTCTAACAAATGGAAATGCATCCCATGCTCTTGGCTAGGAAGAATAAATATTGTCAAAATGCTATACTACCTAAAGCAATCTACATGTTCAATGCAATCCCTGTCAAACTACCAACAGCTTTCTTCAGTGAACTGGAACAAATAATTCCAAAATTCATATGGAACCACAAAAGACCCCGAATAGCCAAAGCAATCCTGAGAAGGAGGAATAAAACAGGGGGAATTACACTCCCTGACTTCAAGCTCTACTACAAAGCCACAGTAATCAAGACAATTTGGTATTGGCACAAAAACAGACCCACAGACCAGTGGAACAGAATAGAAAATCCAAACATTAACCCAAACATATACAGTCAATTAATATTTGATAAAAGTGCCTTGGATATACAATGGGGAGATGACAGCCTCTTCAGCAGCTGGGGTTGGAAAAACTGGACAGGTACATGTAAGAGAATGAAACTGGACTACTGTCTAGCCCCATACACAAAGGTAAACTCAAGGTGGATCAAAGACTTGAATGTAAGTCATGAAACCATAAAACTCTTGGAAAAAAACATAGGCAAAAATCTCTTGGACATAAACATGAGCGAATTCTTCATGAACATATATCCCCAGGCAAGGGAAACAAAAGCAAAAATAACAAGAGGGACTATATCAAGCTGCAAAGCTTATGTACAGCAAAGGACACCATCAGTAGAACAACAAGACATCCTACAGTATGGGAGAATATATTCATAAAAAACGTATCTGATAAAGGGTTGACATCCAAAATATATAAAGAACTCATGCACCTTAACAAACAGAAAGCAAATAATCCAATTAAGAAATGGGCAGAGGACATGAATAGACACTTCTCCAAAGAAGAAATTCAGATGGCCAACAGGCACATGAAAAGATGCTCCACATCGCTAATCATCAGAGAAATGCAGATTAAAACCACAATGAGATATCACCTCACACAAGTTAGGATGGCCAACATACAAAACACAAACAACAACAAATGTTGGCGAGGATGTGGAGAAAAGGGAACCCTCCTACACTGCTGGTGGGACGGCAAATTAGTTCAACCATTGTGGAAAGCAGTATCGAGGTTCCTCAAAAAACTCAATATAGAAATACCATTTGACCCAGGAATTGCACTCCTAGGAATTTACCCTAAGAATGCAGCAGCCCAATTTGAAAAGGACAGATGCACCCCTATGTTTCTTGCAGCATTATGTACAATAGCCAAGAAATGGAAGCAACCTAAGTGTCCATCAGTAGATGAATTGATAAAGAAGATGTGGTACATATACACAATGGAATATTATTCAGCCATAAGAAGAAAACAAATCCTACCATTT
The DNA here is from genome assembly GCA_032199065.1 of Smutsia gigantea. NCBI lineage: Eukaryota > Metazoa > Chordata > Mammalia > Pholidota > Manidae > Smutsia > Smutsia gigantea. The sequence continues at coordinate 90,247 of JAVSCE010004113.1, read as the reverse complement.
GCAACAACATGGATGGAGCTTGAGGGTATTATGCTCTGTGAAATAAGCCAAGCCCAAAAGACAAGTATCAAATGATTTCACTCATATGTGGAGTATAAGAACAAAGAAAAAAACTGAAGGAACAAAACAGCAGCAGACTCTCACAGAACCCAAGAACGAACGGACTAATTGTTACCAACGGGAAAGGGACTGGGGAAAATGGGCGGGAAGGGAGGAATAAGAGGGAAAAAGGGGCATTACGATTAGCAGATGTAATGTTGGGGGGGCACGGGGAGGGCAGTACAACTCAGAGAAGACAAGTAGTGATTCTATAGCATCTCACTACGCTGATGGACAGTGACTGTAATGGGGTTGGTGGGGGGGACCTGATGAAGGGGTAGTTTAATAATCGTAATATTGCACATGTAATTGTAAATTAATGATAATAAAATAAATTATATATAAAAAAACAAAAAAAACAAAATGAGCTATTTTTCTGCTTTTCCCTTCTGAGCTTCTCAAACGTGTGGCATGTTTATAGGCACCAGCTGGGCACAGGGCACTGTGCTCACTCTGGCTGGAGCACAGGGCTGGGAAGGGGCTTGTTGAGAGGCAGGGAAAGAGACCCAGCCATACCTAGACCAAGCTGAAGTAGGAGAGCTAGGAATCCAAAATAAACAGTGCAGCAAAGGGAAGAAAAATGGGAAAAAAATACTGTGGAAACCCCAAGTGCAGCACCTTTCATTATTCTCTTGAAAGACTCTACCCACGTTCATGCAGTGGAGGCCCCAGATATGCTGGTGTGCAGTGCGGGCTTGGAGAGGCAACCTGGAAACACATGGCCACTTTCGTTTCTTCCAGGCATACCCAGAGAAATAGCAAGACCAGCAAAATGAGTAAATTCCCAGGGGATATACAATGCTAACAAAAGGCGCAAATGGTCAACACCAATTAGAAACAATTTTAAATTAAACTGAGACTCCTTTTTTCTGCTTATGAAATGAATAAAGCATTAAAATGATAATAATATTGGTAAAGGACTAGAGAGATTGATTGTGGAGGTATAAAAAGTGTGGGTTCTCCAAAAGACCCCGAATAGCCAAAGCAATCCGGAGAAGGAGGAATAAAATAGGGAATTACGCTCCCTGACTTCAAGCTCTACTACAAAGCCACAGTAATCAAACAATTTGGTACTGGCACAAAAACAGACCCACAGACCAGTGGAATAGAATAGAAAATCCAAACATAAACCCCAACATTTACAGTCAATTAATACTTGATAAAGGAGACTTGGATATACAATGTGGACATGACGGCCTCTTCAGCAGCTGGTGTTGGAAAAAATGGACAGCTACATGTAAGAGAATGAACCTGGACTACTGTCTAACCCCATACACAAAGTAACCTCAGGGTGGATCAAAGAACTGAATGTAAGTCATGAAAAAATAAAACTCTTAGAAAAAAACATAGGCAAAAACCTCTTGGACATAAACATGAGCGACTTCTTCATGAACATATCTCCCCGGGCAAAGGAAACAAAAGCAAAAATGAACAAGTGGACTAAATCAAGCTGAAAAGCTTCTGTACAGTAAAGGACACCATCAGTAGAACAAAAGACATCCTAGAGTAAGGGAGAATATATTCATAAATGACGTATCCGATAAGGGGTTGACATCCATAATATATAAAGAAATCATGCACCTCAACAAACAAAAAGCAAATAGTCCAATTAAGAAATGGGCAGAGGACATGAATAGACACTTCTTTAAAGATGAAATTCAGATGGCCAACAGGCACATGAAAAGATGCTCCATGTCACTAATCATCAGAGAAATGCAGATTAAAACCACAATGACATATCACCTCACACCAGTTAGGATGGCCCACCTCTAAAAGACAAACAACAACAAATGCTGGTGAGGATGTGGAGAAAGGGGAACCCTCCTACACTGCTGGTGGCAATGTAAACTAGTTCAACCATTGTGGAAAGCAGTATGGAGGTTCCTCAAAAAACTCAAAATAGAAATACCAATTGTCCCAGGAATTCCACTCCTAGGAATTTACACTAAGAATGCAGCAGCCCAGTTTGAAAAAGACAGATGCACCCCTATGTTTATCGCAGCACTATCTACAATAATCAAGTAAGGGAAGCAACCTAAGTGTCCATCAGTAGATGAATGGATAAAGAAGATGTGGTACATATACACAATGGAATATTATACAGCCATAAGAAGAAAACAAATCCTACCATTTGCAACAACATGGTAGAGGGCATTATGCTCAGTGAAATAAACCAAGCCAAAAAAGAGAAGTACCAAATGATTTCACTCATATGTGGAGTATAAGAACTAAGAAAAAAACTGAAGGAACAAAACAGCAGCAGACTCACAGAACCCAAGAACAGACTAATAGTTACCAAAGGGAAATGGACTGGGGAGGATGGGTGGGAAGGGAGAGACAAGGGAGAAAAAGGGGCATTATGATTAGTAGATGTAATGTTAGTGGGGCACGGGGAGGGCTGTACAACCCAGAGAAGACAAGTAGTGACTCTATAGCATCTCAGTATGCTGATGGACAGTGACTATAAGGGGTTGGTGGGGGGGACCTGATGAAGGGGGAAGTGTAATCACCATAATATTGCACATGTAATTGTAGATCCATGATATCAAAATAATCTTTAAAAAACGTGTGGCTTCTCTAAAACAGCACTGTTCATTAGAAGTTATGAAATGATGGAAGTGTTCTCTGTTTGATTGTCTAACACGTTAGCCACAGCCACATGTGGACTAAGGCAAGTGGCCAGGGTAACAAAGGAGCTGATATTAAATTGCATTTAAATGTAAACGTAACTAGCCACAAGTGCAAGTCTAGAACCCCATCTGCATCATGCCGCAAATTGCACAAATTCATACATAATCTTTGATCCAGTAACCCATGCTTAAAAATCAAGTTTAAGGAAGTAATCAGGAGTGTTTATACAAAGATTTTCCTCACAGTGCTGTTTAGAACAGTGAAAAGGTGGCAACAGCTCAAATATCTACAAATAGGAGGTAAGTTATACAAATTATGCTGTAAGTCAGAATATTGTGGAGTCATTAAAACTATTGTTTGTCAGAACTTTCAATGATAAAATGCTCATAATATAATGTAATATAAGTAAGCATGAGTATAAAACTGCATTAGGAGGTTTTAATTATGTTTAATAATATTATTAAAGGATAGGTAGATGATATTTAATTTTTTTAATATAATTTATTTTATTATCATTAACTTAAAATTACATGTGCAATATTACTATTATTAAACTACCCCTTCATCAGGTCCCCCCCACAACCCCATTACAGTCACTGTCCATCAGCGTAGTGAGATGCTATAGAATCACTACTTGTCTTCTCTGAGTTGTACTGCCCTCCCCGTGCCCCCCCAACATTACATCTGCTAATCGTAATGCCCCTTTTTCCCTCTTATCCCTCCCTTCCCGCCCATTTTCCCCAGTCCCTTTCCCTTTGGTAACTATTAGTCCGTTCTTGGGTTCTGTGAGTCTGCTGCTGTTTTGTTCCTTCAGTTTTTTTCTTTGTTCTTATACTCCACATATGAGTGAAATCATTTGATACTTGTCTTTTTGGGCTTGGCTTATTTCACTGAGCATAATGCTCTCTAGCTCCATCCATGTTGTTGCAAATGGTAGGATTTGTTTTCTTCTTATGGCTGAATAATATTCCATTGTGTATATGTACCACATCTTCTTTATCCATTCATCTACTGATGGACACAGGTTGCTTCCATTTCTTGGCTATTGTAAATAGTGCTGCAATAAACATAGGGGTGCATCTGTCCTTTTCAAATTGGGCTGCTGCATTCTTAGAATATATATATATATTGTTTTAACCCACAGATGGAACCAATCCAAAATGGTTAGAACATTTAGTTCAGGGTTGTTCAATTACAGCCAGTCCTTTTTCTTCTTCATACTTTGATGAAATTTCTGTGTTTTTTGTAATAAGCATGTATTGCTCTTATATTAAGAAAAAAAGTAATGAGGGTGGTAAGCATCCTCAGAATTCCTTTGTAAAACTGAACTTAAAAATGAGCTACAATCCTTGTGTCAGATCTTCTAGGAATGCCATTTCAACCTTTAAGATTCTTACCCACTAGGAGCTAGGGGACAACTCCCAGGAATAAGAGATTGGGGGTCTTAGAATATATTTTTGTTCCCAGTGTTCTGGAGCCAAGGTGAGGGGCCTCAGCTGGGGACATTTTCATCTGTTGAGCTGGCCCTTCCATGGCCGCTGTGAATTTGGAAATGTATACCCTTCAGTTTGAGGAAATTTACTCAAATTATTTGTTCAATCATATGCACACACACACCATATATGTTTTCTCTTTCTGGAATTCTTACTATTAAAATGAAATTCCTGAACTGATGCTATAATTTTACAATCTGTTTTCTCCTTTTCTCCATCTTTGTTTCTTAGTAGTTTTGTTTTGGGGGAGATTCAACTCAATCCTTACATCAAATTTTAAATTTCTTCTTTCACATTTAAAAATTCCAAGAAAGCTTTCTTATTCTTTAAGTGTCAACTTTTAAAGCAGCAACTTCATCTTGTTTCATGGATACAATGCCTCTTATCTCCCTAAGGCATACATTCTCCACACGGGCAATACTGTCCCCTGATGGGTCGAAAAATCTTAGATATAACAATGATTTTTGGCCTCCAGGGGTTGGAAAAATCTTAGATATAACAATGATTTTTGGCCTCCAGAACTCAACCCCACCTGGCAAAATCAGGTTGTGTATTATTTAATTTTTCTTTTTAATGAAAAACAAGATTTCATTCTAATTTTCTCCTTGGGGAGTGATCTAGGTTTTCATCTCCCTGTAGAGTCTCTGTATTTCTTTGGGTTTTCTGGAGAAGCAGAGTCCACAGTAGAAGCCCAAGATCTGGAGCTGACTGGCTGGAAATGCAGGGCAGCAGGAGGCATAGTCCCAGTCCTGGTCTGAAGGCCTGAGAAGAGTGTTGTCGTGGGTGTAAGATCCAGTCTGGGTCCGGGCCTGAAGGCAGGAGAACACTAATGTTCCAAGTCAGACAGTCAGGCAGACAGAAAAATTCTGTTCCGCTCAGGCCTTTGACAGGCTGGATGAGGCCCACCCATACTGGGGAGGGTGATCTGAAATTTACTGATTCATTATTAATCTCATCCAGAAACTCCATCACATACATATGCAGAAATAATGTTTAACCAGGTATGTGGGTACCCCTTAACACAGTCAATCAAGTTGACGCATTAAATTAATCATCACACTCTGTTTTTAGTTTTCCTCTTTTAAAATTGTTCTTCCCCTTTTTGGTCTCTACGTTTATCAGGCGCTTTTACCCCATTTGTGGTGATCCCTGGCTTTCCATTCATATTTTGAAATGAAGAGCTAGAGAGATGCGTGGACACTCTGAGCATGAGGGGAGCATCCAAGCGCTTCCCTGTGTGGCAGTCGGCATTGCTGTGGCACTGCATCACCCACATTTGGGCATCTTAAGGTCTCTCCAGAAAATAATCTCCCAGTCCCTGTCTGGTGGATTCTATTCAAGCCACCAGTGATCTGGGAGTCAAGCCAGCAGGGAGTGGGGAGAATCTGAGTATTAGGCATGTACGCTCTCATGTAGTTTAGTTTTCTGTGACTGTTTTTAGTGTAGACCTATTTTCAGTGTAGTACTCCATCTTCCTTTTGCCTGTTGTCACTCTGTTCCAGAGACTTCTTGTTAGCCTCTAATCTTGTTCTAGTGTGGGGTCCACAGAGTTGTCTGCCAGTGTGGACATGGGGAGAGGATTTGGGGATATAATTGCTTCTTAAGGACTCCAGTCAGTCCTCCTCTTTTCAGTCCCATCTGCCTCCACACTTGTAGAAATAGCTGGTGCTCCCAAATCCTGAGCCACAGAGACCTGGGGAGTTCCCCCTGCAGACTCAGTGCTTCTTGTCTTCCATCACGATCAGTGTAAGATCCAGTTCTTCAAGTCTTTAAATATTAATTATTTATTTTTGTGGGAAAAAAATTATTGAAAAAGCAAGAACATGACGGCATGGATTCTGTTAATAGGCTTAGGAAGACAACATGATTCAGCACTAGTGTGGTTGAAATCAAGATGTATTCAAATGACAGGACACATTTAGAGATTTGAGGAAACAAACAAAAAGTCCGGAGTAATTGGGAATACACGAGACCCTCAACAGCAACAAAAATAAATGATGAGAACTAAATAATTAAAATGTATTATACGACTTGATCTGTGTTCCTTGGGTCCCTTGTGTTGGGATATCTGTGCATCTCCATGGCTTGAGAGACTACCTCCTTCCCACGATTGGGGAAGTTTTCAGCAATTACTTCCTCAATGACACTTTCTATCCCTTTTTCTCTCTCTTCTTCTTCTGGTACCCCTATTATGTGAATATTGTTCCATTTGGACTGGTCACACAGTTCTCTCAATATTCTTTCATTCTTAAAGATCCTTTATTCTCTCTGTGCCTCAGCTTATTTGTATTCCTCTTCTCTAATTTCTATTCCATTTACTGTCTCTTCTACTACATCCAATCTGCTTTTAAGTTTCTCCATTATGTCTTTCATTTCAGATATGGAATTTCTTAATGATTGAATCTCCATCTTAAATTCTTCCTGGGTTCTTGAATATTTTTGTGTATGTAGATTAGAATGTTTCTGATTTTTATTTTGGACTTTCAGGAAGATTGGTGAGTTCAGTTTCATTTGGCCCTTTTTCTGGGGTTTGTGAGATTTTGGTCTAACCCAGGCTTCTTTGATGTTTCATATTTCTATGTGGTGCCCTCTAGTGCCCAGAAGCTCTAGTCTGTGGATCTTCTCAGCCCCTAGGGTGAGTTTGGGGGTCTTAATGGAGTGGCGCTGGTGTCTGGTGGAGGATAGAGCTGTGTCCCGATTCCTGGCTGCAGTGCCTGTCCCTATTATCAGAGCCAGTGGGCCTAGCACACACGTGTAAGCCTCGGTGGTTGGTGACTCTAGCTATTGTAGGTGGGGGCTCCCTCTGGCTGGCCTGATGTCAGCACAATGACTGCTGGTTTTCAAGCAAGTGCCGCGAGGCCAGGAGGAAGGCACAGCAGGCTGTGTGTCAAAATGGAGAGACTCAGAGCTGAGTACACAGGCAGGGTATGGAGCAGCTGAAGCTCCTCCAGTTTCCAACCTGCTGGGCAGAGAGCACCCAGTAAAAGTTTTCCACCTGTCCCTTCTCCCATGTAGCAAGCTCTGTGAAAAGCCCACCCCTTCAGCAGCCCTCTCATTGCTTGGAAGCCTCTCAGACCACCTGCCTTTCCTTTGTCTCAGAGTGGCCAGATGTGGACCCTGTCCTCCACAAATGGCCAAAATCTCAGACTCTCAAATGCTCTGCCTGTCCCACTCCCCAACCACACCAACCTCTAGAGCACCACACAATGTGGGTTTGTGTTCCAAAGCAGAACCACAGGGCTTGGTGTTAAGCAGTTGTAGGCTTCCACCCTCTCCCTGCTCTGTTTCTCCTCATCCTTCCAGTAAGCTGTGGTACAGGAAGGGCTTGGGTCCCAATGGATCAAGGCTTTGGTACGTTACCCTGTTCCTTGAGGTCTGCTCTTTTCTCCAGGTGTTTGCAGTCTTGTGCAGCCTTCCCTCCTATTGCTGTTCCAGGGTTAGTGGTATTAAGTATATTTTCATACTATACATGGTTTTGGGAGGAGTTCTCTGTCTCACCTCTCATGCCGCCATCTTGAATCTCAAACGTTACCTAGATTTTTATCTCACATCATGCATGCTAGAGTTTAAAATATGTAAAATAAATAGAATGTATTCGTTTTTCATAGAATTTCTGCTTAGTTATTGTCATTTATTTTTGTTGCTGTTGAGGGTCTCGTGTATTCCCAATTACTCAGGACTTTTTCTTTGTTTCCTCAAATCTCTAAATGTGTTCTGTCATTTGAATACATCTTGATTTCAATGACACTGATGCTGAATCATGTTGTCTTCCCAAGCTTATTAACAGGCTCCCTGCCTGCATGTTCTTGCTTTTCCAACCATTTTTTTCCACCAAAATTAATTAATATTTAAAGCACAGTATAAATCACTGATTCTCTACTGATGGGAGAAAAAGAAAACTTTATTGGGCGGAGCGAGCGGTGAGCAGGCTGCCAAGCAGTCCGTGCACGTGGTGGGGGGTGGTGGCCCCTTCAGTGGGAGCTGGTGCTTTCGCTTCTTCTGCGGGTGGTGCAGCTGCCCTACCGCATTGCTATGCTTGCTGCCTGCTGTCAGTGCCAAGCTTGAGCTGCCCCAGGGCCATGACCTTGGCACAGAGGGCTGACTGATAATTCCTGTGTCTGAGAGCGGTGCAAGTGTGTGGTGCGATGGCTCATGGGAATGATTATGGGCAGACCAGCAACAGGGTGCCAGATGAATCACTGAACATCTGGTGTACAGAAAGATGGAAGATGTCATAGCACGCATGCAAGATGAAAACAACGGGATTCCTATTTGTACTGCCAAAAGCTTTCTTTCCAAGACACCTAGCGTCTTCTGTGAGCAAGGGCCAGAGAACTCTGAAGAGCAAGAGCCTGGAAAGAAAATAAAATTAAACCAGATAATTTGCTTTTTGTCATCACAAATGTATTTAAATTCCTCCTTTCTACATTTTAAGGTGTTGCAGACCAAGATCTAAAATGTGTCTCAGATTAATCAGTCATATTTTTTATCATTATTATCCCATTGGCCTTTGGATTTCAGGGGTATTATTAGCTATTGGAAGATTGGAAGATGTGCTTTTTTATTATAAGTTTGATCCAGTTTCAAACTGTGATCAGAAGTTAATTTTAATTCTATGAAAATTGGATAATTTTCTCTAAATGTAGCTGTTATATAAAAATCCAGACACAATAACACTCAACTGTTGTTTAGTTATTCATTTTAGAAAGAATTCCTTATTCAAAAAGATACCTACTCACATAGAAATGAAACCACGTACACATCACTTTCAAATAGCTCTTTCAGTGAACTATAAAGGGAGTTGGTTGTCATGCAAAAAAATGTGTTCACATTCTGCTTTTCAGGAATATAATAATTTCACAGAACAAAACACATTTATATTCATAACAAATAACACCATGTTCATTTCACTTAAAATGTGACATGCTTTTAAGCTCCACTCCCCACCTTTTCTGCCTTTTTTCAAATGGACATCTAGAAGCTGAAGACCTGGAAGGAAGCTGTAGCTTGCACCTACATCTGCCAAGCACCCTTGTCTCTGGAAATGGCTTCCATTCCTGCCTCCCACCAACATGGTCATGGGTTTGCACTCTGATCCTTTTTGCCACAGTTAATTGATAAGAAGAGTGGGTTCCTTCCCCAAGCCATCAGGAAGTAGGAATTGTCCTCTGAGGTTTCATGTCAAACTGCGTGCTGCCTTCAGGAGATGGAACCCAGAAGCTGTTAAAATTTCACGACCACCTTTGTAGATGGGAAATGGAAAAGACTATTTTTAGAAAGTATTGTCCACAAAGGAACCACCATGAGAGAAGGAGGTAAGTGCTGACAAAACAAAAATGCATAGACACAGATGGGTGGTTGCCAGGGCAGAGGGGGCAAAATGGGTGGAGGCAGCCAGAAGGTGCACACTTGCAGTTATGAGATGAGTTCTGTCATGTAATGTACAGCCTGGTAAATGTAGCTCATAATACTGTATTGTATATTTGAAAGTTGCTAAGAGACTGGGTCTGAAAAGTTCTTATCACAAGGAAAATTATGTCCAACTTTGTATGGGGATGGATATTAACTAGACTCCCTGGGTGATCATTTCACAATATATACAAATATTGAATCATTAGGTTGTACACCTGAATCTAGTATAATGTTGCATATCATTGTAGCTCATTTAAAAAGAAGGTGGCAATGCCTTCAGCCAAAGACTGCCAGAAGCACACTTGTGATTGAGTAAGTCATTTATTCCTTCTTGCAGTGAGTAGGAAAGAACACCACGGGGTGTCTCAGTGACATGCCATTCTCCTGTAGACTTTCTAAGAGAGGGCTCTACAGAGGGGAATCTTGCTACTCATTCATCCATTCTGTCAACATCTACTGATCATCTTTTATATGTCAGGCACTAGACTGTTTGGGATCCAAATATGAATAACACAAGGAACTCACTGTACACAGGGGAAGACAGACAACAATTACGAGAGTGTGGTAAAACCATTAACTAGTGTAAGGAATGATGAGGATACTAATAAACAGAGGAGAAACACTTTGCCTAGTAAGGTGAGCTGGGGTTCTGCAGAGCAGACTTGCTGGAGCAGTGAATGTAAACTGTACGGAGTCAGTAGGGATTAGCTAAGGAAAAAGACATGGAGAGGGAATAGTACTAGAAAAGCCATGGAGTGAGAAACAGCAGGCATGTTGAGAACCATGAGCAACATGGGAGGCACAATTAAGTTTGTTTGTTTTCCTTGTTCTCATTTGAAACCATAGATTACTGGGATACAATAATAAAACTCTACTGCTTCTGCTAAGCAGAGGGAACACATAATTTTGTAACTCTGAAAGTGATACATGCCTCTAAGAATTCAAAGCAAGAGTGTGGGCGCTGATCAGAACCACGCTTTCCAGAGGCTGTAGTCAGGAGATGTTTCTTTCATCTCTTAAGATAAAGATAATTGTTATATCTCTTAACTCATTTCACATAGTAGATGATCAGTAGCTCTTGGCAATTTTTGAAAAAGAAATGGAAAGAAAGCAATAAATACTGCATGTTACTGTGAGGACTTCAGAATAAAAATAAATGGAACTCTAAAAAAACTTTATTACACTGTATTACCTATAATTTATATAAACACCTCTCAACTGGACGTTCAATCTGCCTTTCAAACTCATTTTCTACTATAGATTCCCGTGTACTTCACACCCCAGGTTTTCCATTTTCTGCTAAAATTCATGATTGTGTAGTAATCCAAGATTTACCTTTTTTCTCAGCCTGAGATGTTCTTCTTCCCTTATTCCCTCAAAATTACACAAATCTTAATATCCAAATTAGATGTTCTGTTTCCAATAGCAATTATTTACTCCAAACAGAATTCAGCATTACTTACTCTAAATTACTCACACACTATTTTGACCTTACTTTTTCTATGGCATTAATTTTATACCAACTAAGATAATATTTGATTATTTGAATGTCTGTGGCATCTGCTGCATTCTCAAACCTTGGTGGGGTATCACTGTTTTCTTCATTGACACACCCAGTACCACCGTCTCAATGCAGTGGGCAGTGTAGGCAACCAGTCACTATTTCTTTACTAACAGTAGATGTTTTTACATTTCCATCCAGTCCTACTAAGGATCCACTTACTTTCCATGATAAGGTATCGTTCAGTGTTTGATAGAAGAAAACTCAGGAAAGTCTAAAGAAATTTCTTTGTGGGTGTGGGGAAAATGGAAGTTTCTGACCGGGATTCCATCCTGGCCCGCTGTCTGTATATAATAAGAGCAGGTCGGCATATTTATAGGATGTTTATCTGCAGCAGAGCAGCCCGTCATCACGGGATTGGGGGGGGGGGTGAAGGGGAAGCCCGCATTCTCTCCTCCCCACTGTTCCTGGTATGTAATTGGTCAGACACCGCCAATCACCAGGGACCCCCACAGAGGCCTGCCCTGTGGGGTAAAGTGGCTGAGCCCAAGTGGGGAGAGAGAGCTGAGGAGTTGCGGTTCAGAGTCGGGAGAGACTGAGCTTTGCGAATAAACCCTTTCATTCCCAACCTCTCACCTTTGTCTTCCTTCCATCTCACTGATTTCATAGCGAACTTACTCCTGGCAAAGACCGTCTCCTCCTGGAGCTACAGTGGGGAAAGCTAAGAAAACAACCATTCTTTTATATATGACTTCATGTTTCAGTAAATGATAGACTTGTCTGTGTTAAGGTATATCATTTTCTTAGGTTGTCAGTATTTAGAATAGAAAATATGATTTCCCCTTTTAGCAATGACATTGCCTAAACAAACTAAAGGTGGGATGATAAGTAGAGATCACACAGTGTGGAAATATGGTAAGATGCTCTTTAAAGGACTCAGTATTTAAATAGGGAATGGGTACTTCAGGGAGTTAAGCTTCTCGGTGCCTTTGGAGGACAGAACTGTATTTCATGGTAAATGTGTGACCTGCCACTACCTACCACCACTACCAAGGAGGAAATACTTAACTGGCTGTCCTACCAATTAAAACTCCAGTTTCATAAATATTTTTAGACTTTTAAAACATACTCTCTCTTCATCAATAAAGATTAAAAATAGAACATTTTTCCTCCTTAATGTTATTTAATATCTCTTACCTATTAATTATATGATAATCAATTATCAGATATTAATATAAGCAATGTCTTATTCCACTTTTAGAAATTATTTTTGTAATTAGATGCTCTGACTTCCTTATATATTCTTAAGAGACACAAAGCATAGATTTTGAGATTCCAAACCAACAGAGACTCAAAAGGAACTCAATCAGCTGAATTATGCTGGTTCAATGGAGTTACCACTGAAGAAGAAATTTTACCCTAAGTGAACATGTGCTATCTACACTGTATCAATCCCATTTGTATGTTCTTTGAACATAACTGCTGCTGCGTCCACTTGTTAATTACATAATAAGCCAATTTTGAAAATGAGATTGATGTGGTAAGAACACATTCTGAATAAAAAATTGCTTTTCCATCATTCTAGAAATTCAAGTTGCATGAGTATCAGTCACATCTACTCCTGGCTTACTAGTGATGCAAACCTATATTATTGAAAGTTTCACTACATACACAGTGTTTTATTTGTCTTAAAAGCATTCACTTTGATGCCATCTTCAGAATTTGATCACGACTGTGATATTTTCATACAAATGAACAAAGCAAATTATAATAAATGACAATTATTACATTTAGTAAAGATGTTTATATATGTATAAGTAAATTATAAATAATGCATTAGATGTAATGTTTTCTTATAGTTTATTCATTAAAAAGTCATTCTTTAAAACAGTTAAACAATTTTTATGCAATATTTTATTCTGTGAGGACTAATGGGGACATGAACCTACACTTTTGTCTCTGAAAGGAGTTCTAAAATCAGCTACACTGCCTGCATAATAGATATAATTATTAAAATAAATATTTTCTTAGGCGCGTCTCTTAGTTTTCTGCAGCACCTTCATCTTAAGGAAAAAACAATCCGTCTAAATCCCCTGATGCGTCTCAAGTGAAAATCCACAAAGGACGCCTCAGTGGTTCCTCTGCTCCCGCCCCTGTTACTCCCCTCACGGCAGGCGTCAGCGGGAGTGCAGAGTGACTTTCACAGCTCTGATGCCATTTTCCATATATTCAGCTAAAATGAAGAGCCTCTTAGATTTTTATGAGCTCTTTATGTTGTGTACATTAACAAGTCTTTCTTATGTATTTTCTGGATTGTAAACTCTGTACATTTGTTTGAACTATTTTGACATTTAAATATTATAAGATGGCTTGTATTGACCAATACTATAACCACAAGCCATTTTGGCCACATAATTTAAATTTAAATCAAGTAACCTTAAATAAAAAATAGGTCCTTGCTCACACTAGCCAATTTTTAAATGCTCAGTCGCTCCACGTGGCTGATAGCTACCAAATAGACAACACAGATTATAAAGCGTTTCCATCCTCCGCACAGCTCTACTGAACAGACTAGACACCAGTTAAGTGAGAATGTGTAGTGTAAATCCTCTCCTTAGCATTTCCCTACATTATACTTAGGCTCAAGTTACCATCCTTTTTTGTAAAAATTAAACAAAATCCCTTCACCCCAAAATGGGAAAAACAAAACAAATGGTAACATTAACAAGGAGCCCTCACATGTAGTGAGAATTTGCTACTTAGGGAGTCTACAGGTAAATATGTGTGCTCTCTCAGGACAAATTTTGGAGCCTTCTCCCAGGCTCCCAACTTGCTCCCCCAACTTGGGTGTGACTGGCCTTTGTGCACTGTTCACAATGTTCTCTTTTCCACAGTCTGTGAGCACATCGGCAGTTCCTATCTGTCACCAGCTTGTTTCCACATGAAGCAGAAAGAGGGAAAGCCAGTCCTGACCCACTGCCCTACCCCATCAGAAAACCTCAAGGTCAAGATCCAGTACAGTCAAGGTGAAAGAACAAGATGAATTGGGGATATCTTTGGAAATATTTTGATGCTTAATCCTTTCTCATCCCCACCAAGTGGTAAGGTGTGAGTTTGAAGCCATTTCTGTTCTGTTCAATGTCAAGCTGTCAGCTTAACTTCTCAGTGCTCACAGAATGCATTTAACCCACCCCTTCCTAAATCCTCCCGTGTCTAGTTTGTTGCTTCTAATCTGCAATAAAGTAAAAAATAAATAACCCAATTTTTTCAGATCTATAGTGCAGAGTCAGAAGGAGAACCTATGAATTGCAGGGTTCTGTAGTTCCGTTTATGTTATTCAGATGCTTTATATACTTCCACATATCCAACTGCCTTCCAGTAGGTTTCACATGATGGGCATCTATCCTGGAGTCCAATCCAGGCTTTACAGCACATGATATCCAAACAAGTGAGTTAAAAAATATCTCCTTCAAGACAGCAGGTTTCTTAGACTTTGATCTTGTAAAAATACTATCCCAGGATCTCAAGTGCTCTCCACTATGAGAGGCATGAGTATCAGTAACAACTCCTTTATCACATAATCGGTCAATCTGATGTCACTTTCCCTTATGCTTGTGCGACCTCCACTGAAACCAAATGCTTGTAAGTGAAACTGGAGTTTACAGATGTGAATGCTCAGTCTCAAGGATACGCATTGCCCAAAGCCACACACTTGAAGGAAAGGAGCTTGAGTTCTCCTATCCAAATTGTTGGTAGGTTAGGGTTTGTGTATTTTTATAATCCCCAATTTTTTCTGAATACAATCCTGGGAGAAAAAGGAAGCTGATGTGGAATTTTTGTGATGAAACCACATATTATGCAAGTGGATATTTGAGATGAATACAAAGTTTTTGTACCACCATTTGTCAATGATTTAACTTTTTTGTTTTGGTAGAAATTCCTCCAAAGGCAGAGAGTACATTTCACTTCCTTCCTTAACAGAGGACACAGCACAGAAAGTAGTCATTTTCCTGATAACTCATCATTTTTCCATATATCTCCATTTTTGGTCTGTGCTAAAGCACGCAGTGCATCTCTGCATATGCTGGGGAGTTTCTGCATTCCTCAGTTTCAAGCTGGCAGCTGTGACGTCTCCCTGCTGTCAGAATGCCTATAACCAGCATGCCTCAGCACATCCTCCCACATCTAGGGGTTGCTCCTAATTGAACTGCAATTTCTGATGTGCAGTTAACTAGAAAAAAAGTTAATCCAGCTTTTTAAGATTTACAGAGCAAATGGAGCTCAGAATGGTATGTAAATGGAATGTTTTTATTTCAGGGGTTCTGTAGTTCCCTTTGAGTTGTTCAGATGCCTCAAACACTTTCATGTCTTTCACTGTATTCCAGACAGCTTGGGATGATGGATCTCTAACTTTGACTCAAATAGAGGTGATTTAAAATACTCTTCTCATGCAAGGCATCTGCAGGTATGTCACATAAGCATTTGTAAAAATATCTTGCATTTGTTGTGTTGATAGCTATAAGGCTGAACATTTCAAAGAATTTTGTATTGCATCTGCTGGTAAACTGGTTAAAAGAGCACAATTGCATTAACCTAATATCCTGCAATTTAAAATGAATAAAGCACCTCAGGAGTAATATACTTGCCCCATAATTTAAGTTATCTCCCTGGTGAATATATCCTCTAACATGAGTCTGCCTTTAAATGCTTATGTACTTTAAGAATGGCCTATGGATCAAGGGTAACAAAATAAAAAATGAACAAATGGGATTATATCATGCTAAAAAGCTTCTGTAAGGAAAGGACACCATCAGGAGAACAAAAACTCATCCTATAGTATGGGACAATATATTTCTAAATGACATATCCAATAAGGGCTTACCATCCAAAATATGTAAATAACTCACATACCTCAACACCCAAATAGCAAATAAACCTATTAAAAAATGGGCAGAGGATATGAACAGACACTTCTCCAAAGGAGAAATTCAGATGGCCAACAGGCACAAAAAAAGATGCTCCACATCACTAATCATCAGGCAAATGCAAATTAAAACCACAATGAGATATCACCTCACAGCAGTTAGGATGGCCAAAATAGAAAAGACTAGGAACAAATGCTGGTGAGGATACAGAGAAAGGGGAACACTCCCACACTGCTGGTGGGAATGTAAGGAAGTTCAACCATTGTGGAAAGCAGTATGGAGGTTCCTCAAAAACTAAAAATAGAAATACAATTTGACCCAGGAATTCCACTCCTAGGAAATTACCTGAAGAAAACAAGATCCCTGATTCAAAAAGACATATGCACCCTTATGTTTATCACAACACTATTTACAGTAACCAAGACCTGGAAGTAACCTAAGTGTTCATCAATAGATGAAAGGATAAAGAAGATGTAGTACACATACACAAAGGAAAATTATTCAGCCATAAAAGGAAAACAAATCTTACCATTTGCAACAACATGAATGGAGCTTGAGGGTATTAAGCTCAGTGAAATAAGCCAAGCCGAAAAAGACAAGTATCAAATGACTTCACTCATCTGTGGAACATAAGAACAAAGCAAAACTGAAGGAATGAAACAGCAGGAGACTCTCAGACTCCATGAAGGGACTGGCTGTTACCAAAGGGCAGGGGGGTCGGGAGGGAGGGAGGGAGGGAGGGGGGATTAGGGCCATGATCAGCACTCACAGTATCTGCAGGTGACGGGGAAGGCAGCAGAGCCTGGGGAAGACAAGGAGTGGCTCTGGGGCATCTTCCTGTGCAGATGGACAGGGACTTCAATGGGGGGGAGTTGATAATAAGGGTGAATGTTGAAACCACAATTTTGCTCATGTGAAACTATTGGATTGTATATCAATGATATTTTTATTTTAAAAAATCAGCTACAGGCCAGAGTACTTTGTGTTTAACAAAGTCTCATGTCAGAAACCCATGGCACAGGGTAGGCAGGAACCTAGGATTCTGGGCTTGCTGATGGCAATGCTTATAAAACATTGAAAGCGTGCTGGTGAACTGAGGCAGGATTCCCAGAACCCTGGGGAGATGTGTTCATGAGACTGCTAGACCGTGACAGAGCAGAGTAAGAATTACATAGGCCTGAATGAATTAATAAGGGATGCATGCAGGTTTTGCAACATTTTTCATGCTTTAATGGTCTATTTCTGAATATAGGGAACCTCTTTTTCTTAGACTATTATGCAAACTCATAACAATTCAATAGAATATACTGTTGTAAATAGAAATGAAATATTTGTAAATGATATCTTTTTCTCCCTGCCAAACTGTGGGAAAACTCAGAAACTCTTTTGAGTATTTTTATTTTCATGACAATTCAGTTTGTGCATAGACTCAATATGAATCTGTCTTCCCTGTTTGCAGGGCACACATTAACACATTAAGCATTCAGCTGTGGTCTTACTTGGCCTGTTCATTGAGAAGGATACTTACTTAATCAGATAACAACCAGACACTTTTAAGGAACTGAAGTTGACATTTTGTAGCCATGTTTATAAAGCTTGGGATAAAAAATGGCCTGACTCCTGGTTTGTAGCATGCCCAGCCTTACAGGTACATGTGGAAGGTTGCTTCCAGGCAGGTCCACGATGTCTGGAATATTTTAGGGACCTTCATAATAGAGTTCACCCAAATTTCTAGATGCTACAGGTAAAATCTTTTAGTGAGTTCTTTGCTCAGTGTCCTACTCTTCTAAATCCAATCTGAGATTTTTTTTTATGAAACCTTCCAGAAAAGCAAGCATATGAAGCTCTGTATGGCAAATTGTCATTCTTGCTGCATCTATGTAAGCAACCATGCCAAATCAGATGATACCAGCATTATTTTGTGATCAAGAATAATCTTTCGTTGGGAGTATCTTTGGGGTGATTATAGAAGGAATATTTTTGTAACAATAGAAACTGTAGCCCACCCTTCCAGTTTATCAGGCTGTAGACATATTTGTTGTCGGTTGGACTATTTTGTACCTTTATATAAATTGAACATAAATATGCAACTCTGACTTTTCTGGAGAGATTTAAATGACTTCCTTCCCACCTTTGGAAAAACCAGTCTAGTATGTGGTACCTCCTTGTAAATTGACAGGATTCTGTTACTTTGACCAAATTTTCCTATGTTCCCATTGCTTCAGTATCTGGCTATAACCCTCCAAACAAAGATTTCCAATTTTTCTCCCTCTCCTTGACTCAGCATGCCTGAGAACTGAAACCTGATTTCCTAGATTCTTAGTGGGATTCTAAGTTGTCTTGCTGCTGGTGCTTTTCTCCAATATCTGAAGACTCTTGCCAGCTGAAGTACATTTTCTTGACATGAACTGTGAAGGACTCACCGAGCAGTGGGTTGTGCAAAGGCTTGATTTATCCCAAGACAAGGCACTGTCTGGGCCACTAACAAAGTCTGGCAGAAAGCTCAGGTCATTCATTCTATATATGAGAGCTAATCAACACCAGACAACATGGCCAAGAGCACTAACAACCTAGCTTCAAGAACTCAATCAACGGTGCTGTGTAACTGATTTTTACCCATCATCCTTTTGGAATCCACTTGAATGGTATCTCAGCATGCAAAAGCCATCTTTTTGCTTTAACATAATCTTTGATATTACTGTTTCTTTCAAATTTCAAGTATTTCTCTTTTAAGGAACCTGATTTTCATGACTCCAAGCCAACTGACTATTGCCACCACCTCTCAACAGATGGCTGAAGGGACGTGGCCAGCACAATGCCAAGAGTTACTGAGAGGCTGTTTCTTTCACCCTGATTGGCTTCACTCAGATATTTATGAGGATCACCTCTGAGTTGTTCAGGGTTGAATGACATTCATTCACCTTGAGCAAAATTAGGAACTGGCAATGTTGAATATGACCTAATTCTTGTGCTGCTAGTAAACAGCAGCAATTAAGAAATACAACAAACTTTTTTTCTCTAATATTGGTAAGTCTCCACATCCAATTTGTATTCTTTAAGACATTCTTCATTAACTGCAGTGGCCCTAATAATATAATCTCCATAACTGTCTGGTGCATATGGGCTCTGATAATGCCATTCCACATCTTTTTCTACTTTGGTTCATTACCTAGAAATAACTGATTAGTTCATATAACTTCTGACTGGCTTTATCTTATACTAATACTCCATATTTAGCTTTTGGACTAAAGAATTCCTAAAAATGAGCACACAGAGGTGACTTCTCCTGAACTCCAAAGTTCCCACGGAATGATCTGAACATGATTTTTTGGATGGGTCTTCCCAAGAAGATAGCAAATCTCTGTTTTCTTATCAGTTTTATGTAATTTATAAAAAGAGTTGGCCATATATGAAGAAAATAACATGTCTTTTGGGTGTGATGATCAAATACATTTTCTGCCTAGCACTGTATACACATGTCAGCATTCATTGAGCTATATGCTAAGAGTTTCACATTTTACTCTAAGTAACTCAATTTTTTAAAAGGTGGGACTCAAGCAATCAATCAGATCATAGCACTGACTATAAAAGATAACCACACTTTGGCATGTGCTGTATTTGTCTGCTTCACTGCACAGTATTTGTTTTATCCAAAGATATTTACCTGGAAGTATGTCTCAGGTTTCCAGAGATGTTCTTAATTATTGAATTGTTTAAAGGAAAATAAATGCAGAAGGACTGATGTAATGAACTATTCAATTCCGTCATTCAGAGAAGTTAACAGACCAAACTGAAAAGTCCAAATCCAAGCCTAAAGCCAAACAATGATCAAATTGAGGCAGTGAAAAAAAATCACAAACTATGGTTTCAATATTTTTAGTTGTAAGCAGATCTACTTATCAACTTATATCTACTTAGAACTCAATGTCTGTTGTCTACCTTATAGACTACTAAAATAAAATCCTGCTCTGGTAGTAGAAAGGGCTTATTACATGCTTATCTATGGAATATACAATTAGGTTATGATCCAAACTGCCCCACTGGGAAAAATAAGGGAGTTGTGTGTGTGTTGGTACCTCACCAAAACAGTAAAAATCTCCAAAAGCACAGTGTCAGACCGAAGCCCTCTGAAGGATTAAGTAGAAGATAGAAAAGAATGTAATAACATAGACCCAGAAAAAGGCAATTCTGTAGTTTTTTTCAATGTTCCAGGGGATGTAGTGCTGACAGAAAAACTCAGGAGAATGTGGTCATGATGAAGAAAACTTATGGAACTCTGCCAGGTTATCTCCCTTTCCAGAATGTAGGAAATCTGGGGAGCTGCTCACTGAGGTAATACTCTGCTAAGGGAAAAGAGTACGTGCAGGAGAGAGAAGTAAACTCTCACAGCTGGGTAATAAGTCATATATGTAGTACATGTGTGTCTCCTGCCCTGAGGTGATTAAAAGATTTTATAAAGGAATTCATAGAGATGATCCCTGAAGGCTCCAGTGAAACTGTGGCTTGTTTTGTTCTGTTCTTTTCCAATTTTCTGTTTTTGTCCTTGCAGTTTTCTCATTCCCGTCTTGAGTCTTGGCACAGAGCTCGTGGGGAATCTCTGTTATCCCGCACCGTGGTCACAGCACACTCCTTGCAGGCGGCGATGGCCCTCAGGACTAGCTGTTGGAGCACATCCTTGGGATAGATGCGGGTGTTTCTCAGAGGGACGCTTGACTGCCGAGCTGTTCCATTGAGCGGAAGGGAGCAGGCACGTCCTCCTTCAGGTTCCCTGGGATTCCCACTTCTCTCCTGTTTCCTTCCTGCCTCCACCCCCCATCGGCACCCGTGTTCAGAGAGCAGCACGCTATGTGTGGGCTCACCCTCTCACAGGAGCTGACATGCTCATTTGTTTTGAGCAAGAAGTGAGCTGAGAAAAAGAAAACAGATTTAATTGCTGCTTGAAGAGGAAAGTGAACTGATGATCTCACAGCCTGTTTCCACCCCCTAATATCCACACTCTAATTCATATCATATGAACCAAGAGGAACTTTTGCTTTCTGGCCAGTTCATCTGCATCAGTCCAGAAGGGTTATAGAGTCAGAACTCCTTTGCACTGTGCTCCACAGTTATAATGTTTGCCCTCTGTTTCTGGAGCAGATATATTATTTGCAGATAGAAGAAAGAAATGGGACAGAATAGGAAATAAAGGAGAGTAACTTATACATTTGTCAGGGTGTTCTTTAAAACTATTTTAATTTGATTTTTTTTTCAGGTTTGACTCCAGGGCTAAATTGTCTCAAAGACAGAGACAAACTTTCAGTGGGCCTAGCAATGACTTTAAACCCCAAAAAGGGACTTCATTCATTTAAAAAATCAAAAACAAAATCCCAAACCATCTTAACCTTTAGGGTGGAAAATAGGATCCTAGCAGCAGCCTCTTAGGAGTTGTAGAACAAATGCATCTCCTCTCAGAAAACATCATAGACAACTTCTCACTCTCACCCAAGAAGCTAGTTTGGTAATTGCATTTGTTCTCAAGCTAACCAGCTCCGGTTCTGAGACTTGATGGTGATCATTAAACTTGAGTTTGCCTGTGAATCTTGTTAAAATGCATATACTATACTCACCTATAGATAGTAGGTACTCCAAGGGCTGCAGCTTTGGAGAACTGCTAACGATCAAACCTCCAAAATTCCTTGTTCAATCCTAAATTGGGCCAAATTCATAACCATGCCAAAATTCCTACAGTATTTAGAAAGTGCAAACCTGATCATCTGCACTGGCATCCCAGTGACCAACCATGCCAGCCTGCCAGTGACGGAAAGCCCTGCATCCTGGGAAATGTTACAGTTTCCAAGAACAGTGGACTCTGAATTCAGAATCATCTGCAAAACTTATTCAAATGAGTCTTTTGGTCTCATACTAGACTTACCAGCTGTAATGGGGCTAGGATTCTGCATTTTTGCCCCAAACAGGTGTTATTTATGTAACCAGAAGTTTGAGAAGCACTGGCATAGTGGCTCTGTCAGCACTGAACTTCAGTCTGTCAGGCAGGGGTCCTCCAAAACGTGTGGCTGTTTCTCAGGATACATTACATCTTTTACTTCTCTTTGTCCCA
The DNA here is from genome assembly GCA_032199065.1 of Smutsia gigantea. Classification (NCBI taxonomy): domain Eukaryota; kingdom Metazoa; phylum Chordata; class Mammalia; order Pholidota; family Manidae; genus Smutsia; species Smutsia gigantea. The sequence goes on along the minus strand of JAVSCE010004113.1, from coordinate 68,089 downwards.
CTTGCAGGGCCCTGACAGGGTATTGCACTACCCAGGGAGCAAAGTACCCATGAGGAAAAACTAGTTGAATGTTATAATAAGTGTATTGATTAATTCTTACAACACTACTATCATGGAAAGAAAATTAAGACACTGAATGAAAGAAAATCTCTCAGTGAGGTTACAAGTCAGAAAGGTGGGGCATGGTGACAGGTAGATTTGTATGAGTGAAAATTAGTATAATTGGTGTCAGGAAGCAAAAATCATTATCCAAAGCCCAGAGTTGGTCACTAATGACTCTGGGAACAAAATCCACATTTCATCACTCTCTAATCTATTTATCTCACAGTTAATAGAGGGCAGATTCATCAACATTCTTAGGAGCTCCAGAATTTACATTCCACTGCGATCCACACTTTCTGTCTTAGCTGATAGTCTAATCCTGAAGCCATTGTCCTATTCCTTTTGCTGATGCCAATATTACTACAGAATCTTGTTCTATTAAGTAGGGGGAGTATAGAATGTTGAATCCCCAAACATAGATTTGATCTGACTCTACCACCATCTAAGGTTGCGAATGCGGGGAAACTACTTCTTAGCTTTTTGGAGTCTTAGACTTCTGTACTAAAAACTGAGATAACAAAATGTTATGTGGATTCAATCTGATAATATACAGGGAATTGTTGTGGGAGTTGAATCTAATGATATATATGTGAAATCTGCCTTACAACTGCAGAACACTTAGGGAATGTCAGTGGGAGATCATGAATTTGAACAGAGATCAGACACAAGAGCAAGAATGAAAAGGCCAGACCCGCCGCATCCTTCAGGGACTGGGGAAATGCCTGGAAGGTTTTTTCCACTCCTCTGAAGAGCGGCTCCTATGCTAGTGTCTTTAAAATTAAAGTCCTATGTTAAAGTTAAAATTAAGCTCTGTAAATACCTGTGATTAGGGTGCAAATGTACACAAAGGAGCAAATTTACAAAGAGAAAGATTTTGGCAAACTTCAATCTTTCCACTAGTTCCAAACCATCCTCACCCCTTTCTCTTGCACATAAATTTCCATTGTTATTCTATGTGGATTTTTGCCAGCAAAATCAATACTCCAGGTTTAATGCCTTCACAGGCCAACAAAACTATGTCTACAGCAAAACTGAACAATTAAAACAAAGATTTGGACATCTTTCAAAATTTCCCTAATGAAACACATGCATAATAAAATGCTACTATATGAGTAGGTTCTACTGCCTTTACAGGCACTGTAGGATTTACAATTTTCTCTTGAGTGCTGGGCAAAAGAATATCACCTTATCCCCTAGCATCTTGTCATAATATAGTTGCATATTTTTACTGTCTCTTCATATATGGAGATACATTATTTTATATGTTTATAAATAATAAACAGTATTTATGATGTACACTCCTGATTTTTTCCAAAAGGAATTTTTCGTAGCATGCAACTTTAATGAATGGAGGGAATTGGGTAGTCCACATAGAAACACAATTTTCTAAGTCATGACATATGTCAGAGAAGCAAATATAATTTCTGTGAGTCAAAAGTATGATTAGTTTTGAGTTACTTGGTCATGCAAAAAAAATTGGAAATAGTGATAAATTCCATAATTTTAATATATGGAAAGAAACAGCAATTTTGAAGGAAGATCAAAGCTTTTTAGGTAAAAGCATGCAGAAGAAATTCATCATATAGATCTTTATACAACAAATCATAAATAATATTTACTAGACAGTATTTTTGAACATGACATGGAAAAGGCCCTTTTCATGTGATCTATGCTAAAGTCAGGGATAAAACAAAAATACAACTGAGTTAAGGACTTCTTCATGGCCAAACTCAGCTAAAACTGTCCCAAAATAGAATTTTTGATAATCCAACTAATATGAAAAAAAGCTGTGGCTCATTTTCTCCTCCTTCATGGTCTGAGAAGTCAGGTGTCATTCTCTGAGAAGCATTATCCCAGGAAACTCTGTTTTGGTATCAATTTTATACATCCTCTTCTATCCATAAAATTTCCAGGTTCAGTTTTGAAGAATCTGTCTTACTTTTAAGCTAGGTACTCAGATTTTGGTTTCATAAAATATAATCACAGTATCTATAAGGTACAGACCAATTAAAGCAAAAGAAAACTATTTATCCTGGCATTTCTGTTGAGCTGCGAAGGTACCTGTAGGGTCTCATGGACCCTCCTGGAACCATCTATTCTTTGGCCATGGTAGCAACTTGAATAATTTAAATGATCAAGTTTTTGAAAATTAATTCTTACTGTAAATGCTCTTTTACACACACAAAATTATATTCAAGGTAGAATAATCAGAGGGTTTAGCAGAGCAATGTGAACTAAAGAAATAATACTACTTCCAATGATTATCAACACCCCCAAATGTACAGCATTAAATATTCCTTTCTATGTATATATGGAAAACGTGTTTTTCTTTATGAAGTAGAATCAAAAGAAGTCCTTCCATTTCTACCACTTAACAAAATACATGTATTTCCTTCAAGTAATAGTGCTCTATAAAATACATAAATTTATACCAGGGTTTGTGACTGAGCCCTAAGATGCAACACATTAAACTTTGATAAACCCAATGCTTTTAAAAATGTTTTCTGCCCCAAATTTGTCTCCTCTTCGAACTTTCCTATTTTGTTCCACAGACCTCATCTTTCCCCAGTTTCCCAGGCAAGAAATGACAGAGTCCTGCTTTATTTCTGCCTTCCCTTTGCCTCTATGTTCCATTTGTCAAAACTCCTGTGACTTACATCTGTGAAATGCAGTTCATTAAAACTTGTTTCCTCATTCTCTGCTGCAGGGACATGAATCCGGGCCCTTCTGTCCCCACTTTGGATAGCATCCTACCATTGTTGATTCCTGCATTTGATTCATTGATTTTTCCTGCTCAAAATATTTTAGTAATTCTCTACGCCTCTCAGGATTAATTTCCCTGAGTGCCACACTCTCTAATCTCTCCTTCCCAGTGGGCACCCTCTTTTCCCACCACCTCAGGGCTGTAGAGCCAGGGCAGCTGCCTGAGAAGGGTAGAGAAGGAAGGAGAAAAAGGCAGTACTTTTTCTGATGTAAATCCACACAACAGTAAGCGGTATTCCATGACATGAGGAATTTGTGTTTAACCATGTCTCTTTCTGCAGTTTCCCTTCTGTTATCCTCTGGGAGCCAGGGGCGAACCCAATGCCCACCCATCAGCACTCCTTGGGAGAATCCGGGAAAGGGGACCCTTCCCTCTCTGTGTGCTCCATTTCCCAGGGCAAGCTCTCGGCACTGCTGGTTTCAGCTCATGTGAGAAGGAAATGTATCTGACTTAAATTCTCACTAAGGCACCACCAGAAGCATTGTAGTTTCCTTATTAACAATCATGTTTTTCTACCACGTATACTTCCGATAGTAAAAGGCAAGGTGTAAAACTTTTCAGACAGTGGGTTTCAGTTGGGGAATGTAGAGAGACAGGCCGACAATCTTTGTCTTGAAAACTATTCTGAGCATGGCGGCTACTTCTAAGTATGAATGTCTGTAAGAGGAGGGCTGCCCTCCAACTCCACTCTTCAGGAACTCTGTGTGTTCCTTCAAGGGGAAGAAAACCCCTGTCTAGAGAATCCTAAATTGCATCCAACCTAAAACTGATCACAGCAGGAATTAGATGGCTAAAGTCATGGCAACAGTTTCCTCATTGACTCCTGGTTTCCTCTCATTGTCCAAGGGCAGATGGTACTTTGCAGATTTTAAGGTCAAAAGAAAAGAAATTTTAGAACCTGTTAGAAGGTGATATGACAGCCAGAGCTTTGGCTGTGTGCCCTAGGAAACCTAGAAATGGCTTGAAAACACTGGCCTCCCCCGCATTGTCCCCCTGCTTGAGCTAAAGCAGGAGTGAGTGAGCTTCCCACCCAGGCAGGGCCCTCCTGGTATGGCTGCTTTCTTGTGCATCTTGCCCAATCAGGAGCACCTTGGTCATCAGGACCCGCACACACCCAAAAGCTGTCCATTTGAAACTGCTCCTGGTAAATAAGTATTTACATTTGCAGAAGAGACACAGAACCTTGCATTCTTTGCTGCATCCTGCCGTTGCTCTATCCTTGGGATGCACCATTTCTCCACCTTGCATGCTTTTTGGACCATGGCACATGATGGTAATAGCCTTCCAGTTCTTTCACTTTATGGTGCCAATAGGAAACATCGGGCACCCTTCTGGGGCACTAAGTGGCTTAGGGATGCAAAGCATACTGCATATATCCTAGTGAAGATAATCTGGTCTTAGGGAAGGACTTCTCCCACCAAGTTGGCACAAGCCAGCTTTGAAATTTCTTGTGTTTATTGGGGCAGAAAGAGCTAAGAAACTTTCTAAAGTCTGAGTCTGTCATTTGCATTATTTACCTACATTTCTTTGTAGTATTTGGCTGGAAACTCTTTATACTTTCACAAATAGGAGATTTAAAGAAAGTTTGTGGGGTAAGAGGGAATTGAACTTGGTGGAGAATATGTATACACACACATACCTCATATACATAAAATATGATGTATCTGCCCCATTTATGTATTTATATATGTCTCAATTGTGGGAGTCTTTAATATCTTTCATTTGGATCTAATAAAATTTACATCCATGATCTTTAATGTAAATAAGGGCATAATATTCTTGGTTTGCATCAAACACTGTGATTGACAGAAAGTGGGCTAATGAGGAAAGTCAGTCAAGTGAACTGACATACTATACAATGTAGGAAAAACACATGTCCTCTGACCCATTCACATGTGAAAAGTGAAGAGAAAGAAACTTTAAAAATCTAAATGAATAGAACTGATACCACTATAAGACTGAAAGTACAATCATATCACAACTGAGTACTTTTTTTTACACAGAAATTAACCAGATAGGAGGCTAATATTGAAAATTAGAACCAAAAAAAACCCAACTATTATTACTTCAGAAGTTACCAAATTCATAGAATGGCCACTATCCAAAAGACAAGAAATAACAAGTGCTGGTGAGGATGTGGAGAAGAGGGAACCCTCCTACACTGTTGGTGGGCATGTAAATTGGTGCAGCCACTGTAGAAAGCAGTATGGAGGTTCATCAAAAAAGTAACAACAGAAACACCATATGGCCCAGTAATTCTACATCTAGGAATTTACCAGAAGAAAGCAAAATCCCTGACTCAAAAGATATATGCACCCCTATGTTTACTGCCTCATTGTTTACAATAGCTGTTATGAAAGTGGCCAAAGTTTCCATCAACTGAGGAACAGATAAAGAATATGTGGTACATATACACAATGGAATACTATTCAGCAATAAAAATGAAAGAAATCCTGCCATTTGCAGCAACATGGACGGACCTAGAGGGTATTATACTCAGTGAAATAAGCCAAGTGAGAAACACAAATACCATGTGATTTCTCTTATTTGTGGAATATAAATCAAAGGAAAACAAAATGAAGAAAACAGTAGTAGATGCATAGACACTGTGAAGTGACTGGTGGTTACCACAGGGGAGGAGTTGGGACGCGTGGGTGGGGAGGGTGAGGAGGATAAAGGGGCACAAAAATTCTCAATCATAATATATGTTGGTCACAGAGATGGTGTTACAGCATGAAGAATATAGTCAATGATTCTGTAACATCTTTCTATGTTGACAATAGCTGCACTAGTGGGGGTGAGCTTTCAGTAAGGTGGGTTAATGTTGAACCACTGTGTTGTATGCTTGAAACCAATAGAAGATTGTAAATAAATGATACTTCAATAAAAGAAGTTACCAACTTCAATCCTACTTCAATGGAGCTATATACTAATAATTACATGGAATTGTTAAATGTGAACTTTAGTTGAATACTATTTTTGCTTAATAAGAACAGATGTCTGAATGTCCACTTACACTGATGTAAGTTAAGCCCATGTCATTCCACTCTATTCTTTACCAAGATTTCAGCAGAAATTAGTAAATAGGAGTATTGTTTAAAAATCAAGAAGCTATAGTATAAGCACCACTAATCATAATGCAAAAATTAGAGGATGACTTCACTGCTACACTTTTTAGAAGACCGTAGTAGAAAAACAAAACATGGGGGCTAAAAGCAAGACATAACTTTCAATATCTGAGAAAGACCAGAATAAAGATACATGGGAATTGCCTTTCTGAATGATGCTAACATCTTGTATATCCGTGTCACCACTGTGCTTGTTAACTTACAAGAATTTCTTACCTCTGCTTTTTGCGCTAAAATCAATGGCATAACTTCTTCTGGTTCATTGCCACTCACTTTTCCTTTCTGCACCTGGAGGTGGTGGTCAGGAGTGCTTTGGTGGCTTGAGCACATTCCTAAGAAGTACAGGGTGGAAACAAGGATGGAGTCTTGGTCCTGTGTTCTATTGACAGATCTGAGCTTGGTCACCTTCTGGGGAATGGGGTGTTACTGATTCAGGGTGCTTGTCCAGTCTAACCTTTACTCCTATGAAAAACAAGAAACAATACTGGTATTGCCTGCTCACCACCTTTCCCAGAGAAATTCAGAAAGGAACAGAGCAACAGTGAAATGTTTGACTTCACTCAACATGACTCCGAATGCTAGTTCTCAAAGATTTTTAATAGCTTACTTCTAGCTCCCCTCTGAAGTTTGATACTGAACTGCCCAAAGATAGGTAGTCAGTTTTCCTTAAAATAATCCCTGAGATAGTGCAATTTTTCAAGCGTTATACCCCTTAGAGTATTTGACTTTAATTGCAAGAATAATTGGTGTTATGGCTTTTGTAGTAAGATTAATGCATTCATAAAGTAAAAATGCTTAAAATGCAATTTGTTGTCCTAAATGTGTTGCTCTTGGACTATTGAATGAATTAACCACTTTTGCATGGCTTGGAACATATTACAAGTCTCATGAGCATGAGGCAAACACTCTTACAGTTGGAATTCATGAAATGTATGTTTTTTGTCCTAACAGCTCAGTAAAAGAGTACCTCATCAGAAAAAGAGAAAGGACTTAATGATACTGGACAGAAATCCCCACAAGCACTAATGGCAACATGATGCACATTCCAGAATATTTATCCAGAATCCTATTTTCTGAAACATTTTTTTTAAAAGTTGTGCCAGGTAACTCTGAGTTGCAGCACAGATATTTGTAGGATGCATTACTTTTCTCTGCTGTGATATAAGGTCTGAATAAATGGAACTCAGCACTCTAGTTTCTGGGTTATTGCTCTACATTTATGAACTCCCCTATGCAGTGTGAAGTCCAAACAACTCAGTGTTTTTATAGGGAAAATTTATTTCCCATTGAATGCAGCCAAATTCCAGAAAATTGCATGTAAAGTCATTTCCTCCATTTTCATGTGTGCTGTTCTATGATACTTCTAACAGAAATTCTTTTCAATCAAATGGCACATCCCATGACAATAGGGATGAGCCCCACATGGAAAGCACTTTTTATCATTCACCCAAGAGAAGGCAAACTTCAACATGTTATCCTTAACAGTTTTATGTAATGAATTGGAGTTTTTTTTTTCTGGAATAAGTGACAGAAACTGTTCCAAAAGTTACCCACCAGGTTAAATTCAAATGTTACGAATATAGAAGTCCATTTAAGCAATACATTTGCTAATGAAATTTCATCTTGAAACATGTATTGAAATAAAGTACACAGACTGAGATGACTAGTTCCCCCTGAAGTTTGCCAGCCAGAACACTCATACATAGCAGAATCTCCCGAATATGGCTAATGAATTGAGGGCATATTTTTATGCCAAATTTCAGTGATAGGTGTTCTAGGTTCAAAATAGTAATGTGCTGCCTGAAGGGGAAAAACAAATTAGCTCTCACTTGTTTCTGATCCAGAGCCTGAAATACTGTTAGGAAAAGTTGACCAAGTCAGGTCCAATGTTCAGCAGGTCTTTATGGGAATGGCTTGGGAGGTCAGATCCTCTGTGGTTAATTTCCTTTTAGTGAACTTTGCAGATTTCCATCTGAACCAGGAAGGAGATGAGAGCCCTGTTTCAGTCTTCAGTACAAGGCTCCTGGTCAGGCTCACATCAAAATTTCTTTTATTTATAAAGACAAGTAAAATTTACAGAATCTGGAAGCTAAGGAGAAAGTCAAACTACAGGAGAAAAATAATCACAAACCAGGAAAGCAGGCAAGAAAGAAAAAAGTTGAGGAGACTGACAGACGGGAAATATCTAAAAGGAAACATACCAGTTATCAAACTTATCGGCAAACCCACAAAATCCTTTGAGAAAGCCACTTTAATAACACTATCAATCCTTTCCCTATCTTCAGTTTTTAGACACCGTGCTGTTCTAGAATGAACTCATCTGGGGTTAAATTCACCCTGTGGCAGTTTCTAACTTCTCTGTATTAGGGGAGATACCTTACTACCCATGTATATCTTCATCTGTTTCATGGCCTATTTTAATAGAAGCTGCTGCAAGCATTGGTGGAGCTAATTAATATGTGTGAAACACAGTGCTCAGGACCTGCCACCCCCATGAGCTCTGTGACATTTACATCTCCAGGGCCCACTTCTCCATTAGTAACCACCTGGCCTTTCCCCAGGGTGTGGAGAGAAGCCTGAGACCAGGTGTCCTACCTACCACGTGGTTGCCCATTGAAGAAGTTTTAGAATTCCTGGGCAGAGCAGGGCTGCACAAGGAGATGCCAGGTAGATGGGATGTGACATTGAGTTTGCAGGAAAAATTCCCTTACTTTCTGAGCCAGACCTATTAGGATGGGCGACATCCGGCTATGAGGAAGCTATAAGGAACTGAAGGCTACATAGTCCCTGCTCTCTCCACTTGCTAATGGAGAGCCCTCACAGAGAGCTGATGGTTCTCTGTTCCCTGGAATTAACTGCCTGTTGGATGATGCCACCAGTCATGGGCTCTCATGGTGAAGCTCAATTTTTAATGCTGCTCTTTGGGTTAGGAAAGCTTATTTTCTTTCCATATTGCTTTAGGAAGGTTCAATATGGTATATAGTATGTAGAGCATTGAGATACACCTGTTGGATCTTTACCATGACTCTTAGAAATACCAGGGTTTGTCCACCACACTGCAATCTGGGAGTTGAACCCAGTGCCCGGCACACTGTGAATAGTCAATAAATATGCATAAACTAATTCTCATTTCACAAATGAGGACACTGAGGCTTAGATAAGTTTAGAATACTTCAGAAGATCAGATAATTAGAAAATGTCAATGTCAGAATTAAAACCCACCACTCTGAGACCAACATAGTACTCCTTCCATTGAACCACATCATCCTGTCTTTTAGTACGATTATTTCAAATACTCGTCCATGAATGATCACGTGTCTAGAGAAGTCCCTGACAGCACTCCATTTATTTGCACCATCATTATTCGAATTACAGTTTTTGTGGACTTTGATTACTTTGTTATAATACCTATTGGTTTAGGGAAATCACCACCCAGGCTGACTGTATATGGGATGGTAACATCTATAATTTGGAGTGGGAGGCTGGACTTAAAAATCATCCTGCAGTGTGGACATGTAATTCTCAGAAAGTTCTAAGAGGGACTAATTTCCAAAAGGTGAAGGAACTCTTCAGTAATCAGTCAATTAGAAATTGAACTAGGTATTCAATCTCAGGGGATGTGATGTCACATAGGCTCAGTTCTCAGGACGGAGGTAGGTACACTGCAGGACACACTCTGGTCACTAAAGTCATACACATTTATTTGCACCATTCAGCCTCTTGATTGTTACTAAGATCCTGAAATACTGAATTGAATTCAGACACATCACAAACACAACTCTGGAAATTTTTCAGGCAGATCTTTCATCGAGTCTCTTTCATGTCTCTTACTGTTCTCCTTTTCTCTCGTCCTCTTATGTGGCGTCAAAGAACTTTAGCCTGGCTAAGCACTTTGTTGAACCTTTATTGAATGATCTCATTGCCCAGGTACAGGACTGGTTAGGAGGCCAGAGCGGGTAAGGTCCTGTGCTGGTCAGTGACTAAGCTGGGCCTAGAGACCAGCTCTCCTGCCTCCCTGGCCACAGAGGCACAGTCATCTCTGTCTCATTAGTCTCTACATTCTATTTCTTTTCTTTTCTCCCACCTTGTGCTTTGGGTCTTCTTACTCAGTAAGCTGGTGCTTATTTTTCTGAGATTGTGTTTGTTTTATATCCCTAATGCTCTACCACCCTCCTCCCCTTCCTTGCCTTCCTTCCTTTAAATCCATTTAAAACCATTCTCTTCTTTTTTTCCTTTCAAATCTCCCTTGGTGCCTCTATGAACTGCAGGCACTAGAGGGCAACATGATCGCATAGAGCTGACAAGGACAAGGGCAGCCTCTTAGGCTGGAGAGCCACGTAGACGTGCAAAATTAGGCCAACAGGGAATCATATTGGTGCTTCAATACGTGTGAAAGCATGTTCACCGATATTGCTCCTTTTAACCTTACAAAAGCATGGAGAGACAAGGTCAAGTATCACTGTCTGTATTTTCAACAAAAGAAGGAAGGTGGGTTTCAGAGAAGGTGTCTTGGCCAAGGTCATAGAAAGAGCAAAATGTATCCATTCATTAAATGGTACACCCTGGAATAGTCTAGCATAAAACTTGAAAATGCATTTCTATTTTCCCAATGTTTAAGAATAACTGTGGTAAAGTATTATGTCTTTGTAACACAATCAAACAGAACCGTGAAATTTTTCCCATTAAAATACAAAGCATCAGCTACACAGTCATTGCCAGTTAGAGGGAAGCTATCATTTCAAGGCAATGGATTTAGCTAAGTATTTTCTAGATGCCCTTTATTACTATTTTGTCCAGTAATTGGAAATTTGGTTACTTTTTATCTGGATTTGTCAGGTGTTTTCTAGTTATGCTTTTTTATTTAATATGACTTTTTGGGGGGGGAAAAGAGTTGCATGCTATTTTGTATCATTTTTTTTGTCTGGTATTTGAAGTAAAAAAAACAGATAAAAATACAGTTTCCCATTATAAAATATCTGCTCTTCAAGAGCATGCCACTGTTTATCTTCTCTCTGTGATTCATTGAACACCTTGAAATAAAGCTGTTCTCAGATTACCAATATTGCTTATTTGCATGGTATTGTCAGCAGCAAAATAGAAATAGAATCTATTTATAACAATTCTGCAAAGCCTTGTTTTGTCTGACTATTTTCTCCAGACATTTTTAACTTTGTATCTTTGAATTTTTGAGAGGACAGGCCCTTCCAGGCAGTAGCACCTGGTGCCTGGTAATGGTAGATGAGGATCCTTTTCCCAGGGATCAGGGGATTCCAGAGCTAAAGGCGATGGTTGGAGAGAATGGGTAGAAGAAGAGAGAAGGAAATAAACCAGGTTGGCAGTGGAGGTAACCAAAGGTTTCCATAGCTAAGAGGGAAAAGGCATAATTAAAAATGAGAAAGACAAAAGCCATGAGCTGCCTGAATGGCTCTAAAGAAGATGCCTTTGCCCTGATATGGGGGCATGTGCAGGGAAGACTGCAGAGAGGAGAGGATTTATCATGGGTCAACATTTATTTATCCTTTCTGCTTCAAGGGATTAATGTTTGAAAGATTAATTTCACAAATGAAACCTTGCAAAAAATGAAAATTTTAACTAACACTTATGTAGAATCTTAAAATTTCCAATTGCTTTCCAGTAACTCTCACATCATTCCTAGGCAGGAAAGAAAGGAGTTAAGAAACCAAGGAATTATGTTCAAAACAGCTCTGTAAGAGCTCCTGTTTCCATCTTCTTTTTTATCATTTTTTAAAGATCTGTTTTTACGTAGAGCTAGCATTTTACAATAATGTGAAGTCAAGTATTATTAGCCAGATATTTTTAGAAAAATATTATTTGGAAACTCTTCTGTATAAATGATGCCAGATTCTTGTTCACGAAGCTGAAGAAAGAGCTTATCAAACACCCAAGGTAGGAGAGCAAGATACAGGCTTTTACTTAGAAATAGAGAGGAAAGGGCTCCTGGCTCATGCCGGGAGGGGACAAGAGAGCCCGGGGTGGTGTGTTGTCTAGGGGCTTTTATAGGCAAATGAGGATTTTATGAGAACATGAGAAAAAAGGCTTAGGGGTGTGGACTTGTGCCACCTTCCCTCCCATCAAGGTGGGCTGGGTTGTTCCCTGCTTGCTAGGGCTGTTTACAGTGAAGTCAAGGGTTAAACTGAGATACCCTTCTTTATTTGTGAAACACTCAAGCATTCTAGGCGAAGTTGCTCCTGGGATTTTGACCTTTAATTGACCTCCCTGAAGATATCTATATTCTTAGTCAGGTATCTTGATCTTAGAGAATTAATGAGTGTGACCTTGACTTTGCATAATGCTTAACAGAGTTTCAATAGGGACTTATTTGCCCATTGTTATATTGCTCTGACTGTAAATATCCCACCCTGCTTTTTCCTGAGGCCCTCATCCTACTCTGACTACACCCAGGGTCCCTGTCTCATAAATACGAACTGAAAAGACATACACATGTATGCCTATCTTATTTGTGGTCTTAAAGAACAGTATGTGTGTGTGTGTGTGTGTGTGTGTGTGTGTGTGTGTGTGTGTGTGTGTTATCCTTGTAGACACATTAGTTAACTGTGAAAATGTGAAAAGAAAGCTTACTGAATGGGGAATAAAGGCCAATGTGTTCTGATAACAAATATTTGAATGACAGAAAGGTAAAGAACTGTAAATGTGAGAGTATGAGCCCTCTAAATGCAAATTAAATATTAGACACTGAAGAGAACAAAAAACAGAAATGTATATGGTCATTTTTCCACTGTTCGACCAATTTATTTGAAAAATATGAGTCTTTTCCAGCAATGCCAACAAAATAGAGATTCATGGATTCAACCTGTAGTGTACAACAAAACGTACTGACAAGTTTCAGGATAAATGGAACCCAGTAAATATATGCTGTCATCACACCTACAATTTTATTCAAAGAAAACCAACAAAAAGATTCAAATTTTCCCTAAGAACTTACTGTTTTTACTGTGCTTTCCTGCCTAGAAGACATATGACAATAAAGCTGTAATTAGCTTCTTTTCTCGAATAAGAGAGAGGACCTCCAAGGATATGTTTCTACTTGCATGCTTACCCCAACATTACTAAAGGTTGTTTTATTTTATAATTTGTTAGGTTTTGTTTTTTGCTATGATGCTGAACAGATGAGTTAAATACATTCAGAAGAGGTGACACAATCATTCAAAGGGAGCTTTGACCTTATTTTAAACCCTACCCACAGGCTAACCCTCTCTCTAGCAGACAAAAGGAAGTAGGTCCCATTTCTGCTCTGTGCGCCAAGCGGGAGAGCATTATTTCATCTACCATCCATTTAATGACAGAATGCATGTCAGTTGTACATTGTAGGGCTCTAGGTCACCATGGAGCCACAGCTCACTGAGATTTGTATCTTAATTTTCTGCAGAAGCAAGAATACAGTGAGCAATATGTAGAGAAGAAATATCCATTACCTTTATTTTTAAAGTGGTTAAAATCATCATTGTTTCTCTTTTTCCATGCATCCATAGAGGGGAGGCTAAACTATGTAGACGGAATGGCCACTGCATTGCCACCGGCGGCTAGCAGTCTTTCACAGATAAATCTCACCTTTTTAAAAAAATCTAAATCAAGAATAGAATCTATTAGGAACAGTGCTTTGTGGACTGTGATGCACTGTGTATTGCCTTTGGAATTCTTTCTGGTTGAAGCCCCAGGCTTCCAGCATCCAGAGCCAACCATGACAGGCTCCACCTGAGTGATGCAAAGCTGGGTTCCATCCCAGCCAGCTGCAGTGTCGTCATGGGCTCGTCTGTGGTGCCGGGCGGGGCTAGGCAGGGCTGGGAGTTCCCTGCAAAACACGGCAGCAGTTGGCCTGCCCGCCCCCCCCAACCCCCACCCCCGCCAGCGGCAGCACAGCGGGTGGGGAGGCTATTTTTGGAAAATCGCTGCTCCCTCGCGTCTTCCCCGCCCACACATTAACACTTTTATTTCTCTCCAACTTCTTTTATTACTGGAAATGAGGTTTCTGTTTTTATTGCAGGGACATTATCTGAAGGATCTCAAGTCATTACCTGTGTTAAATCCTACGTGTGCCCCGCTTTCTAATCACTGCCCACCCTCATGTCCATTCCCCACCCGGCAACGACACACACACTCTGCCAGTCACCTTATTCAGGATGTCAAGGTGGCCTACGGAATACAAGGGCAAGTGTTGCTAAGGTAACAGGATTGAAAACATGTCTGCAGGAGTAGATGCTTTATAACCACGGGTTTCCCTCATTTACATTTAAAGGCTCCTGAGAAATAGCCTCAAAGCAAGCCAAGTCCTTGCAGCTAAAATAAGAGAGAATTTTGTTTTAATGTCTCCTGTTAAATCATTGAACAACTTATGCCACTGCAGGGTTGCAGAAACGCAGGAAAAATATCAGGTGCTAATAATTTTATTGTACTGGTTACACAGCTGTTGTGATTTAAGAGCACCCCATCTACCCTCACGTTCTCATTTTAAACACTGGGAAGAAACTGAAGTTTTCCCTCTTCTTTTTGCATAAAGGATTTTGCTTCCCAGATTGCCCTTCACAGCATTCACAAAGGTTGAACTTCTGACAACCTGGTGTGTGTCCATTATTTCTTGGTGATCTAAGAGCACCTCATTGCACATTCACAAGAGAGGCCATCAAGAGTGGTACATGGCAAAGCTCAGATGTGAGGGAGAAAAATCCCTTTGGTGAAGTGAAATTCAGGAATTTTGTTATGATTCAAGAGCTAGGAAACATTTCAAATATGCCTGAAGACTAACATAAATACCTTTCTAGGATCTGATCACAGCCTTAAACACCACCCGGATGAAATTCCAAGAATGAGCTATAGAGACCCAGCAGTAAGAAGTAAACTTTGCTGACTTGTAAGGATGGTGAATTCTTTCAAAAGAAACATACTGGGGATTTGCATGTGATTCAGCTCCGTCTTAAAGGGCTCCTGAATGTGTATGACCAAAGCAGAGACATAAATGCTTGTAACCTATAGAAAAAGGCAGATTCATAAAGGGTTTTAAAAATCACTGAACCAACCAGGAAAACAATTTCATTAACAATTGCATAAAAAAAAACACCTAGGAATAAACCTAATGAAGGAAGGGAAAGACGTATACCCTGAAAAATACAAGACACCCCAAAGAGAAATTAAAGAGGACACTAAGAAATGGAAATTCACCCATGCTCTTGGCTAGGAAGAATAAATATTGTCAAAATGGCAATACTACCGAAAGCAATCTACAGAGTCAATGCAATCCCTATCAAAATACCAACAGCTTTCTTCAATGAACTGGAACAAATAATTCTAAAATTCATATGGAACCACAAAAGACCCCGAATAGCCAAAGCAATCCTGAGAAGGAGCAATAAAACAGGAGGAATTACGCTCCCTGATTTCAAGCTCTACTACAAAGCCACAGTAATCAAGACAATTTGGTATTGGCACCACAACAGACCCACAGACCAGTGGAACCAAATAGAAAATCCCAACATTAACGAAAAATATATACAGGCAATTAATATTTGATAAAGGAGCCTTGGATGTACAATGGGGAAATGACAGTCTCTTCAGCAGCTGGTGTTGGCAAAACTGGACAGCTACATGTAAGAGAATGAAACTGGACTACTGCCTAACCCAATACACAAAAGTAAACTCAAAATGGATGAAAGACCTGAATATAGGTCATGAAACCATAAAACTCTTAGAAAAAAACATAGGCAAAAATTTCTTGGACGTAAACATGAGCGACTTCTTCATGAACATATCTCCCCGGGCATGGGAAACAAGAGGAAAAATGAACAAGTGGGACTATATCAAGCTGAAAAGCTTCTGTACAGCAAAGGACACCATCAGTAGAACAAAAAAGACATCCTACAGTATGGGAGAATATATTCATAAATGACGTGTCTGATAAGGGGTTGACGTCCAAAATATATAAAGAACTCACGCACCTCATTAAACATAAAGTAAATAATCCAATTAAGAAATGGGCAGAGGGCATGAATAGACACTTCTCTAAAGAAGAAATTCAGATGGCCAACAGGCACATGACAAGATGCTCCACATCGCTAATCATCAGAGAAATGCAGATTAAAACCACAATGAGTTATGACCTTATACCAGTGAGGATGGCCAACATCCAAAACACAAGCAACAACAAATGTTGGTGAGAATGCGGAGATAAGGGAACCCTCCTATACTGCTGGTGGGAATGCAAATTAGTTCAACCATTGTGGAAAGCAGTATGGAGGTTCCTCCAAAAACTCAAAATAGAAATACCATTTGACCCAGGAATCCCACTCCTAGGAATTTACCCTAAGAATAAAGGAGCCCAGTTTGAAAAAGACAGATGCACCCCTATGTTTATCGCAGCTCTATTTACAATTGCCAAGAAATGGAAGCAACCTAAGTGTCCATCAGTAGATGAATGGATATGGAAGAGGTGGTACATATATAGAATGGAATATTGTTCAGCCATAAAAGAAAAACAAATCCTACCATTTGCCACAACATTGATGGAGCTAGAGGGTATTATGCTCAGTGAAATAAGCCAAGCAGAAAAAGACAAATATCAAATGATCAAATGATCTCACTCATATGTGGAGTGTAAGAACAAAGAAAAAACTGAATGAACAAAACAGCAGCAAACTTACAGAACCCAAGACGGACTAATAGTTACCAAAGGGAAAGGTACTGAGGAGGATGGGTGGAAGGGATGGACCAGGGGGAAAAACGGCATTATGATTAGCAAATATAATGTTTGGGAGGCATGGGGAGGGCTGTACAACTCAGAGAAGACAAGTAATGATTCTATAGTATCTCACTACACTGATGGACAGTGACTGTAATGGGGTTGTGGGGGGACCTGATGAAGGGGGCAGTTTAATAATCATAGTATTGCACATGTAACTGTAGATTAATCATACCAAAATAAATTATTAAAAAAGTCTCTGAACCACACAAAAGGGTGATGTGTTTGTGAAAAGAGAAATGTACGAGCAAGAAAAGACTATTTTTCGTGACTCATCATCCATTCTTGGTGGAACATCTTGGTAGGGTTTGAAAATGTCTTGTCAATAAGCATCTCAACTCTTCAAACCTGGATGCACATTTTTTTCTATTCCTGTCAAAGCTCAATAAAACCCATTCATATGAAGGAGAAAACGGAGTTTTAGGGGCCAGGGATATTGTTCATTTACACATGGGTAACACCTACTGACCTCCACTTCTGATGGCAGAAGGAACAATAAGCATCATGTGACTCGCTTAGATATAATTGCCTTAAATCATAACAAATACATATGGAAACACAGTTAGAAATCATGACTTCTACGGAATCAACCGAATTTTAATAGACTTTTGGAGTATATTCCTGAATCATTTAAAAGTAGCAAAAGCTGCTTCCTTGTTTATCCATGCTACCAAATTTTTACAAAATGATATTCTAATATGATATGGAAGAGGACCTGGCAGAAAATATACACTGAATAAATGTCTCCCTGTGCAGAATCTGTTGTTCCCAGGGTGCTGACATGCATTCCCATTATGAGTAAGGACCCTGGGCACCAAGGGAAACCTGCCTTCGTCCCAGAATAAATGAGGTGGGGGTGGGGTTAGTGACTATGGCCTGAACCAGGTTCATTCTGCATCCTTTAACCTCTGCATGCTGCAAAAGGCAGGCTGAAAATACTGTGCTTTTTGACACATGCAGTGGAGTGGCTCACAGAAAGGATGCACTTGCATGGACCAGAGCAATCATCTGATTCAACACCTTCATTTGATAGATGAGGACAATACAGGCCACAGCAAGAAAGCACCTGCTCCTCCAGAGGCCAGCGAAGTAAACCTGTTCCTAAATGACATTCTCATGGACAGCACAGAGGCAAGAGAGCTGCCCCGTGCTACATGCTCTGTGACTCTTTACAGCCTCCCACCTGTGCTGTGACATGGAGTGGTGACCAAAGTCACCTACAAAATGTGGAGTTCACCCTGAGGCAGCTTCCTAATTGGGCTGGACCTAAAAACAAGGGTGGTGGATACATCTTGGAGCTTCTCAGTACCAGCCTTCAACACCTTTGGGTGTCCAGTGTTCACCCCTCCATTTAATGCCAAAGCCCCCATTTCTTCTGGTTGTGTCCCTCCTGATGCACTTCAGGTTCTAAACTCCTGCATGGTCCCTGCACATTTGGGTTTCCCAAAACTGAACTAGAATTAGATTTCTCAAACATCTGAATAACACCCCTCTTTTGCTCAACAACTTACATTTACTTTTTACGTTAAAGAGAACTGCCATAATTTACCACATGCGGTTAATAAGAAGGTAGCAAGGTATACAGGGAAGATTGGAGTCCTTCAACACCTACAGATTTAACTTAGCCAAGTCACTATTTCATCATCCATAAAAGGCTGTCATAGTAGAAATGCTGATTTGGGGGGGCTGAAAGGAGAGTGTTGTATGTGATATTATCTGGCTAGGACATACTTTAGAACTTGACATGTGCCTCAGGTAACCCAAATGTAAAATCTATTAGGGCAGGATGGATGCCTCTCATGTCCAGTGATGTATCACAGATGTCTAGAACACAGCCGGACACAGTCTAGGTGCTCCATAAACATTTCTAGGATTGTATGTTGAATTACAAAGTGAATATGTATATTTAATAAATGAATATGGTGACATTTCCAGCACAAATGTGTTCTGAATTATTGATGATTCTGTAAGACCCAGAAAACAGGCCCTGCTCAGCCCCGGGATGGACAGCGACACAAATACTCACAAGAGACCGGTCTTGATGCAAACAGCAAGAGGTTTATTGATTCCACCAGCGCGCTGGGGTCAAGACTCATAACTCACGCAGGAGCAGAGGAGTCCGACCTCGAGCAGAAATTACAGGAGGTTTTTAAAGGAAAAAGGGACCATAACCAGGGGGAGGCGAGGGGGAGGTCTGCTGATGATTCGATAGCAAAAATATTTCAATTAGGGTCTCACAGGGCTTTATCTTCACAGTAGGGTCTCACAGGGTTTATCTTCACAATCTATCAGTTTTGGGGAGGATTACCTAGGCACGGGTTTGCAAGCTATTGTGTCATTGTGTTCAGGCTGCTTTTTATGACTCAGGCCAAGGGTCAGAGCCTACTTAAAATTTTCCTATTCTCTCAGGTGGTTTTGGGGAAACTGAAACTCAGGCCCTCTGATTTCTGAGGCTTTCTGGGGCCTGTCATGGCGTTAGTTTGGTCCTTTCATTCCCCACTTCTTCTTATGCATAGTTCTAATCATAGAACTAGAATTCCGTATTATCATAAAATTCTTTTTCAGAATCAGGTACGGACTGGTAATGTTGTCTTAACATTAAGATTTGTACTGCACCAATCCGTTCTCTAATAAAAGTTACTAATCTGTTCAGAATGCAAGGGCCAATAGTGAGTAACAGAAGCAGAATCAGAATAGGTCCTATAAGGGAAGATATTAAAGTAGTAAACCAGGGAGATTTACTAAACCATCCTTCAAACCATCCTTGTTGAGATTCTCGTTCCCGCAGGTGTTTATCTAACCTTTCTCTCAGCTTAGACATGGAGTCTTTTATAATTCCAGAATGATCTACATAGAAGCAGCATTCTTCCCTCAATGCAGCACACAGTTTACCATCCTTCAGAAACAACAAATCTAGCCCTCTCCTGTTCTGCAATACTACTTCAGACAAAGAAGTCAGGGATTCCTCTAGTTTGGAGATAGATTGTTCTAAGGCTCGTAAGTCCTCATCTATTACAGCTCTCAACATCTGGAAGTGCTGAGGCCCTTGTATCAAAGCGGCAGTTCCAGTACTTACTCCAGCTGCTACTCCGAGATGGCATAAGCGAAGCTTAAGAGGATTATCAGTCTTTTCCACGTGCCAGGACTCATCTTCCTCTGCCTTTGGTGCAGCTTTTAGGTGGGAGGCATAGATCCAGGCGGCTATTCCTTCGACCTTCACTGCAGTGGGAGTTGTCAGCAGGACTAGGTAGGGTCCTTTCCACCGAGGCTCGAGATTCCCAACTCGGTGTCTGCGTATGTAGACAGCGTCTTCCACTTGGAACCGGTGAGGGACAATGGTGGTCTCAGTGGAGTAGGCCTCTTTCAGTTGTTCCCATGCCTGCTGGCGAGCTACTTCTAGGGCTTTTAGGCGGACGAACAAGGATTGAGAAAAAGCAACATCAGGGTTATTTATCTTTCCTGCTTGTACAAGGGGGGGGTCCTCCACACAAAAGCTCATAGGGGGTTAGTCTAAAGCGCCCTGGGGTGTTCCTTACCCGGAACAGGGCAAAGGGAAGGAGAGCTGTCCAGTCATTCCCGCCGGTCTCTAAGGCTAATTTAGTCAAGGTCTCTTTTAGAGTTCTGTTCATCCTCTCTACCTGTCCTGAGCTTTGGGGTCTATATGCACAATGTAATCTCCAACTAAACCCCATTTGTTTGGCCAGTCCCTGACTTACCTGAGCAACGAAGGCGGGCCGTTGACAAATCCGATTACCTTAGGGATCCAAACCTGGGAAAAATTTCTTCTAATATCTTCTTGGCCACTATGTTGGCAGTTTCTGTATTAGTTTGGTATGCCTCTACCCATCCTGTGAAGGTATCCATAGAAACTAGTAGATATTTATTTCCATATTTGGCAGGTTTTATTTCAGTAAAGTCTATTTCCCAGTAAGCTCCAGGTCGATCACCCCGCAATCTTCGTCCAGGGGGGGTGTCGGTTGGAACCTGCATTCATCATGGCACAAGGGATACAGTGTTTAACTACAGCCTTGACAACCTCAGGAAGTCTAATTATATAGTAGGGGGACGATTTTATTGTCTTCTTTAGGTGTTTGGTCCCCAGATGGGTGAGCTGGAGGAGCTGTTCCACATATTCTTTAGCCTCCCTCTGGGGGAATATGATTTTCCCATTTTCCGTCTTTCTTAATCCTTGAGGCGTCTCTATAGTGTACCCTAGGCGATTCATGACCTGGCAATCTTCTCTAGTATACTGGAATCCCCCAGGGCTGGGCCCTGTCTCATAGTCACTCATTGCTGGCAATATTGGGGTTCTGTGAGCAGCTTTCTTTGCTGTCTGATCAGCCAACTGATTTCCTTTACTTATCGGTGGCTTTTTGGTGCCCAGGGCAGTGTATGATGGCCACCTTTTCAGGCAAACGCATTGCCTTTAATAGACTCAGAATTTCCTCTTTATTTTTAATCTCTTTACCTGCCGATGTCAGTAATCCTCTCTGCCGATAGATGGCACCATGTACATGTGCTGTGGAAAAGGCATATCTACTATCCGTGTAGATATTGATGGCTTTCCCCTCAGCTAGCCTCAAAGCCTGTATCAAGGCTAAGAGTTCTGCCTTCTGAGCTGAGGTCCCTTCAGGTAGACTGCTTGCCCACACTGTCTGCTCTCCATCTACTACCACAGCCCCAGCCATCCTCTTACCTTCAACTACGAAGCTGCTGCCATCCGTGAACCAGGTGGTACTGTTAGGCCAGGGGGTGTCTGTAAGGTCACTTCTGACTCCAGTTTCCTCAGCCAGTATGTCTGCACAAGTGTGAACAACTGGCTCCTCAGTGTCCTCAGGCAGTAAGGTAGCGGGGTTAAGGAGGGCAGGCTGGCCAAAAATGATTCTCTCCGTCAGCAGTAAGCTTTGGTAGTGGGTCATGCGAGCATTCGTCATCCACCGATCAGGAGACTGGTGGATAACACTCTCTAGGGCATGGGCAGCAATTGCAGTCACCTGTTGTCCCGTAGTTAGTTTGTCGGTGTCCTTGATCAGGATCGGGACTGCTGCAATGGCCTTTAAGCAGGATGGCCATCTGCTGGCCACTGGGTCTAGTTTCTTTGACAGGTATGCCACTGGCTTCTTCCAGGGTCCCAAGGCCTGGGTAAGAACTCCCCCGGCTACTCCCCCTCTCTCCTTGCAGTAGGCACATTGATCTTTGTCAAGGGGTGGTCTGCCCATGCTTCTCATTGTCTTCTGGCCCCTGTTGCTCAGGTTCCCTACCTGCCTAGGCCCTTGAAATCCTCTTTCTTTCTCTCCTACCTCTGTGGCCAAAATTCTAGATAAGTTTTTCTCCTGTCTTCTGTCTCTTCTATCCTCCCTTTCCTCTCTCTCTCTCTTCTGCCTTTCTTCTTTCTCTTCCTCTGTCTCTCTTTTGTGATACACTTTCTCAGCCTCCTTCACTAGGTCCTGTAAAGTAAAATCCTGCAATCCTTAGAGGCGCTGCAGCTTAAGTTTGATATCAGAAGCTGATTGCCCTATAAATGCCATAGCTACGGCTGCCCGCTGTCCCTCAGAGGTGGGATCAAAAGGAGTATAGTGCCTATAAGCCTCCTTAAGGCGCTCAAGAAAAACTGAATGCGGTTCAGTGGGCCCCTGAAGAATTTCTCTTACCTTAGCCAGATTAGTGGGCCGTCGCGCAGCCCCCTTGAGACCTGCCACCAGAGCCCGGCGGTAGACAGTCAACCTCTCCCTACCTTCCGGAGTGTTGAAGTCCCAGTTGGGTCGAGTCAGCAGGAATCCAGCATCTATCACATGGGGAAGTTGGGAGGGTTGCCCATTGTCTCCTAAAACATTTTTCCTGGCTTCCAACAGGATTCTCTCTCTCTTCCGTGGTGAAAAGAGACTGCAACAGTTGCAGGCAATCATCCCAAGTGGGTTGGTGGGAGAACATGAGAGACTCTATTAATTCAGTAAGTCTTACAGGATTTTCTGAAAAGGAAGCATGATTAGCCTTCCAATTATATATATCTTCAGAAGAAAATGGCCAATACTGCATGGGTTGGACTCCGGGGGGCGGCACGGGAGGGCCATAAACTCTAAGTGGGAGGGTTACAGTAGAATCCGGCCCATCCCCAGGAGGGGCCCCTCTATGAATTCGGGTACCCGCCGCTGGTCTCCCCACTGCTGCTGGTAAAGGGGGAGCATTGGGCCCTTCTTCTTCCCTTTCTTGCACTACCGGCTGAGCAGTTTGTGGCTCAGGGGCTGGAGCAGGTTCTGCCGCCTGCTCAAGATAATACGGGGGAGGGCAAGGTTCCAGCCATTTGGGAGGGGATTCTACTTCAGGATATATTTTAGGTTTCGGGGTTCCTGCAGCTCTGCTTCTATTTAGTACCAACACTTGAAACTTTGGTTTAGACATACTGGAAAAATAAGAACTTCAGACAAATATGAATATAAAGTTTATAAAATGGGTAATTAAAAGCTTTAAAAAAATAGCAATTTAAAAATGGAAAAAATTTTCTTTAATTAGATAACCAGATTAAGTTTAAATTGGTTTAGACTAGACCTTAAGGATTTAGAAAATCTTTGGTTTAAAAATCAAGACTATTTCTCAAAGGTAATCTTATAAAATATCAAAGCAATACAGAAATGAAGTTACTAAAAGGTTAAGAGGTGCCACAATTTTAAAGATCAAAGTAAACATCAGTTTCTCCCTTATAATTACAATTATTGAAAGATTTTCTATATTCTATTGTATGTGTTCATCTTTAAAGTTATTTATGAAGAAATCTTTTCTTCAATTACAACAATGAACTATTGCAGCTCAAAACTGGAATGGCAGAAGCAAAACAACTTCACACTTTAATAAGTATATGAAAAACATATTACCCATAGTATGATACAGAATTTCAGTAGGGTCCAATCTATCCACATTTTAAAAAGACTTATGGGCGGAAGGGGTAATATATAACAATTTACTGACTTACAGGAGAGTGCAAGTGAGGGAGCCTTGCTGAAAGTGTATTGCTGGCCTTACATACCTGCTCCATGCTGACTCCCCCACCCTACAGAAACAGTGCAGTCTCTCAAATCAAGTACATTTCCAAAGAGAGAAACAGAGAGAGGGAGGGAAGGAGAGAGGGTTGATAACTTGGGTGTGAGGGGAATCAGTGGCCCATTAACTGCAGTGGAAAAATACAGTGCAAAGTCAATCTTTGGCCCCTTTAAAAAACACTGGATATGAACTGAAAAAAGCAAATGCTTCCAGTTCTTACAAGAGGAGCTTTGCCTGTTAAGAAAGCTCATTGCCAAAGTATACAAGAAGCTGCCTAGTTTATTAAATCAACTGCCCAGCCCAAGCTGAAGGAGCAGACATTTTGTAATCCAATTTCAAAAAGTTAACAATAAATTAACAACAGACCTCTCCCCGTACCCTGAAATGAGATTCTTCCATTTAGAAAAATCTCCCTGTAAATGAATACAGGCAGGCCTGAATTTCTGAGGCCAGGATCACTTGGACTTCTCCCTCCCATCCCCATCTTCTGTAGCTCTGACACCTCTGCCATCTTCTGCTGCAGGGGCTGCCCAGGGATGGCAGGGATACAAGTCCAAACCCTCTACTGCTCAGTTGTTCACTTTAATACTCAGAGAAGAGAGGAAGACAGCTTTTGTTATGAGAAATTGCTTTTACACAATATGGACAAAGAATTACATGATGAAAGGAAACAATCAAAACAGCAGTTTTCCTTATTGGTTACATGATGTAGGGTTGGTGGTCAGGGTGAGAATCGGGTCTTGGCTGAAAAACAAGATTCTTAAATGCAAAAATTAATTCTCTGTTAAAAATACCCTCAGGAGGCCAACCTACATTGAAGGCCGGCCATTCAGTCGAGCAGAGGGTCTGCCATTGTCTTTTTCTAACTTCTACAGACAAGTCATGGGCCTTATTCTTGACGTCCGTCCAGCAGTCCAAAGTCAGAGACAAAGGGGTTGTCACAGTCTGTCCCATTTTGGTTGTTTCTAAATACACAAAAACAGCAAGCCACAAAACGACAAAAGACGCCAACAAACACTTTCCTCCTCTCGTTTTCCACAGACATGAGAGGTATTCAGATGGGGGAGGGTCCCTCCGTTGAATCCGCTCAAACCGGACACTTTCCCCTTCCAACAGATGGGCGGAAAAATCCCCCGTTTCACACCCAGGGGCGTCCGCCAGGGTTGCAGCTTGTGGCCCCTGGCACGTCTGCCTTACCACAGCTTTCTGTTCTCATACGGGAGCGGCAAGGGGCTGCCAAACGGAAAGCGCTTTTCACAGACCCAGATATCAGACAGAACAAACAGGCGCCGGCGCACACAGAAACTTAAGGATCCTTTGCTTACCTCCAAGTGGGTCTCTGGAGAATAGGGTGGCCACAGATCCCGGACGAGCCCCCAAATGTAAGACCCAGAAAACAGGCCCTGCTCAGCCCTGGGATGGATGGCGACCCAAATACTCAAAAGAGACCAGTCTTGATGCAAACAGCAAGAGGTTTATTGATTCCACCTGTGTGCTCGGGTCAAGACTCATAACTCACGCAGGAGCAGAGGAGTCTGACCTCGAGCAGAAATTACAGGAGGTTTTTAAAGGAAAAAGGGACCATAACCAGGGGGAGGGGAGGGGGAGGTCTGCTGATGATTCTATAGCAAAAATATTTCAATTAGGGTCTCACAGGGCTTTATCTTCACAGTAGGGTCTCACAGGGCTTTATCTTCACAATCTATCAGTTTTGGGGAGGATTACCTAGGCACGGGTTTGCAAGCTATTGTGTCATTGTGTTCAGGCTGCTTTTTATGACTCAGGCCAAGGGTCAGAGCCTACTTAAAATTTTCCTATTCTTTCAGGTGGTTTCGGGGAAACTGAAAATCAGGCCCTCTGATTTCTGAGGCTTTCTGGGGTCTGTCATGGCGTTAGTTTGGTCCTTTCAGTATGACGAATTTCTATCCACACCCTGAGTTGTATTTGATGATGGTGCCATAGACAGCCCAGAGCATATCCCAGGTACACATATACACATGCAGTTGTAAATATCTAATAAGAGTTAAATTTACTGAGTTCTCCTAAAGAACCTGGCATTATCTTAAGTGTTTTTATATGTATTAGCTTATTTAATCCTCACATGGTATATATATTAATTTTAACAAATTTCCCCAATTTATAGCCATGATATCAGTGGTGAGGGAAATAAATTAAATAAATCAACGTTTACATAATTTCAAAGTGGCATATCTGGGCTCCAATCTAAAACTCTGACCCTGGGAGCATATATGCATCTCCCAGGACTTCCTGTGTTATAGGTGGCAATTCAACTGAATCAGGGAAAGGATAAAATACTCAGCTGAGTTACATAATGGCAAGTAGCTCTCTACTGGGAAAGTTCACTTAAATGTGCACTTTACATTATTTAAAAGACATAGCCATAAATATATAAAATGGATAAAAAATATCACTGCAAAACACTGAAGTCATAAAGGGTCTAGGAGAAAGCACAGTATTTCTACACTCCTGGGGATACTGGAGGGATTAGGCAGTTCCTAAGGAAAGGAAACACTTGGGAAATTTAAATAAAGAGACTGACAAATTTAAGAAGATAATACTTAAAAGCTGCTGTGTGATGAAAGTATAACTGAGGTTAAAAGACATCAATGAGCAGTGCAAAATACTTGAAACAAAAATAAAGGCTTAATGCTTAAAAGGTTTAAATTTGTTAGAAGAAAGACAGCCTCATCAAAAAAAAGAAACAGCCAAGAATATGGGTTACCTACCTCTCTGCAGAAGACATACAAAGGATGAATAAAAATATTAAAAGATGTTCACATTCCCTGATAGCAAAATGCAAAATGAACCAAGACACTATCCTTTACCCATGAGATGAGACAATTTTCAAAGGGCAATGGTATATGGTAGGCAGTGTTCCAGCGTGGGGCATGGGGCTCCTCATAACTACTGGCAGCCTTGGAAACTGGTGGCATTCGAGGGATTAATGGCCATCACACTGTAAAACACCAGTATTGTTCCAGCAGTTCAACTTTGGGGGTTCTAACACATGTCATGAAGATTTAGGCACAAGGAATATTCTTTCCATGGCAATGTTGCCAATAAAATGGGAAAAGTGTAAACAACCTGAATACCTATCAATCAGGAAAAGAGTGAATAAACTCATCCATGTTACTGCATAAGGTGCATTCCTACAAAAGAATGCAATGCATGTACTTGACATTTGGAACTATCTCTAAGCTATATGGTTTGTGTGGGAAGTCAAAAGAAGCAACCCTCTACCCCCAGCCTTACAATTTATCTATGCTTATAACTTGGCAGCAAAGGGGGCCCGAAGAACACACACAACAGTGCCAACACGATTATCTCTGAGGAACGTGATTTGGAAGAGGGTCATGGCAGGGTGGGTGGGCACTTGGGTTCTCATTTCATTCATTATAGTTAGTATTATTTTCGTGTTTTATAAATAGGGCATCTTAATATTGTGATCTGCCAAGTAAAGAAAAAATCCCACAATGAATATACTTAATAAAGGTGCCTACTATGTACCATCTTTCCTCATTCAAGTCCTCTTTCCCCTCTCTTTGGGCAGATAGTCTGTGAATAAAGAGGAGAGAAAGAACTTCACGTGAATGATTTGCCCTGGGGTGCTGCTAGAGATAGATATAAAGCTGAATTCAACAGGGAATTGGTGACTGTGAGACCTTCTTTCTGCAAACAGGTCTCTTCACCATTCTTACCAAGTCTTAGAAGCTGACACTGACTCAGTAGCTAAATGAGGTGGTCTGTGGATTTGGAAGAAGAAAATTCAGTTGGTGTATGCTTTTAACCCCTGTGGCTTTTTAGTGATGAAGTTCAGTTTTTCTTATCTTAAAAGTCTCATAGCTGACTGTAGTGGGGACTTAATCCCAGATTCCAAAGGGAGATTTGCAAGGTAGAGGGCCAGGGGAAAAGACATCTTACATCAGCAGTTCTCTAAGTGTGGTGCAGGGGTTCCTCGGGGATCCTTTCCGGGTGTCTGTGAGGTCAATACTATTTTCATAACAATATTAAAATGTTACTTACCTATTCCATTTTCATTCTTTAACAAATGTACAGTGGGGTTTTCCAGGGGCTACACGACATGTGACGATGGCATTGTTCTGTTGACTAATGGAAATGTGTCCTTGGTATTCTGCTTTAGACCTTTCTGAGTTTTGATTGCTAACATGAAATAAATTGATAAATATAATCTATACTGAAAAAAAACCAGAACTCTTTGGGGTCAAAATGTGGAGCGGTTCTAAAACCAAAAAGCTTAAGTATTCCAGTTTTATACATCCTTAGGATACATTCTGGCTTTATTTGTAGTTCCTTTAGCAGATAATCCTTAGGAAACACTTCCGAATCACTTTTATTCATCATAATGGGTAAGAGCCAAATGAAAAAGTGTATTTACAGAAGAAAAATTTGAAGAACCAAAAAATCGTAAACTCTAATGGAGAGGATTCACTCCCTCCATAAATGGGCCTGTCCAGGTCCCCTTCCTGCCCCAGGTCACAGACCCAGGACCCAGAACATGAAGGAGGCTTTCTTCCCTGACCGCCACATGCTTCTTCATGCCTATGAAACTTATGAAACTGCCACCCAAATGGATGAAAATTATCATGAAGACTCTTCCCTTTCCCTTGGCACCAAAAGAGAAAGAAATGCACGTGGTGACCTCTAAGTAGGAGAGGTTTTGCTCATTTAGTAAAAGCAAATACATTTAACTTCTCAAAATAACCTTCTATCAATAGAAAAATGGAACTATATACTTTAAAGAGGTGAATTTTTATGGAATTGGAATGACATCAATAAAACTGCTAAAACAAAGTTGAAATGAACTTTAGTTCACCCATTTATTTACTTATCCAACTTTTAAATTTAATGTTAGCATTTCTGTTTTATTGAAAAGGAAAAATGTACAAGGACAGCAATTTACAAAGACAGCAGTCTAGCCCAGGGGGCTCCCCTCTGTCTCCCCTTCCTCAACACAAACAATAAAAACACTCCCTTCATTTCCCACTCTGCCGAGCCCCCATTCCCAAGGCTCACTCCCTAAACTCACTCCCCCTTGCCTGCTTCTTGCTGCGCACATAGGAATGTTGCAGGTACAGAAGCAAAATGATAGGTATGGCTCCCTTTGCCTTTGTTCGGGGTGCAGGCTTTTGGGAGAAAACTCCCCTCTGAGACCCCAGTGTGAAATAAAGCCTCAACACTTCAAGACCTCTGAGTGTCCCTTAGTTCTTCAGTCAGTGATCCAGTCCAGGTTTTTTCAGTACTTTCCTTAACATTATAACAAGAAAGATCATTGTCGTGATGATTAATGGAACATATGCTTTATGTTTGGCATTCATGATTAAAATGGTCTATGTAGAGGAACTCATTTACCACAAAAGTCTTAAGTCTAAAGTTATGGACGTCTTAAGATACGGAAACTATATTTAAAATAAAAGCATCCTGTTATTTCAGATGAGGAAACTGAAGAGTAGAGAAGTTAAGAAATTCCCTGAAATTATGTCACTAGTAAATGATAGAGATAGGATTCAAACCCAGACCTTAATTGCAAAGCTCATGATTTTAGCCTATGTGTTTATTTTGTACCAGTTTATAGGATAAAGTATGCTTTACATGCTTTTTTTTATATTTATTAATTTTTTATTAAGGTATTATTGATATATACTCTTATGGAGGTTTCACATGAAAAAACAATGTAGTTACTACATTTACCCATATTATCAAGTCCCCACCCATACCCCAAAGCATTCACTGTCCACCAGTGTAGTAAGATGCCACAGATTCACTATTTTCCTTCTCTGTGCTACACTGTTTCCCTGTGACCCCCAACACCATGTGTACTAAACATAATACCCCTCAATCCCCTTTTCCCTCCCTCCCCACCTTCCCCCCACACCGTTCCCCTTTGGTAACCACTAGTTCCTTCTTGGAGTCTCTGAGTCTGGTGCTCTTTTGTTCCTTCAGTTTTACTTCATTGTTGTACTCCACAAATGAGGGAAATCATTTGGCACTTGTCTTTCTCTGCCTGGCTTATTTCACTGAGCATAATATCCTCCAGGTCCACCCGTGTTGTTGCAAATGGTAGGATTTGTTTCTTTCTTATGGCTGAATAATCTTCCATTGTGTATATGTACCACATCTTCTTTATCCATTCATCTACTGATGGACACTTAGGTTGCTTCCATATCTTTGCTATTGTGCTTTACATGCTTGTTATGGAGAATCCAGATGATATTAAAGGTATTTATGAGAATAAAAATGATCAAAAATACTACTGAGACAGGGACCCTGGGTGTACTCAGAGTAGGGTGAAGGCCTCCAGAAAAAGCAAGGTAGGATAACTGCAGTCAGAGCAGTTTAACTACATGCAAGGAACCCCCCTACTAAAACTCTGTCTTAAATATTCAGCTCTAGAGTCATTCTTCCATGAGATCAGTTAATATTCCCCAGATAAAGAAGAGCAGAATCTGTTTATATTATGCTAGTGTCTTGTAAATGGGTTTCAGCTCCAGGCAAGTTCTCTATAGATTCACTGTGACCAAAGAAATTTACAGCAAAGGGTTCCTGGGATGAAAAGCTTATACCCAACTTTATTTCCAGGTGGCAGGTCAGTCACTAAAATCAAATTCACTCAGAGTGATTCTGTGTTATCACTGCTGCTTCCAATGCAGCAAGGTGGTCTCTACCTCTGGGCCTCTCTGCACAGCTGTCCCACACAGCCATCCTCTGGGCTTCTCTGCACAGTCATCCTGCACAGCCGTCCTCTGGGCCTCTGTCCTAGGCATTGCCACAACTCCAGCCTCTGCTCCACTCTCCTCCAGCCTTCCAGCCACGCCACCCAATCTTGTACAAAGCACTGGGCGGGACTCTTTATATAACACAATAATGGCTTATTGCCTAAAGGTGTGGAAGCGGTAGCATAGCAACAGGTCAGTTACATTTAAGTTCAGTGAGGATCCTGGCCATAGGAACCCCACTTTATCCACAGCTAGTCATTTATAATTGTGTGTAAGATTCACTTTAGCATGCTAAAAGGCCCAGGCTTATGTGCTGTCTTTCCTCCTTCAGATCTGATGAGGTGATTTTGCAAACTGGGCAATTAGTTTAGCATGCAAGCCCAGCCATACACAGTAAAAGGCAAGAAGGATTGCACCTTAAAGAGAAGATTGCACTTAATGTACTCTTTAGTAAACAATACCTCAGCCCACCTTGGGGCCTGAGTGGGTGGCCTTGTTTATATGCCCCCAGACTAAGATGCTGGTACTTTGGGGAGAAATCAACAGAGCAAGAAGTTACTTGCACCAAGTTACTTGTAAATATCCTAGGACCACTTAATAAGTCCACACCCCTAAGCTCTTCTTCATGTTCTTGAAAAATCCTCAACTGCGTATAAAACCCCTAGACAACGCACCACCACAGACTCTCTTGTGCTCTCCTGGCATGAGCTGGGAGCTCTATCCCTTCACTTTATCTCTAAATAAAAGCCTGTACTTTGCTCTCCTACTTTAAATGTTTGTGATTCTCATTCTTTGACTTCGTGAACAATTACCGTGGCATCAGCCATGTGCTGTCTTTGCTGTGAGTGAAGGGAACTTGTCAGAGCAGCAGAAGTCATGAGTGGAGCACAGTGCTTGCAGACACTCTCTGCCTTGTCCTGCCCCGGAGCCAAAGGCTTTGCCTCAGCTGCTAAGAAACACGTTCAGAAGTGTGTGTGGCTGGGTGGATCTTCCCCAGCTTACAGGAATTTTAATTGTAACTGTCTTTCCTTCCTTTTCCACAAGCTCAGAAAACTGAAACTGTAGGTAACAAGGGAGAATGGATGTCATGGAAAATGGGGGTTGATTTTATATACCACTTTGGAAAACTTTAAAAGCAACTTCTACCAAATATTTTAAAATGCTAGTTTTTCAGAACTCTACTTGACATATAAAAATACATAATGAAGGACATTTTACCTTCTTGTAGTCATGCTTTTTGAAATTTTACCATTCTTAAGTAAAAAATACCAACTTAATATTGGAAGCTGAATGTAAAATTGATGTAGCATTCCATTGCATTTCCTTTAGAAACTTATCCTGTGCACATGGGCATTTTCCCTGAGCATGTTTGTGTCCTTTACGCAGTTTTCCTAGAGAGATAATCAATCAGAGCTTTTGTGCCTGGGTTTCACGTGACTTTAATGAAACATGGAGAGTTATGGCCACCCGCTGACTGTGGATTAAAATAAAATGTTTCCTTGCCTGCAAAAAAAAAAATACTATTTTGTAAAGATCATTACTCATTTTGAGTGGCACTTATATTTCTCCAAGTACTTACAGTAAATTCAATTTTCCTTCAATTAAGAGTGCATGTATTTTCACTTAACCCAGTATCTCATATCTCTCATGTCATTGTCATTCTCTTTTCTTGCACAGTTAGGCTGTTTCCAGTTTTTCTGTACTACAAATGCTACTGCAGTGAGAAACTCTAAACACAACCTTTTACTATACCTCTGATTCTATTACTTAGGCCAGATCATTTTATGGAATAACTATTTTCATAGTCAAATAGTTCAAAAAATTTAAACCACTTTACACTCACACTTGCAAAGTTTGAGAGCACCTAATTCCTTACAACTTGCACTACACTGAATAATTTCATTACATCGGCCAATATGACAGATGAAAAAGAATTTCTTAATCATCTCATCTCTTTCTAATGTAGTTAAGAAATCAAACCAAATAAGGTAATTTAAGAATTATTCAATGAGCACATGAAGGCATCAGGCAGACCTGGGATTGCCATTCTCATGCATTTACCATTGTGTGAAAAATCTTGTCTCATTTTCTAAACCATCTCTATGTCTACTAGGTCAACCCCAGTCCCTTAACTAAACAGGAGGATGGTCTTATGTGAATCAATGTGATCTTCTTTCCCATAAAGGGAGTGACAAAGTCTGCCATTTAACATGGTATAATTCAGTAGGCAGCTTTAGAAGGAGGATGGTGAGTAAAAAATTATTATACTAATAGGCTAGAGAAATGAGTTTCTCACAACTGAGATCCTATTCACCGTGAATGACTGGCCTATAATCCAGTCCCCACTGTGCTGAGTCAGTCAGATATTTTTAACTTGGGCTTCTTTTCCAACCAATTGCATTTTAAAAATCTGTTATTAGACAGAAATAGCAAACTGGCACTACAGGACAGCTCCCCATATGTTGCCAAGATGTTTCTATAGTTTTGCTAGATGTAATCACATTTCATTCCTAGAGTGTAGGTACAATGGCAGAAGGAAATAGACTTTTCCTGGCAAGGAGAGAAGAGTCGCTTCTGACTGGAGCAGGGATGTTTGGCAGGGTAGAGGGGGACTCTGCTTTGCCACAACAACAGTAACCAGCATTCCCAGAAGAAAAAAAGAAAAGCATCAAGCAGTGGCATGCAAATGTCTTCCAAAATCTGGAGGCAGGGTTTTGCTGCTTCTGTCAATTATCATAATATGGCACTTTTGTTGTAAAACATGGGAAAGCATTAAGTTCTAAAGAAAACATTGAAAATTACTTGTAATATCACATCCCAGAGAAAATCATGTGTTGGTGGCTCACCTTCCTGTTTGAAAGTTGTTTTTCATAATCAGAAATCTCTCATGAAATTACTCTTCTCTTTGCTACCTGGTAGTTGCATACGGTCAGAGAAGCACTGAGAAGAAAAAATGAGCCCTGAGCTCTTGTGTGTAGTGAGTCGGTGAGGCTTTTGACACCTTTGTCCCCTTTCTTAGCTTCTCTGCAGTCCACTAAGTTTATTAAGTTACCTGTATAGGCCATTTTTGATTATGTAGGTAATATAGAATCAATGGAGGCATATCTATAAAAGAAAGATTTTCTTTTTAATTTATTTTGGTATCATTAAGGTACAATTAAAAGAAAGATGTTCAATTGCACCAGAGATGCCATTCTTATTAAAAATTTAATGTATTTCTTTCCAGTATATTTCTAGGCATCCAAGCTATTAATATATATTTGTTTAGTTAACAACATAACATGTACTTTCTTAAGTGATGGTTTGTTCTACAAAATGATGCTTACAGATTGCATAATATATTTCATTTATTTGTGCACCACCAATTATTTCATTCATTCATTCATTTCTGTTTCTATTTATTTTCTGTAATAAAACCACGCTTTGGTGATTATCCTTACAGATGTAATTTTGAATACATTTACAATTAAGAAAGCCATTTAGGGCGATGGCATCTGTGGGGTCGCCCAGCACCCCTGCCCCCCCCACGTCCCCTGTGGTAACCAGTGCGGCACGCTCAGGAGGTGGTGGCCCAGCTGGGGTGCGGGAGGATAGGGCATGGGGCAGTGTCCCACGTCTCCGCTGCTGACCAGGAGCTTCCACCGCCCGGTTGACGCAGGTGCACCAGGGCACACGCCGGCGCTCCTGCACAGATGCGGCTGGTCTCTTGGGATGAGGTGTGGTTTGCAAGTCCTAATAGGATAGGTAAAAATAAGAATACCCACATATTATGAGTCTGAAGGCTTGAAGTTGATGAATGCCTAGGCTGGAATATCTAAGATAAGAACTAAAAGAACCAGATAGGGAAGCATTTATATTTCAAGATCTCTAAGAAGAAGTAGCAAAATTTAATATGGAACAAAAAGCCTCTGAATCAAATAATGAAGATCTTTTAACAGGTAGTGGCATAACATCCAATGGAGGTTCTTCAAGTCTGTTTTTTATGTCATCTATTCATGGTACAATAATTGAAAACACTTCTATAGCTGGGAATTTGACACAATTTCCTTTTTTCCCTAACTACGAAGTGGAGTTTGATGTTCATAGACAAGTCACCCCTTACAACACATTGGACGTGTTTTGGAAAATTATTCATATCAGGTCAAAGATTTGCAGAGAAGACTAAATGAAAGCAATGAATTGTATGAGAAACAAAAGTTGTACTTAAGGCAGTCTGTCATTGATTTGGAAACAAAACTTCAAGAGATGGAAATGGAGAGAGATGCCATGGGTGACATCAGATGAAGGGAGAGTTAGTCACAGGAGGATTCATGAAATCAGCTTCAAAATACAGTGCATGAGCTGGAAGATGCCAAATGCCTTAAGGAGCATAAGCTGAAAGATAGCAGTGCACAGAGTGACCAGCTAAGAAAGATGATGCTTAGTCATGAGGGAGTGCAAGAAATCTGATCAATCCTAGTTGAATTTGAAGAAGCCTCAGGCAAGAAAATGTATGAACATGACAGCATGTCTACTATTCACTTCCGCAACATGGGCTCAGCTATTAGTAAAATCCTAAGAGAATTAGACACAGAGATTTCTTATCTTAAAGGGAGGATATATCCAGTAGAGGATCTGCTTGAAGCACTGAAATCTGAGTTACAGAACAAAGTAGAACTTCTTCTTCAACAACAAGATAGGATTGGCGCAGTTAATAAATGAACATGATATTGAAATAACAGGACTTACTGAGAAAGCTCGCAGTGCTCGAAGCCAGGCCAATTGTATCCAGAGTCAACTGGAAATCATGCAAGAACAGGAAAGAAACCAAAATTCAATGTATATATGTCCACTCAGTGATCTGGAACCTACTGTTTTTCAGCTCTGTTCAGAATTAAGGGAAGCCAAAAGGATGTATGAGGACAAGACAGAAGACCTAGAGAATCATCTGGTCCTTGCCAACTCAGAGCTAACTGAAGCATGGGCAGAATGTGATCAGTTGAGTCAGAAATCTGGAAATCTGGATGATTGGCTTCAAAAGCTGCTGGCTGACTTGCATAAGAGAGAGAAGGAGCTGAGTCTGGAGGAGGAGCAGAACAAGTGTCTGTGGGACCGGGTCACCGGGAACAGCATCACCATTGATCACCTGCGGCAGGTGCTGGACAAGAGGAACCTGGAGGTGCAGTACCTGGAAGCCCTCCTCAATGCTGTGAAGAATGAGTGTCAGGGCCAGATGGAATGGCAGATGCAGCAATTCAGGGAAGGAACAAAAGTCTAGAAAAAGTGTCCTCCTTGACTGGTCAGCTTGAATCCACCAGAGATAGTCTGCAAAGTAGTAAAAGTGTTAACAGCCAAGGAGATGACCCTGGAGAGCTCAGAGAGGACTGTGTCAGACCTGACAGCTTCCCTCCAGGAAAGAGAGAGACATCAAGGGTACCAGTGTGGAGATCACGAAGCCCCGCTCCTGGGTAGACTTGAAACTGCAGGAGCTGCAGCACTTGAAGAACTATGGGGATCATTCAGAAACACGTGGACAGGGTGTGAGGCCTTAAGCTGCAGATGGCAGAAAAGGACAAGGTGATCGAGATTTTGCGACAGCAGAATGGAAACATGACGCAGTTTTTTGGCCAGCATTGCCAAACCACAAGTGCTCTGCAAGTAGAGAAAGCTTAGCTTGAGAAAGAGATTAACAACAGGAGGCTAGAACTGCAGGAACTGAGGATTTTAAAAGATAAAATGGATGCAAAGATACAGGAGCTAGGCCTGAGGGGGTGACCTGGAGCTGGGAAAGGTGAAGCTGGTGAATGCCAACTCTGAGCATCTCCAGGCAGAGAAGGACGTAAAAGACAGAGATCAATTATTAAATGAGGAAAAAACTCGCAGGAATGATTTAAACAGTCTTACAGAGGACTATAGAGTCTTAAAAAGGAATTTTTGAAATGAAATGGAAGAAATGGAAACAACTACAAATAAACTGAAAATGCGATGAAAATATGCACACTCTGAACTAGAAGAAACCAGAAATACATTAAAGTCAATGGAAGGCTTCCGGGAAGATGGCGGTGTGAGCAGGGCGGCAGAAATCTCCTCCCAACACTATATTTATCTACGAAAACACAGAAAATACATCTATTCCTAAAAGAGAGACAAGAATACACAGGAAAGCACACAGCATGCAGCGACACCCGAGAGGACTTGGCAGCCCAAGAGGCGGGTAAGATATGGAGCCGCGACCCGGCGGGACCCGAGCCCTCCCCCACCCCAGCGCACCGGCGGGAGGAGAGGATTCAGAGCCGGGCGGGAGAGGAAGCACACCCCGCGAAGTGGCCAGCCACAGTGATCTGCGCGGGGAGCACTGACCCACATTGCGCAGTGCAGCGGAGATTGGAGAGACAGAGGGGCAGGATCTGAGCGGGGAACGCGCCAGGGGGCTTGCAGCCGGCTCCCGGGAAGGAAAAAAAAAGTGCGCGCTTTCTTCAGCGGTCTTAAAGAGACAGGAGAACAGCGGAGGAGCCGGATTGCCCCAGCACACTCAGCCCAGCAGGCTGGGAGTCCTGGGGAGTTTCAGCCGCCTTAGCTGGCGACTGAGGAAGCGTAGCCATACTTAACACTTCTCACTGAGATCAACAGCCTCCTACTCGTTCCCACCCCTGCCAGAGCGATAAAGGGCCCTGCGGAGCGGCACAGTCACAGCTGAGGAATAGTGGGGCAATAGCGCCACCTAGAGCATTCCCACAGAATCTACGTCCGGTGGGCATTTTTTTTGTTTTTTTGTTTTGTTTTCTTTTTTGTTTTGTTTTTGTTTTTTCTTTTCTTTCTTTTTTCTTTTTTTTCTTTCTTTCTTTCTTTTTTTTCTTCTCTTTTTAAAGTCCTAAAGAGCCCAGCTGACATACGTGGCAACTATCAGTGAGCAATTATATAGCCATGAAAAGACAGAGGAATATGGTTCAGACCAAAATCAACCAGACAACCCCAGAGAGGGAGTCTGAAGGGATGGAAATGCACAGCCTCCCTGAAACAGAATTCAGAATAAAAGTCATAACCATGCTGATGGACCTAAAGGGAAATGTGCAAGAGCTGAGGGAGGAAGTGAGTGAACTGAGGAAAGACAATACAGAAATCAGACAAGCGATCGACGGGCTTAACAGCAGAATGGATGAGATGCGAGAGACTGTTAATGGAATAGAAAACAGAGAACAGGAGTACAGAGCAGCTGAGGCAGAGAGAGATAAAAGGATTTCTAGGAATGAAAGAATATTAAGAGAACTGTATGACCAATCCAAACGGAACAATATTCGCATTATAGGAGTACCAGAGGAAGAAGAGAGAGAAAAAGGGATAGAAAGTGTCTTTGAAGAAATAATTGCTGAAAACTTTCCATCGCTGGGGAAGGAAGTAGTCTCACAGTCCACCGAAGCTCATAGATCTCCAAACACAAGGGACCCAAGGAAGACAACACCAAGACACATAATAATAAAGATGGCAAAGATCAAAGATAAATACAGGGTATTAAAGGCAGCTAGAGAGAGAAAAAAGATCACCTACAAAGGAAAACCCATCAGACTATCATCAGACTTCTCAACAGAAACCTTACAGGCCAGAAGAGAATGGCATGATATATTTAACGTTATGAAACAGAAGGGCCTCGAACCAAGAATATTGTATCCAGCACGATTATCATTTAAATATGATGGAGGGATTAAACAATTTCCAGATAAATGAAAGTTAAGAGAGTTTGCCTCTCATAAACCACCACTACAGGATATCTTAAATGGACTGCTGTAGAGGGAAGCACACGTAAGGCTAAAAAGATGTCACCAGAGAAAAAAAAAATCATAGCAAAGAAAGCAGACCATCCAAATACCAACTAAAGGCAAAGAATAACACACCTATTATAGAAAGAATGGAGGAGGAGGAATAAGAAGGGAGAGAAATAAAGAAACATCAGACTGTGTTTACAATAACTTAACAAGAAAGTTAAGTTAGATTGTTAGATAGTAAAGAAGCAACCCTTGAACCCTTGGTAACCATGAATCTAAAGCCAGCAATGGCAATAAGTACATACCTATCAATAATCACCCTAAATGTAAATGGACTGAATGCACCAATCAAAAGACACAGAGTAACAGAATGGATAAAAAAGCAAGACCCATCTATATGCTGCCTACAAGAAACTCACCTCAAATCCAAGGATATACACAGACTAAAAGTGAAGGGATGGAAAAATATATTTCATGCAAACAACAAAGAGAAAAAAGCCGGTGTTGCAGTACGTGTATCAGACAAAATAGACTTCAGAACAAAAAGTAGCAAACGATAAAGAAGGACATTACATAATGATAAAGGGGTCAGTCCAACAAGAAGATATAACCCTTATAAATATATATGCACCCAACACAGGAGCGCCAGCATACGTGAGACAAATACTAACAGAATTAAAGGAGGAAATAGACAGCAATGCATTCATCTTAGGAGACTTCAACACACCACTCACTCCAGAGGACAGATCAACCAGACAGAAAATAAGTAAAGACACAGAGGCACTGAACAACACACTAGAACAGATGGACCTAACAGACATCTACAGAACTCTACACCCAAAAGCAACAGGTTACACATTCTTCTCAAGTGCACATGGAACATTTTCCAGAATAGACCACATACTAGGCCACAAAAAGAACCTTAGTAAAGTCAGAAATAATGAAATCCTAAAAACCAACTTCTCAGATCACCAAGGTATAAAACTAGAAATAAATTTTAGAAAGAAATCAAAAAGGCTCACAAATACATGGAGACTTAACAACACTCTCCTAATTAATCAATGGGTTAACGACCAAATCAAAACAGAAATCAAAGAATATATGGAGACTAATGACAACAACAACACAAAGCCACAACCTCTGTGGGACGCAGCAAAGGCAGTTCTAAGAGAAAAGTATATTACAATCCAGGCCTATTTAAAGAAGGAAGAACATTCCCAAATGAATAGTCTTAAGACACAATTACTGAAATTGGATAAAGAAGAACAAATGAGGCCCAAAGTCACCAGAAGGAGGGACATAATAAAGATTAGAGAAGAAATAAATAAAATTGAGAAGAATAAAACAATAGAAAAAATCAATAAAACCAAGAGCTGGTTCTTTGAAAAAATAAACAAAATAGATAAACCCCTAGCCAGACTCATTAAGAGAAAAAGAGAATCTACACACATAAACACAATCAGAAATGAGAAAGGAAAAATCACGACGGACCCCACAGAAATACAAAGAATCATAGGAGAATATTATGAGAATCTATATGCTAAGAAGCTGGAAAACATAGAAGAAATCGACTTCTTAGAAAAATGCAACCTTCCAAGACTGACCAAGCAAGAAACAGAAAAACTAAACAGACCAATCACCAGTGACGAAATCGAATTGGTAATCAGAAGACTACCCAAGAACAAAACCCCTGGGCCTGATGGATTCACCACTGAATTCTACCAGACATATAGAGAAGAAATAACACCGATTCTCCTTAAAGTTTTCCAAAAAATAGAAGAGGAGGGAATAATTCCAAAATCATTCTATGAAGCCAGCATCACTCTAATACCAAAACCAGGCAAAGACCTCACCAAAAAAGAAAATTACAGACCAATATCCCTGATGAACGTAGATGCAAAAATACTCAACAAGATATTAGCAAACCGAATTCAAAAATACATCAAGAGGATCATACACCATGATCAAGTGGGATTCATCCCAGGGATGCAAGGATGGTACAACATTCGAAAATCCATCAACATCATCCACCACATCAACAAAAAGAAGAACAAAAACCACATGATCATCTCCATAGATGCTGAAAAAGCATTTGACAAAATTCAGCATCCATTCCTGATTAAAACTCTCAACAAAATGGGTATAGAGGGCAAGTACCTCAACATCATAAAGGCTGTATATGACAATCCCACAGCTAACATCATACTTAACGGCGAGACGCTAAAAGCTTTTCATCTAAGATCGGGAACAAGACAGGGATGCCCACTCTCTCCACTGTTATTCAACATAGTACTGGAGGTCGTAGCCACGTCAATCAGACAAAACAAAGACATACAAGGCATCCAGATTGGTAAAGAAGAAGTCAAATTGTCACTATCTGCAGATGACATGATACTGTACATAAAAAACCCTAAAGATTCCATTCCAAAACTTCTAGAACTAATATCTGAATTCAGCATAGTTGCAGGATACAAAATTAACACACAGAAATCTGTTGCTTTCCTATCCACTAATGATGAACTAACGGAAAGAGAAATCAGAAATACAATTCCATTCAGAATTGCATCAAAAAGAATAAAATACCTAGGAATAAACCTAACGAAGGAAGTGAAAGACCTGTACTCTGAAAAGTACAAGATACTCCTAAGAGAAATTAAAGAGGACACTAACAAATGGAAATGCATCCCATGCTCTTGGCTAGTAAGAATCAATATTGTCAAAATGGCTATACTACCTAAAGCAATCTACAGATTCAATGCAATCCCTATCAAACTACCAACAGCTTTCTTCAATGAACTGGAACAAATAATTCTAAAATTCATATGGAACCACAAAAGACCCCGAATAGCCAAAGCAATCCTGAGAAGGAGGAATAAAACAGGGGGAATTACACTCCCTGACTTCAAGCTCTACTACAAAGCCACAGTAATCAAGACAATTTGGTATTGGCACAAAAACAGACCCACAGACCAGTGGAACAGAATAGAAAATCCAAACATTAACCCAAACATATACAGTCAATTAATATTTGATAAAGGAGCCTTGGATATACAATGGGGAGATGACAGCCTCTTCAGCAGCTGGTGTTGGAAAAACTGGACAGCTACATGTAAGAGAATGAAACTGGACTACTGTCTAGCCCCATACACAAAGGTAAACTCAAGGTGGATCAAAGACTTGAATGTAAGTCATAAACCATAAAACTCATTGAAAAAAACATAGGCAAAAGTCTCCTGGACATAAACATGACCAACTTCTTCATGAACATATCTCCCCGGGCAGGGGAACCAAAAGCAAAAATGAGCAAGGGGGACTATATCAAGCTGAAAAGCTTCTGTACAGCAAAGGACACCATCAGTAGAACAAAAAGGCATCCTACAGTATGGGAGAATATATTCATAAATGACGTATCCGATAAGGGGTTGACATCCAAAATACATAAAGAACTCATGCACCTTAACAAACCAAAAGCAAATAATCCAATTAAGAAATGGGCAGAGGACATGAATAGACACTTCTCTAAAGAAGAAATTGAGATGGCCAAGAGGCACATGACAAGATGCTCCACATCGCTAATCATCAGAGAAATGCATATTAAAACCACAATGAGATATCACCTCACACCGGTGAGGAAGGCCAACATCCAAAACACAAACAACAACAAATGTTGGCGAGGATGTGGAGAAAAGGGAACCCTCCTACACTGCTGGTGGGACTGCAAATTAGTTCAACCATTGTGGAAAGCAGTATGGAGGTTCCTCAAAAACTGAAAATAGAAATACCATTTGACCCAGGAATTCCACTCCTAGGAATTTACCCTAAGAATGCAGCAGCCCAATTTGAAAAGGACAGATGCACCCCTATGTTTTTTTTAATATAATTTATTTTATTATCATTAATTTAAAATTACATGTGCAATATTACGATTATTAAACTACACCTTCATCAGGTCCCCCCACCAACCCCATTACAGTCACTGTCCATCAGCGTAGTGAGATGCTATATAATCACTACTTGTCTTCTCTGAGTTGTACTGCCCTCCCCGTGCACCCCCAACATTACATCTGCTAATCGTAGTGCCCCTTTTTCCCTCTTATCCCTCCTTTCCCGCCCATTTTCCCCAGTCCCTTTCCCTTTGGTAACTATTAGTCCATTCTTGGGTTCTGTGAATCTGTAGCTGTTTTGTTCCTTCAGTTTTTCTTTGTTCTTATACTCCAGAGATGAGTGAAATCATTTGATGCCTTCTTACTTGGCCAGGCTTCTTTCACTGAGCATAATATTCTCTAGCACCATTCGTGTTGTTGTAAATGGTAGGGTTTCTTTCTGTCTTTTGGCTGAATACCATTCCATTGTGTACATGTACCATCTCTTCTCTATCCATTCATCTAGTGACGGACAATTAGGTTGCTTCCATATCTTGGCTACTGTGAGTTGTGCTGCAATGAACATCATGGTGCATATGTGTTTTTTTTTGAATCTGAGATGTTGTTTACTTTGGGTAAATTCCGGGAGTGGCAATCCCGGGTCAAATAGTATTCCTGTTTTTAGATTTCGGAGGAACCTCCATATTCCTTTCCCCAACACTTGAACTAGTTTACATTCCCACTAGCTGTGTAGGAATTTTCACCAGCATTTGTAGTTCCAAGTCTTTTGAATGTTGAGCATCCTACCTGGTGTGAGGTGATAAATCATTGCGGTTTTAATGTGCTTTTCCTTAGTGATTGATGATGTGCCACATCCTTACATGTGCCTGTTGACCATCTGAATTTCTTCTTTCAAGATGTGTCTGTTCATATCGTCTGACCATTTCTAATCTGGTCCTTTGGTTTCTGGCTGTTGTGTCATGTGAGTTCTTTC
This sequence comes from Smutsia gigantea, assembly GCA_032199065.1. NCBI lineage: Eukaryota > Metazoa > Chordata > Mammalia > Pholidota > Manidae > Smutsia > Smutsia gigantea. Next base: position 24,941 of record JAVSCE010004113.1, on the reverse strand, counting down.
TATATTTTGGATGGTAAGCCCTTACTGGATATGTCATTTAGAAATATATTGTCCCATACTGCAGGATGCCTTTTTGCACTGCTGTTGGTGCCCTCTGCTGTACAGAAGATGTTAGCATGATGTTTTCTCAGTCGTTCATTGCTGCTTTTGTTTCATTGCCCAAGGTGACTCGTTCAAGTTAGAGTTTCTCATGTTTTTCATCAAGAGGATTTTGCCTATGTGTTCCTCTAGGAGTTTTATGGTTTCCTGACATGCATTCATGTCTTTTATCCATTCTGAGTTTTCTTTTGTGTATGGGGTTAGACAGTAATCCAGTTTCATTCTCTTGCATGTAGCTGTCCAGTCTTTACAAGAGCAGTTGTGGAAGAGACTGTCATTTCCCATTGTATATCCATGGCTCCTTTATTGTATAGTAATTGCCCATATATGCTTGGTTTGTATGTGGGCTCTCTAGTCTGTTCCATCGGTCTGTAGGTGTGTTCTTGTGCCAGTACCAAATTGTCCGTGGCTTTGTCGTACTGCTTGAAGTCGGGGGGTGTAATCCACCCAGCTTTTATTTTTTCTTGTCAAGATTGCATTGGCTCTTCGGGGTCTTTTGTGGTTTCATATGAATTTTTGAACTATCTGCTGTAGCTCATTGAAGAATGCTGTTGGTATTTTGATAGGAATTGCATTGAATCTGTAGATTGCTTTACGCGGGATGGCCATTTTGAAAAGACAAATTCTCCCTGTACATAAGCATGGGTTCTATTTCCATTTACAGGAATCTTTAATTTCTCTCATGACTCTCTTGCAAATTTCGTATTTGTGTGTCTTTAAATGCCTTGGTTAGGATTATTCCTAGGTATTTTATTGTTTTTGAAGCCATTGTGAATGGAATTCTTTCCTGGGTTCTTTCTCCTACTGCATCATTAGGGTATCTGAATGCAACAGAGTTCTGTGTATTCATTTTGTATCCTGCACCCTTGGTGAAATAAGATATTAGATCTGGTAGTTTTGGAGTGGATTCTTTACGGGTTTTTATGTACAATATCAAGTCAACTGCAAAAAGGGACATTTTATCCTCTTCGTTACCAATCTGGTCGCATTGCATTTCTTTGTGTTGACTGATTGCCGTTTCTAGGCACGCCAGAGCCATGTTGACTTAAAGTGGGGAGGGTGGGCATCCTTGTCTTACTGCCGATCTTAAAAGGACAATTTTTCATCCTCTCTGTGTTAAGTATGACATTGGCAGGGGGTTTGTCATATATGGCCTTTATGATGATGAGTTAGTGGCCCTCTATATCCATTTTGTTGAGTGTTTTTATCATAAGTGGATGTTGAATTTTGTCGAATTACTTTCCAGCACCTAAGGAGATGATCATGGGGATTTTGTCCTTTTTGTTGATGTGCTGGATGATGTTGTTGTATTTTCCAGTTGTAGGCCAGGAAAGCGGATCGCAGAGAGTGACCTCACTTCCTTGACGATGGAGCCCAAGAGAACTTGGAATCCCGGTAACCGGGCAACACAATGTCGGGCCAGCCCATCCCACAAACCACATGGCGTGAAAGACTGGAAGGTGCAATCTGTTGTGCTGTCCCCATGACCCGAGGCCATGGCCTCCAGGAAATCCACAAGGAAAATCTTTGGAAAAGTTTTCCATGTTGGATCGACGCTTGGTCCACATGCCTCTGTCCACATGCTCGGAGCGAGCCAGAGGTACCACAGTGAGGTGAAGTTCCCGGTGGCCAGAGCAGGAAGCGCCCAGAGACTGAAGTGGAACCGAGCTTGGCATGAGGGTCCTGAGGTAAGTGATTTGCACAGGCTTCGTTCAATGATGTACGGTGCTGTCCATACCTCTGCCTGGTAAGGGATGGGAGCTGTCTCCCAAGGAAGTGATGGCAAGCACGCTTTCATGTGTATGTTTATCATGTATTAATTGTTTACACCGCTGACTGTGAGCCCTCGACGGTAAGGGCCTAGCCTGACTTGTTCAGTCCTTGTTCCACAAGACTTATGGCAATGCCTGCCCCTTTTGGTCATTAACAGGCATCTGAGGGAAGAAATGTACAAACTCTCCTTTTTCTTTAATTTTCCATTTTTTAAATTTTTCTATCATTAATGTACAATTCCCTTAACAACATCATGGTTACTAGGCACACGCTATTATCCATTCTCCACTACATTCCCCATTACAGTCACTGTCCATCAGCATAATAAGATGCTCTAGAAACACTACTTGTCTTCTCTGTGTTATACTACCTTCCCTGTGTCCTCCACCCTACATTATATGTGCTCATCATAATGCCCCCTTTTCCCCCTAATCCCTCCCTTGGCAGCCTTCCTCCCAAGTCCCTTTCCCTTTGGTAACTGTTAGTCCATTCGTGGTTTCTGTGAGTCTGCAGCTGTTTTGTTCCTTCAGTTTTTCTTTGTTCTTATACTCCAGAGATGAGTGAAATCATTTGATGCCTTCTTACTTGGCCAGGCTTCTTTCACTGAGCATAATATTCTCTAGCACCATTCGTGTTGTTGTAAATGGTAGGGTTTCTTTCTGTCTTTTGGCTGAATACCATTCCATTGTGTACATGTACCATCTCTTCTCTATCCAGTCATCTAGTGACGGACAATTAGGTTGCTTCCATATCTTGGCTACTGTGAGTTCTGCTGCAATGAACATCATGGTGCATATGTCTTTTTTTTTGAATCTGAGAAGTTGTTTTCTTTGGGTAAATTCCGCAAGTGGCAATCCCGGGTCAAATGGTATTTCTATTTTTAGTTTTCGGAGGAACCTCCATATTCCTTTCCCCAACACTTGAACTAGTTTACATTCCCACTAGCCATGTAGGAATTTTCACCAGCATCTGTAGTTCCTAGTCTTTTGAATGTTGAGCATCCTCCCTGGTGTGAGGTGATAAATCATTGTGGTTTTAATGTGCTTTTCCTTAGTGATTGATGATGTGCCACATCCTTACATGTGCCTGTTGACCATCTGAATTTCTTCTTTCAAGATGTGTCTGTTCATATCGTCTGACCATTTCTAATCTGGTCCTTTGGTTTCTGGCTGTTGTGTCATGTGAGTTCTTTCTATATTTTGGATGGTAAGCCCTTACTGGATATGTCATTTAGAAATATATTGTCCCATACTGCAGGATGCCTTTTTGCCCTGCTGTTGGTGCCCTCTGTGGTACAGAAGATGTTAGCATGATGTTTTCTCAGTTGTTCATTGCTGCTTTTGTTTCATTGCCCAAGGTGACTCGTTCAAGTTAGAGTTTCTCATGTTTTTCATCAAGAGGATTTTGCCTATGTGTTCCTCTAGGAGTTTTATGGTTTCCTGACATGCATTCATGTCTTTTATCCATTCTGAGTTTTCTTTTGTGTATGGGGTTAGACAGTAATCCAGTTTCATTCTCTTGCATGTAGCTGTCCAGTCTTTACAAGAGCAGTTGTGGAAGAGACTGTCATTTCCCATTGTATATCCATGGCTCCTTTATTGTATAGTAATTGCCCATATATGCTTGGTTTGTATGTGGGCTCTCTAGTCTATTCCATCGGTCTGTAGGTGTGTTCTTGTGCCAGTACCAAATTGTCCGTGGCTTTGTCGTACTGCTTGAAGTCGGGGGGTGTAATCCACCCAGCTTTTATTTTTTCTTGTCAAGATTGCATTGGCTCTTCGGGGTCTTTTGTGGTTTCATATGAATTTTTGAACTATCTGCTGTAGCTCGTTGAAGAATGCTGTTGGTATTTTGATAGGAATTGCATTGAATCTGTAGATTGCTTTACGCGGGATGGCCATTTTGAAAAGACAAATTCTCCCTGTACATAAGCATGGGTTCTATTTCCATTTACAGGAATCTTTAATTTCTCTCATGACTCTCTCGCAAATTTCGTATTTGTGTGTCTTTAAATGCCTTGGTTAGGATTATTCCTAGGTATTTTATTGTTTTTGAAGCCATTGTGAATGGAATTCTTTCCTGGGTTCTTTCTCCTACTGCATCATTAGGGTATCTGAATGCAACAGAGTTCTGTGTATTCATTTTGTATCCTGCACCCTTGGTGAAATAAGATATTAGATCTGGTAGTTTTGGAGTGGATTCTTTACGGGTTTTTATGTACAATATCAAGTCAACTGCAAAAAGGGACATTTTATCCTCTTCGTTACCAATCTGGTCGCATTGCATTTCTTTGTGTTGACTGATTGCCGTTTCTAGGCACGCCAGAGCCATGTTGACTTAAAGTGGGGAGGGTGGGCATCCTTGTCTTACTGCCGATCTTAAAAGGACAATTTTTCATCCTCTCTGTGTTAAGTATGACATTGGCAGGGGGTTTGTCATATATGGCCTTTATGATGATGAGTTAGTGGCCCTCTATATCCATTTTGTTGAGTGTTTTTATCATAAGTGGATGTTGAATTTTGTCGAATTACTTTCCAGCACCTAAGGAGATGATCATGGGGATTTTGTCCTTTTTGTTGATGTGCTGGATGATGTTGTTGTATTTTCCAGTTGTAGGCCAGGAAAGCGGATCGCAGAGAGTGACCTCACTTCCTTGACGATGGAGCCCAAGAGAACTTGGAATCCCGGTAACCGGGCAACACAATGACGGGCCAGCCCATCCCACAAACCACATGGCGTGAAAGACTGGAAGGTGCAATCTGTTGTGCTGTCCCCATGACCCGAGGCCATGGCCTCCAGGAAATCCACAAGGAAAATCTTTGGAAAAGTTTTCCATGTTGGATCGACGCTTGGTCCACATGCCTCTGTCCACATGCTCGGAGCGAGCCAGAGGTTCCACAGTGAGGTGAAGTTCCCGGTGGCCAGAGCAGGAAGCGCCCAGAGACTGAAGTGGAACCGAGCTTGGCATGAGGGTCCTGAGGTAAGTGATTTGCACAGGCTTCGTTCAATGATGTACGGTGCTGTCCATACCTCTGCCTGGTAAGGGATGGGAGCTGTCTCCCAAGGAAGTGATGGCAAGCACGCTTTCATGTGTATGTTTATCATGTATTAATTGTTTACACCGCTGACTGTGAGCCCTCGACGGTAAGGGCCTAGCCTGACTTGTTCAGTCCTTGTTCCACAAGACTTATGGCAATGCCTGCCCCTTTTGGTCATTAACAGGCATCTGAGGGAAGAAATGTACAAACTCTCCTTTTTCTTTAATTTTCCATTTTTTAAATTTTTCTATCATTAATGTACAATTCCCTTAACAACATCATGGTTACTAGGCACACGCTATTATCCATTCTCCACTACATTCCCCATTACAGTCACTGTCCATCAGCATAATAAGATGCTCTAGAAACACTACTTGTCTTCTCTGTGTTATACTACCTTCCCTGTGTCCTCCACCCTACATTATATGTGCTCATCATAATGCCCCCTTTTCCCCCTAATCCCTCCCTTGGCAGCCTTCCTCCCAAGTCCCTTTCCCTTTGGTAACTGTTAGTCCATTCGTGGTTTCTGTGAGTCTGCAGCTGTTTTGTTCCTTCAGTTTTTCTTTGTTCTTATACTCCAGAGATGAGTGAAATCATTTGATGCCTTCTTACTTGGCCAGGCTTCTTTCACTGAGCATAATATTCTCTAGCACCATTCGTGTTGTTGTAAATGGTAGGGTTTCTTTCTGTCTTTTGGCTGAATACCATTCCATTGTGTACATGTACCATCTCTTCTCTATCCAGTCATCTAGTGACGGACAATTAGGTTGCTTCCATATCTTGGCTACTGTGAGTTCTGCTGCAATGAACATCATGGTGCATATGTCTTTTTTTTTGAATCTGAGAAGTTGTTTTCTTTGGGTAAATTCCGCAAGTGGCAATCCCGGGTCAAATGGTATTTCTATTTTTAGTTTTCGGAGGAACCTCCATATTCCTTTCCCCAACACTTGAACTAGTTTACATTCCCACTAGCCATGTAGGAATTTTCACCAGCATTTGTAGTTCCTAGACTTTTGAATGTTGAGCATCCTCCCTGGTGTGAGGTGATACCTCATTGTGGTTTTAATGTGCTTTTCCTTAGTGATTGATGATGTGCCACATCCTTACATGTGCCTGTTGACCATCTGAATTTCTTCTTTCAAGATGTGTCTGTTCATATCGTCTGACCATTTCTAATCTGGTCCTTTGGTTTCTGGCTGTTGTGTCATGTGAGTTCTTTCTATATTTTGGATGGTAAGCCCTTACTGGATATGTCATTTAGAAATATATTGTCCCATACTGCAGGATGCCTTTTTGCACTGCTGTTGGTGCCCTCTGCTGTACAGAAGATGTTAGCATGATGTTTTCTCAGTCGTTCATTGCTGCTTTTGTTTCATTGCCCAAGGTGACTCGTTCAAGTTAGAGTTTCTCATGTTTTTCATCAAGAGGATTTTGCCTATGTGTTCCTCTAGGAGTTTTATGGTTTCCTGACATGCATTCATGTCTTTTATCCATTCTGAGTTTTCTTTTGTGTATGGGGTTAGACAGTAATCCAGTTTCATTCTCTTGCATGCAGCTGTCCAGTTTTTAAAAGAGCAGTTGTGGAAGAGACTGTCATTTCCCATTGTATATCCATGGCTCCTTTATTGTATAGTAATTGCCCATATATGCTTGGTTTGTATGTGGGCTCTCTAGTCTGTTCCATCGGTCTGTATGTGTGTTCTTGTGCCAGTACCAAATTGTCCGTGGCTTTGTCGTACTGCTTGAAGTCAGGGGGCGTAATCCACCCAGCTTTTACTTTTTCTTGTCAGGATTGCATTGGCTCTTCGGGGTCTTTTGTGGTTTCATATGAATTTTTGAACTATCTGCTGTAGCTCGTTGAAGAATGCTGTTGGTATTTTGATAGGAATTGCATTGAATCTGTGGATTGCTTCACGCAGAATTGCCATTTTGAAAAGACAAATTCTCCCTGTACATAAGCATGGGTTGTATTTCCATTTATAGGAATCTTTAATTTCTCTCATGACTCTCTTGTAAATTTCATATTTATGTGTCTTAAAATTCCATGGTTAGGATTATTCCTAGGTATTTTATTGTTTTTGAAGCCATTGTGAATGGAATTCTTTCCTGGATTCTTTCTCCTACTGCATCATTAGTGTATATGAATGCAACAGAGTTCTGTGTATTCATTTTGTATCCTGCACCCTTGCTGAAATAAGAGATTAGATCTGGTAGTTTTGGAGTGGATTCTGTACGGATTTTTATGTACAATATCATGTCAACTGCAAAAAGGGACATTTTATCCTCTTTGTTACCAAACTGGTTGCATTGTATTTCTTTGTGTTGACTGATTGCCGTTTCTAGGGACGCCAGAGTAATGTTGACTTAACGTGGGGAGGGTGAAATCCTTGTCTTACTGCCGATCTTAAAAGGACAAGTTTTCAGCCTCTCTGTGTTAAGTATGACATTGGCAGTGGGTTTGTCATATATGGCCTTTATGATGATGAGTAAGTCGCCCTCTATATCCATTTTGTTGAGTGTTTTTTATCATAAATGGATGTTGAATTTTGTCGAATTCCTTTCCAGCACCTATGGAGATGATCATGGGGTTTTTGTCCTTTTTGTTGATGTGCTGGATGATGATGTTGTATTTTCCAGTTGTAGGCCAGGAAAGGGGACCGCAGACTGTGACCTCACTTCCTTGATGATGGAGCCCAACAGAACTTGGAATCCCTTTAACCGGGCACCACAATGTTGAGCCAGCCCATCCCACAAACCACAAGGCGTGAGAGACTGGAAGGTGCAATCTGTTGTGCTGTCCCCATGACCCGAGGTCATGGCCTCCAGGAAATCCACAAGGAAAATCTTTGGAAAAGTTTTCCATGTTGGATCGTAGCTTGGTCCACATGCCTCTGTCCACATGCTCGGAGCGAGCCAGAGGTACCACAATGAGGTGAAGTTCCCGGTGGCCGGAGCAGGAAGCGCCCAGAGACTGAAGTGGAACCGAGCTTGGCATGAGTGTCCTGAGGTAAGGGATTTGCACAGGCTTCGTTCAATGATGTACGGTGCTGTCCATACCTCTGCCCGGTAAGGGATGGGAGCTGTCTCCCAAGGAAGTGATGGCAGGCACGCTTTCATGTGTATGTTTATCATGTATTAATTGTTTACACCGCTGACTGTGAGCCCTCGACGGTAAGGGCCTAGCCTGACTTGTTCAGTCCTTGTTCCACAAGACTTATGGCAATGCCTGCCCCTTTTGGTCATTAACAGGCATCTGAGGGAAGAAATGGACAAGCTCTCCTTTTTCTTTAATTTTCCATTTTTAAAATTTTTCTATCATTAATGTACAATTACCTTAACAACATCATGGTTACTAGGCACACGCTATTATCCATTCTCCACTACATTCCCCATTACAGTCACTGTCCATCAGCATAATAAGATGCTCTAGAAGCACTACTTGTCTTCTCTGTGTTATACTACCTTCCCTGTGTCCTCCACCCTACATTATATGTGCTCATCATAATGCCCCCTTTTCCCCCTTATCCCTCCCTTCGTAGCCTTCCTCCCAAGTCCCTTTCCCTTTGGTAACTGTTAGTCCATTCTTGGTTTCTGTGGGTCTGCAGCTGTTTTGTTCCTTCAGTTTTTCTTTGTTCTTATACTCCAGAGATGAGTGAAATCATTTGATGCCTTCTTACTTGGCCAGGCTTCTTTCACTGAGCATAATATTCTGTAGCACCATTCGTGTTGTTGTAAATGGTAGAGTTTGTTTCTGGCTCTTGGCTGAATAGCATTCCATTGTGTACATGTACCATCTCTTCTCTATCCATTCATCTAGTGACGGACAATTAGGTTGCTTCCATATCTTGGCTACTGTGAGTTGTGCTGCAATGAACATCATGGTGCATATGTCTTTTTTTTTGAATCTGAGATGTTGTTTACATTGGGTAAATTCCGGGAGTGGCAATCCCAGGTAAATGGTATTTCTATTTTTAGTTTTCAGAGGAACCTCCATATTCCTTTCCCCAACACTTGAACTAGTTTACATTCCCACTAGCCGTGTAGTTCCTAGACTTTTGAATGTTGAGCATCCTCCCTGGTGTGAGGTGATACCTCATTGTGGTTTTAATGTGCTTTTCCTTAGTGATTAGTGATGTGCCACATCCTTACATGTGCCTGTTGACCATCTGAGTTTCTTCTTTCAAGATGTGTCTGTTCATATCGTCTGACCATTTCTAATCTGGTCCTTTGGTTTCTGGCTGTTGTGTCATGTGAGTTCTTTCTATATTTTGGATGGTAAGCCCTTACTGGATATGTCATTTAGAAATATATTGTCCCATACTGCAGGATGCCTTTTTGCCCTGCTGTTCGTGCCCTCTGCTGTACAGAAGATGTTAGTATGATGTTTTCCCAGTCGTTCATTTCTGCTTTTGTTTCTTTGCCCAAGGTGACCCGTTCAAGTTAGAGGTTCTCATGTTTTTCGTCAAGAGGATTTTGCCTATGTGTTCCTCTAAGATTTTTATGGTTTTCTGACATCCATTCATGTCTTTTATCCGTTCTGAGTTATCTTTTGTATATGGGGTTAGTCAGTAATCCAGTTTCATTCTCTTGCATGTAGCTGTACAGTTTTACAAGAGCAGTTGTGGAAAAGACTGTCATTTCCCATTGTATATCCATGGCTCCTTTATTGTATAGTAATTGCCCATATATGCTTGGTTTGTATGTGGGCTCTCTAGTCTGTTCCATCGGTCTGTAGGTGTGTTCTTGTGCCAGTACCAAATTGTCCGTGGCTTTGTCGTACTGCTTGAAGTCAGGGGGCGTAATCCACCCAGCTTTTACTTTTTCTTGTCAGGATTGCATTTTCTCTTCGGGGTCTTTTGTGGTTTCCTATGAATTTTTGTACTATCTGCTGTAGCTCGTTGAAGAATGCTGTTGGTATTTTGATAGGAATTGCATTTAATCTGTAGATTGCTTTACGCAGGATGGCCATTTTGAAAAGACAAATTCTCCCTGTACAGAAGCATGGGATGGATGTATTTCTATTTATAGGAATCTTTAATTTCTCTCATGACTCTCTTGTATATTTCATATTTATGTGTCTTAAAATTCCTTGGTTAGGATTATTCCTAGGTATTTTATTGTTTTTGAAGCCATTGTGAATGGAATTCTTTCCGGGTTTCTTTCTCCTAGTTCATCATTAGTGTATATGAATGCAACAGGTTCTGTGTATTAATTTTGTATACTGCACCCTTGCTGAAATATGATATTAGATCTGTTAGATTTGGAGTGGATTCTTTACGGATTTTTATGTACAATATTATGTCAACTGCAAAAAGGGACATTTTTTCCTCTTTGTTACCACTCTGGATGCATTGTATTTCTTTGTGTTGACTGACAGCTGTCTCTAGGGATGCCAGAGCCATGTTGACTAAAAGTGAGGAGACTGGGCATCCTTGTCTTATTGCCAATCTTAAAAGGAGAAATTTTCAGCTTCTCTGTGTTAAGTATGACGTTGGCTGTGGGTTTGTCATATATGGCCTTTATGATGTTGAGTTAGTTGCCCTCTATATCCATTTTATTGAGTGTTTTTATCAGAAATGGATGTTGTATATTGTCGAATGCCTTTCCAGCATCTATGGAGATGATCATGGGGTTTTTGTCCTTTTTGTTGATGTGTTGGATTCTGATGTTGGATATTCCAGTTGCAGGCCAGGAAAGGGGACCGCAGACTGTGACCTCACTTCCTTGATGATGGAGCCCAACGGAACTTGGAACTCAAGTCTGAGTTTCACCAGTTGTGGCTTTCAACATCCTAATAAAACCACACAGCTGGTAGGAGATTGGGGTGTGCAATTTATTAGATGCTCTGCACAGCCCCCGAGGCCATGGCCTCCAGGAAATCCACAAGGAAAATCTTTGGAAAAGTTTTCCATGTTGGATCGATGCTTGGTCCACATGCCTCTGTCCACATGCTCGGAGCGAGCCAGAGGTACCACAGTGAGGTGAAGTTCCCGGTGGCCAGAGCAGGAAGCGCCCAGAGACTGAAGTGGAACCGAGCTTGGCATGAGGGTCCTGAGGTAAGGGATTTGCACAGGCTTCGTTCAATGATGTACGGTGCTGTCCATACCTCTGCCCGGTAAGGGATGGGAGCTGTCTCCCAAGGAAGTGATGGCAGGCACGCTTTCATGTGTATGTTTATCATGTATTAATTGTTTACACCGCTGACTGTGAGCCCTCGACGGTAAGGGCCTAGCCTGACTCGTTCAGTCCTTGTTCCACAAGACTTATGGCAATGCCTGCCCCTTTTGGTCATTAACAGGCATCTGAGGGAAGAAATGGACAAGTTCTCCTTTTTCTTTAATTTTCCATTTTTAAAATTTTTCTATCATTAATGTACAATTACCTTAACAACATCATGGTTACTAGGCACACGCTATTATTTATTCTCCTCTACATTCCCCATTACCGTCACTGTCCATCAGCATAAGATTCTCTGGAAACACTACTTGTCTTCTCTGTGTTATACTACCTTCCCTGTGTCCTCCACCCTACATTATATGTGCTCATCGTAATGCCCCCTTTTCCCCCTTATCCCTCCCTTCGCAGCCTTCCTCCCAAGTCCCTTTCCCTTTGGTAACTGTTAGTCCATTCTTGGTTTCTGTGAGTCTGCAGCTGTATTGTTCCTTCAGTTTTTCTTTGTTCTTATACTCCAGAGATGAGTGAAATCATTTGATGCCTTCTTACTTGGCCAGGCTTCTTTCACTGAGCATAATATTCTGTAGCACCATTCGTGTTGTTGTAAATGGTAGGGTTTGTTTCTGGCTTTTGGCTGAATAGCATTCCATTGTGTACATGTACCATCTCTTCTCTATCCATTCATCTAGTGACGGACAATTAGGTTGCTTCCATATCTTGGCTACTGTGAGTTGTGCTGCAGTGAACATCATGGTGCATATGTCTTTTTTTTTGAATCTGAGATGTTGTTTACTTTGGGTAAATTCCGGGAGTGGCAATCCCAGGTAAATGGTATTTCTATTTTTAGTTTTCGGAGGAACCTCCATATTCCTTTCCCCAACACTTGAACTAGTTTACATTCCCACTAGCCGTGTAGGAATTTTCACCAGCATTTGTAGTTCCTAGACTTTTGAATGTTGAGCATCCTCCCTGGTGTGAGGTGATACGTCATTGTGGTTTTAATGTGCTTTTCCTTAGTGATTAGTGATGTGCCACATCCTTACATGTGCCTGTTGACCATCTGAGTTTCTTCTTTCAAGATGTGTCTGTTCATATCGTCTGACCATTTCTAATCTGGTCCTTTGGTTTCTGGCTGTTGTGTCATGTGAGTTCTTTCTATATTTTGGATGGTAAGCCCTTACTGGATATGTCATTTAGAAATATATTGTCCCATACTGGAGGATGCCTTTTTGCCCTGCTGTTCGTGCCCTCTGCTGTACAGAAGATGTTAGTATGATGTTTTCCCAGTCGTTCATTTCTGCTTTTGTTTCTTTGCCCAAGGTGACTCGTTCAAGTTAGAGGTTCTCATGTTTTTCGTCAAGAGGATTTTGCCTATGTGTTCCTCTAAGATTTTTATGGTTTCCTGACATCCATTCATGTCTTTTATCTGTTCTGAGTTGTCTTTTGTATATGGGGTTAGACAGTAATGCAGTTTCATTCTCTTGCACGTAGGTGTCCAGTTTTTACAAGAGCAGTTGTGGAAGAGACTGTCATTTCCCATTGTATATCCATGGCTCCTTTATTGTATAGTAATTGCCCATATATGCTTGGTTTGTATGTGGGCTCTCTAGTCTGTTCCATCGGTCTGTAGGTGTGTTCTTGTGCCAGTACCAAATTGTCCATGGCTTTTTCGTACTGCTTGAGTTGGGTGGGCGCAATCCACCCATCTTTTATTTTTTCCTGTCAGGATTGCATTGGCTCTTCGGGGTCTTTTGTGGTTTCATATGAATTTTTGAACTATCTGCTGTAGCTCATTGAAGAATGCTGTTATTATTTTGATAGGAATTGCATGGAATCTGTAGACTGCTTTACACAGGATGGCCGTTTTGAAAAGACAAATTCTCCCTGTACATAAGCACGGGATGTATTTTCACTTATAGGAATCTTTAATTTCTCTCATGACTCTGTTGTAAATTTCATATTTATGTGTCTTAACACTCCTTTGTTAGGATTACTCCTCGGTATTTTATTGTTTTTGATGCCATTGTGAATGGAATTCTTTCCTGGTTTCTTTCTCCTAGTTCATCATTAGGGTATATGTTAGCAACAGAGTTCTGTGTATTCATTTTGTATCCTGCACCCTTACTGAAGTAAGATCTTAGATCTGGAAGTTTTGGAGTGGATTGTCTACGGATTTTTATGTACAATATCATGTCAACTGCAAAAAGGGACATTTTATCCTCTTCGTTGGCAATCTGGTTGCATTATATTTCTTTGTGTTGAGTGATTGCCGTTTCTATGGATGCCAGAGCCATGTTGACTTGAAGTGGGGAGGGTGGGCATCCTTGTCTTACTGCCGATCTTAAAAGAAGAAGTTTTCAGCTTCTCTGTGTTAAGTATGACATTGGCAGTGGGTTTGTCATATATGGCCTTTATGATGTTGAGTTAGTCGCCCTCTATATCCATTTTGTTGAGTGTTTTTATCATAAGTGGATGTTGAATTTTGTCGAATTCCTTTCCAGCATCTATGGAGATGATCATGGGGTTTTTGTCCTTTTTGTTGATGTGCTGGATGATGATGTTGGTATTTTCCAGTTGTAGGCCAGGAAAGGGGACCGCAGACAGTGACCTCACTTCCTTGATGATGGAGCCCAACAGAACTTGGAATCCCGGTAACCGGGCACACAAGTGTCGGGCCAGCCCATCCCACAAACCACATGGCGTGAGAGACTGGAAGGTGCAATCTGTTGTGCTGTCCCCATGACCCGAGGCCATGGCCTCCAGGAAACCCACAAGGAAAATCTTTGGAAAAGTTTTCCATGTTGGATCGACGCTTGGTCCACATGCCTCTGTCCACATGCTCGGAGCGAGCCAGAGGTACCACAGTGAGGTGAAGTTCCCGGTGGCCAGAGCAGGAAGCGCCCAGAGACTGAAGTGGAACCGAGCTTGGCATGAGGGTCCTGAGGTAAGGGATTTGCACAGGCTTCGTTCAATGATGTACGGTGCTGTCCATACCTCTGCCCGGTAAGGGATGGGAGCTGTCTCCCAAGGAAGTGATGGCAGGCACGCTTTCATGTGTATGTTTATCATGTATTAATTGTTTACACCGCTGACTGTGAGCCCTCGACGGTAAGGGCCTAGCCTGACTTGTTCAGTCCTTGTTCCACAAGACTTATTGCAATGCCTGCCCCTTTTGGTCATTAACAGGCATCTGAGGGAAGAAATGGACAAGCTCTCCTTTTTCTTTAATTTTCCATTTTTAAAATTTTTCTATCATTAATGTACAATTACCTTAACAACATCATGGTTACTAGGCACACGCTATTATCCATTCTCCACTACATTCCCCATTACAGTCACTGTCCATCAGCATAATAAGATGCTCTAGAAACACTACTTGTCTTCTCTGTGTTATACTACCTTCCCTGTGTCCTCCACCCTACATTATATGTGCTCATCATAATGCCCCCTTTTCCCCCTAATCCCTCCCTTGGCAGCCTTCCTCCCAAGTCCCTTTCCCTTTGGTAACTGTTAGTCCATTCTTGGTTTCTGTGAGTCTGCAGCTGTATTGTTCCTTCAGTTTTTCTTTGTTCTTATACTCCAGAGATGAGTGAAATCATTTGATGCCTTCTTACTTGGCCAGGCTTCTTTCACTGAGCATAATATTCTGTAGCACCATTCGTGTTGTTGAATGGTAGGGTTTGTTTCTGGCTTTTGGCTGAATAGCATTCCATTGTGTACATGTACCATCTCTTCTCTATCCATTCATCTAGTGACGGACAATTAGGTTGCTTCCATATCTTGGCTACTGTGAGTTGTGCTGCAATGAACATCATGGTGCATATGTCTTTTTTTTTGAATCTGAGATGTTGTTTACTTTGGGTAAATTCCGGGAGTGGCAATCCCAGGTAAATGGTATTTCTATTTTTAGTTTTCGGAGGAACCTCCATATTCCTTTCCCCAACACTTGAACTAGTTTACATTCCCACTAGCCGTGTAGGAATTTTCACCAGCATTTGTAGTTCCTAGACTTTTGAATGTTGAGCATCCTCCCTGGTGTGAGGTGATACGTCATTGTGGTTTTAATGTGCTTTTCCTTAGTGATTAGTGATGTGCCACATCCTTACATGTGCCTGTTGACCATCTGAGTTTCTTCTTTCAAGATGTGTCTGTTCATATCGTCTGACCATTTCTAATCTGGTCCTTTGGTTTCTGGCTGTTGTGTCATGTGAGTTCTTTCTATATTTTGGATGGTAAGCCCTTACTGGATATGTCATTTAGAAATATATTGTCCCATACTGCAGGATGCCTTTTTGCCCTGCTGTTCGTGCCCTCTGCTGTACAGAAGATGTTAGTATGATGTTTTCCCAGTCGTTCATTTCTGCTTTTGTTTCTTTGCCCAAGGTGACTCGTTCAAGTTAGAGTTTCTCATGTTTTTCGTCAAGAGGATTTTGCCTATGTGTTCCTCTAAGATTTTTATGGTTTCCTGACATCCATTCATGTCTTTTATCCATTCTGAGTTATCTTTTGTATATGGGGTTAGTCAGTAATCCAGTTTCATTCTCTTGCATGTAGCTGTCCAGTTTTACAAGAGCAGTTGTGGAAAAGACTGTCATTTCCCATTGTATATCCATGGCTCCTTTATTGTATAGTAATTGCCCATATATTCCTGGTTTGTATGTGGGCTCTCTAGTCTGTTCCATCGGTCTGTAGGTGTGTTCTTGTGCCAGTACCAAATTGTCCGTGGCTTTGTCGTACTGCTTGAAGTCAGGGGGCGTAATCCACCCAGCTTTTACTTTTTCTTGTCAGGATTGCATTGGCTCTTCGGGGTCTTTTGTGGTTTCATATGAATTTTTGAACTATCTGCTGTAGCTCGTTGAAGAATGCTGTTGGTATTTTGATAGGAATTGCATTTAATCTGTAGATTGCTTTACGCAGGATGGCCATTTTGAAAAGACAAATTCTCCCTGTACATAAGCATGGGATGGATGTATTTCTATTTATAGGAATCTTTAATTTCTCTCATGACTCTCTTGTAAATTTCATATTTATGTGTCTTAAAATTCCTTGGTTAGGATTATTCCTAGGTATTTTATTGTTTTTGAAGCCATTGTGAATGGAATTCTTTCCGGGTTTCTTTCTCCTAGTTCATCATTAGTGTATATGAATGCAACAGGTTCTGTGTATTAATTTTGTATACTGCACCCTTGCTGAAATATGATATTAGATCTGTTAGATTTGGAGTGGATTCTTTACGGATTTTTATGTACAATATTATGTCAACTGCAAAAAGGGACATTTTCTCCTCTTTGTTACCACTCTGGATGCATTGTATTTCTTTGTGTTGACTGACTGCTGTCTCTAGGGATGCCAGAGCCATGTTGACTAAAAGTGAGGAGACTGGACATCCTTGTCTTATTGCCAATCTTAAAAGGAGAAATTTTCAGCTTCTCTGTGTTAAGTATGACGTTGGCTGTGGGTTTGTCATATATGGCCTTTATGATGTTGAGTTAGTTGCCCTCTATATCCATTTTATTGAGTGTTTTTATCAGAAATGGATGTTGTATATTGTCGAATGCCTTTCCAGCATCTATGGAGATGATCATGGGGTTTTTGTCCTTTTTGTTGATGTGTTGGATTTTGATGTTGGATATTCCAGTTGCAGGCCAGGAAAGGGGACCGCAGACTGTGACCTCACTTCCTTGATGATGGAGCCCAACGGAACTTGGAATCCCGGTAACCGGGCACCACAAAGTTGGGCCAGCCCATCCCACAAACCACATGGCGTGAGAGACTGGAAGGTGCA
The DNA here is from genome assembly GCA_032199065.1 of Smutsia gigantea. Taxonomy (NCBI): domain Eukaryota; kingdom Metazoa; phylum Chordata; class Mammalia; order Pholidota; family Manidae; genus Smutsia; species Smutsia gigantea. Next base: position 8,072 of record JAVSCE010004113.1, on the reverse strand, counting down.
ATCTGTTGTGCTGTCCCCATGACCCGAGGCCATGGCCTCCAGGAAACCCACAAGGAAAATCTTTGGAAAAGTTTTCCATGTTGGATCGATGCTTGGTCCACATGCCTCTGTCCACATGCTCGGAGCGAGCCAGAGGTACCACAGTGAGGTGAAGTTCCCGGTGGCCAGAGCAGGAAGCGCCCAGAGACTGAAGTGGAACCGAGCTTGGCATGAGGGTCCTGAGGTAAGGGATTTGCACAGGCTTCGTTCAATGATGTACGGTGCTGTCCATACCTCTGCCCGGTAAGGGATGGGAGCTGTCTCCCAAGGAAGTGATGGCAGGCACGCTTTCATGTGTATGTTTATCATGTATTAATTGTTTACACCGCTGACTGTGAGCCCTCGACGGTAAGGGCCTAGACTGACTTGTTCAGTCCTTGTTCCACAAGACTTATGGCAATGCCTGCCCCTTTTGGTCATTAACAGGCATCTGAGGGAAGAAATGGACAAGCTCTCCTTTTTCTTTAATTTTCCATTTTTAAAATTTTTCTATCATTAATGTACAATTACCTTAACAACATCATGGTTACTAGGCAAACGCTATTATCCATTCTCCACTACATTCCCCATTACAGTCACTGTCCATCAGCATAATAAGATGCTCTAGAAACACTACTTGTCTTCTCTGTGTTATACTACCTTCCCTGTGTCCTCCACCCTACATTATATGTGCTCATCATAATGCCCCCTTTTCCCCCTAATCCCTCCCTTGGCAGCCTTCCTCCCAAGTCCCTTTCCCTTTGGTAACTGTTAGTCCATTCTTGGTTTCTGTGAGTCTGCAGCTGTATTGTTCCTTCAGTTTTTCTTTGTTCTTATACTCCAGAGATGAGTGAAATCATTTGATGCCTTCTTACTTGGCCAGGCTTCTTTCACTGAGCATAATATTCTGTAGCACCATTCGTGTTGTTGTACATGGTAGGGTTTGTTTCTGGCTCTTGGCTGAATAGCATTCCATTGTGTACATGTACCATCTCTTCTCTATCCATTCATCTAGTGACGGACAATTAGGTTGCTTCCATATCTTGGCTACTGTGAGTTGTGCTGCAGTGAACATCATGGTGCATATGTCTTTTTTTTTGAATCTGAGATGTTGTTTACTTTGGGTAAATTCCGGGAGTGGCAATCCCAGGTAAATGGTATTTCTATTTTTAGTTTTCGGAGGAACCTCCATATTCCTTTCCCCAACACTTGAACTAGTTTACATTCCCACTAGCCGTGTAGGAATTTTCACCAGCATTTGTAGTTCCTAGACTTTTGAATGTTGAGCATCCTCCCTGGTGTGAGGTGATACGTCATTGTGGTTTTAATGTGCTTTTCCTTAGTGATTAGTGATGTGCCACATCCTTACATGTGCCTGTTGACCATCTGAGTTTCTTCTTTCAAGATGTGTCTGTTCATATCGTCTGACCATTTCTAATCTGGTCCTTTGGTTTCTGGCTGTTGTGTCATGTGAGTTCTTTCTATATTTTGGATGGTAAGCCCTTACTGGATATGTCATTTAGAAATATATTGTCCCATACTGGAGGATGCCTTTTTGCCCTGCTGTTCGTGCCCTCTGCTGTACAGAAGATGTTAGTATGATGTTTTCCCAGTCGTTCATTTCTGCTTTTGTTTCTTTGCCCAAGGTGACTCGTTCAAGTTAGAGGTTCTCATGTTTTTCGTCAAGAGGATTTTGCCTATGTGTTCCTCTAAGATTTTTATGGTTTCCTGACATCCATTCATGTCTTTTATCTGTTCTGAGTTGTCTTTTGTATATGGGGTTAGACAGTAATGCAGTTTCATTCTCTTGCACGTAGGTGTCCAGTTTTTACAAGAGCAGTTGTGGAAGAGACTGTCATTTCCCATTGTATATCCATGGCTCCTTTATTGTATAGTAATTGCCCATATATGCTTGGTTTGTATGTGGGCTCTCTAGTCTGTTCCATCGGTCTGTAGGTGTGTTCTTGTGCCAGTACCAAATTGTCCGTGGCTTTTTCGTACTTCTTGAAGTCAGGGGGCGTAATCCACCCAGCGTTTATTTTTTCTTGTCAGGATTGCATTGGCTCTTCGGGGTCTTTTGTGGTTTCCTATGAATTTTTGTACTATCTGCTGTAGCTCGTTGAAGAATGCTGTTGGTATTTTGATAGGAATTGCATTGAATCTGTGGATTGCTTCACGCAGAATGGCCATTTTGAAAAGACAAATTCTCCCTGTACATAAGCATGGGTTGTATTTCCATTTATAGGAATCTTTAATTTCTCTCATGACTCTCTTGTAAATTTCATATTTATGTGTCTTAAAATTCCATGGTTAGGATTATTCCTAGGTATTTTATTGTTTTTGAAGCCATTGTGAATGGTATTCTTTCCTGGATTCTTTCTCCTACTGCATCATTAGGGTATATGAATGCAACAGAGTTCTGTGTATTCATTTTGTATCCTGCACCCTTGCTGAAATAAGATATTAGATCTGGTAGTTTTGGAGTGGATTCTTTACGGATTTTTATGTACAATATCATGTCAACTGCAAAAAGGGACATTTTCTCCTCTTCGTTACCAATCTGGTTGCATTGTATTTCTTTGTGTTGACTGATTGCCGTTTCTAGGGACGCCAGAGCCATGTTTACTTAAAGTGGGGAGGGTGGGCATCCTTGTCTTACTGCCGATCTTAAAAGGACAATTTTTCATCCTCTCTGTGTTAAGTATGACATTGGCAGTGGGTTTGTCATATATGGCCTTTATGATGATGAGTAAGTCGCCCTCTATATCCATTTTGTTAAGTGTTTTTATCATAAGTGGATGTTGAATTTTGTCGAATTCCTTTCTAGCACCTATGGAGATGATCAAGGTGTTTTTGTCCTTTTTGTTGATGTGCTGGATGATGATGTTGTATTTTCCAGTTGTAGGCCAGGAAAGCAGACCGCAGACAGTGACCTCACTTCCTTGACGATGGAGCCCAACAGAACTTGCAGTCCCGGTAACCGGGCAACACAATGTCGGGCCAGCCCATCCCACAAACCACATGGCGTGAGAGACTGGAGGGTGCAATCTGTTGTGCTGTCCCCATGACCCGAGGCCATGGCCTCCAGGAAACCCACAAGGAAAATCTTTGGAAAAGTTTTCCATGTTGGATCGACGCTTGGTCCACATGCCTCTGTCCACATGCTCGGAGTGAGCCAGAGGTACCACAGTGAGGTGAAGTTCCCTGTGGCCAGAGCAGGAAGCGCCCAGAGACTGAAGTGGAACCGAGCTTGGCATGAGGGTCCTGAGGTAAGGGATTTGCACAGGCTTCGTTCAATGATGTACGGTGCTGTCCATACCTCTGCCCGGTAAGGGATGGGAGCTGTCTCCCAAGGAAGTGATGGCAGGCACGCTTTCATGTGTATGTTTATCATGTATTAATTGTTTACACCGCTGACTGTGAGCCCTCGACGGTAAGGGCCTAGCCTGACTTGTTCAGTCCTTGTTCCACAAGACTTATGGCAATGCCTGCCCCTTTTGGTCATTAACAGGCATCTGAGGGAAGAAATGGACAAGCTCTCCTTTTTCTTTAATTTTCCATTTTTAAAATTTTTCTATCATTAATGTACAATTCCCTTAACAACATCATGGTTACTAGGCAAACGCTATTATCCATTCTCCACTACATTCCCCATTACAGTCACAGTCCATCAGCATAATAAGATGCTCTAGAAACACTACTTGTCTTCTGTGTTATACTACCTTCCCTGTGTCCTCCACCCTACATTATATGTGCTCATCGTAATACCCCCTTTTCCCCCTTATCCCTCCCTTTGCAGACTTCCTCCCAAGTCCCTTTCCCTTTGGTAACTGTTAGTCCATTCTTGGTTTCTGGAGTCCTCAGCTGTTTTTTTCCTTCAGTTTTTCTTTGTTCTTGTACTCCGAGATGAGTGAAATCATTTGATGCCTTCTTACTTGGCCAGGCTTCTTTCACTGAGCATAATATTCTGTAGCACCATTCGTGTTGCTGTGAATGGTAGGGTTTGTTTCTGGCTTTTGGCTGAATAGCATTCCATTGTGTACATGTACCATCTCTTCTCTATCCATTCATCTAGTGACAGACAATTAGGTTGCTTCCATATCTTGGCTACTGTGAGTTGTGCTGCAATGAACATCATGGTGCATATGTCTTTTTTTTTTAATGAGATGTTGTTTACTTTGGGTAAATTCCGGGAGTGGCAATCCCAGGTAAATGGTATTTCTATTTTTAGTTTTCGGAGGAACCTCCATATTCCTTTCCCCAACACTTGAACTAGTTTACATTCCCACTAGCCGTGTAGGAATTTTCACCAGCATTTGTAGTTCCTAGACTTTTGAATGTTGAGCATCCTCCCTGGTGTGAGGTGATACGTCATTGTGGTTTTAATGTGCTTTTCCTTAGTGATTAGTGATGTGCCACATCCTTACATGTGCCTGTTGACCATCTGAGTTTCTTCTTTCAAGATGTGTCTGTTCATATCGTCTGACCATTTCTAATCTGGTCCTTTGGTTTCTGGCTGTTGTGTCATGTGAGTTCTTTCTATATTTTGGATGGTAAGCCCTTACTGGATATGTCATTTAGAAATATATTGTCCCATACTGCAGGATGCCTTTTTGCCCTGCTGTTCGTGCCCTCTGCTGTACAGAAGATGTTAGTATGATGTTTTCCCAGTCGTTCATTTCTGCTTTTGTTTCTTTGCCCAAGGTGACTCGTTCAAGTTAGAGTTTCTCATGTTTTTCGTCAAGAGGATTTTGCCTATGTGTTCCTCTAAGATTTTTATGGTTTCCTGACATCCATTCATGTCTTTTATCCATTCTGAGTTATCTTTTGTATATGGGGTTAGTCAGTAATCCAGTTTCATTCTCTTGCATATAGCTGTCCAGTTTTACAAGAGCAGTTGTGGAAAAGACTGTCATTTCCCATTGTATATCCATGGCTCCTTTATTGTATAGTAATTGCCCATATATTCCTGGTTTGTATGTGGGCTCTCTAGTCTGTTCCATCGGTCTGTAGGTGTGTTCTTGTGCCAGTACCAAATTGTCCGTGGCTTTGTCGTACTGCTTGAAGTCAGGGGGCGTAATCCACCCAGCTTTTACTTTTTCTTGTCAGGATTGCATTGGCTCTTCGGGGCCTTTTGTGGTTTCATATGAATTTTTGAACTATCTGCTGTAGCTCGTTGAAGAATGCTGTTGGTATTTTGATAGGAATTGCATTTAATCTGTAGATTGCTTTACGCAGGATGGCCATTTTGAAAAGACAAATTCTCCCTGTACATAAGCATGGGATGGATGTATTTCTATTTATAGGAATCTTTAATTTCTCTCATGACTCTCTTGTAAATTTCATATTTATGTGTCTTAAAATTCCTTGGTTAGGATTATTCCTAGGTATTTTATTGTTTTTGAAGCCATTGTGAATGGAATTCTTTCCGGGTTTCTTTCTCCTAGTTCATCATTAGTGTATATGAATGCAACAGGTTCTGTGTATTAATTTTGTATACTGCACCCTTGCTGAAATATGATATTAGATCTGTTAGATTTGGAGTGGATTCTTTACGGATTTTTATGTACAATATTATGTCAACTGCAAAAAGGGACATTTTCTCCTCTTTGTTACCACTCTGGATGCATTGTATTTCTTTGTGTTGACTGACTGCTGTCTCTAGGGATGCCAGAGCCATGTTGACTAAAAGTGAGGAGACTGGGCATCCTTGTCTTATTGCCAATCTTAAAAGGAGAAATTTTCAGCTTCTCTGTGTTAAGTATGACGTTGGCTGTGGGTTTGTCATATATGGCCTTTATGATGTTGAGTTAGTTGCCCTCTATATCCATTTTATTGAGTGTTTTTATCAGAAATGGATGTTGTATATTGTCGAATGCCTTTCCAGCATCTATGGAGATGATCATGGGGTTTTTGTCCTTTTTGTTGATGTGTTGGATTTTGATGTTGGATATTCCAGTTGCAGGCCAGGAAAGGGGACCGCAGACTGTGACCTCACTTCCTTGATGATGGAGCCCAACGGAACTTGGAATCCCGGTAACCGGGCACCACAAAGTTGGGCCAGCCCATCCCACAAACCACATGGCGTGAGAGACTGGAAGGTGCAATCTGTTGTGCTGTCCCCATGACCCGAGGCCATGGCCTCCAGGAAACCCACAAGGAAAATCTTTGGAAAAGTTTTCCATGTTGGATCGATGCTTGGTCCACATGCCTCTGTCCACATGCTCGGAGCGAGCCAGAGGTACCACAGTGAGGTGAAGTTCCCGGTGGCCAGAGCAGGAAGCGCCCAGAGACTGAAGTGGAACCGAGCTTGGCATGAGGGTCCTGAGGTAAGGGATTTGCACAGGCTTCGTTCAATGATGTACGGTGCTGTCCATACCTCTGCCCGGTAAGGGATGGGAGCTGTCTCCCAAGGAAGTGATGGCAGGCACGCTTTCATGTGTATGTTTATCATGTATTAATTGTTTACACCGCTGACTGTGAGCCCTCGACGGTAAGGGCCTAGACTGACTTGTTCAGTCCTTGTTCCACAAGACTTATGGCAATGCCTGCCCCTTTTGGTCATTAACAGGCATCTGAGGGAAGAAATGGACAAGCTCTCCTTTTTCTTTAATTTTCCATTTTTAAAATTTTTCTATCATTAATGTACAATTACCTTAACAACATCATGGTTACTAGGCAAACGCTATTATCCATTCTCCACTACATTCCCCATTACAGTCACTGTCCATCAGCATAATAAGATGCTCTAGAAACACTACTTGTCTTCTCTGTGTTATACTACCTTCCCTGTGTCCTCCACCCTACATTATATGTGCTCATCATAATGCCCCCTTTTCCCCCTAATCCCTCCCTTGGCAGCCTTCCTCCCAAGTCCCTTTCCCTTTGGTAACTGTTAGTCCATTCTTGGTTTCTGTGAGTCTGCAGCTGTATTGTTCCTTCAGTTTTTCTTTGTTCTTATACTCCAGAGATGAGTGAAATCATTTGATGCCTTCTTACTTGGCCAGGCTTCTTTCACTGAGCATAATATTCTGTAGCACCATTCGTGTTGTTGTACATGGTAGGGTTTGTTTCTGGCTCTTGGCTGAATAGCATTCCATTGTGTACATGTACCATCTCTTCTCTATCCATTCATCTAGTGACGGACAATTAGGTTGCTTCCATATCTTGGCTACTGTGAGTTGTGCTGCAGTGAACATCATGGTGCATATGTCTTTTTTTTTGAATCTGAGATGTTGTTTACTTTGGGTAAATTCCGGGAGTGGCAATCCCAGGTAAATGGTATTTCTATTTTTAGTTTTCGGAGGAACCTCCATATTCCTTTCCCCAACACTTGAACTAGTTTACATTCCCACTAGCCGTGTAGGAATTTTCACCAGCATTTGTAGTTCCTAGACTTTTGAATGTTGAGCATCCTCCCTGGTGTGAGGTGATACGTCATTGTGGTTTTAATGTGCTTTTCCTTAGTGATTAGTGATGTGCCACATCCTTACATGTGCCTGTTGACCATCTGAGTTTCTTCTTTCAAGATGTGTCTGTTCATATCGTCTGACCATTTCTAATCTGGTCCTTTGGTTTCTGGCTGTTGTGTCATGTGAGTTCTTTCTATATTTTGGATGGTAAGCCCTTACTGGATATGTCATTTAGAAATATATTGTCCCATACTGGAGGATGCCTTTTTGCCCTGCTGTTCGTGCCCTCTGCTGTACAGAAGATGTTAGTATGATGTTTTCCCAGTCGTTCATTTCTGCTTTTGTTTCTTTGCCCAAGGTGACTCGTTCAAGTTAGAGGTTCTCATGTTTTTCGTCAAGAGGATTTTGCCTATGTGTTCCTCTAAGATTTTTATGGTTTCCTGACATCCATTCATGTCTTTTATCTGTTCTGAGTTGTCTTTTGTATATGGGGTTAGACAGTAATGCAGTTTCATTCTCTTGCACGTAGGTGTCCAGTTTTTACAAGAGCAGTTGTGGAAGAGACTGTCATTTCCCATTGTATATCCATGGCTCCTTTATTGTATAGTAATTGCCCATATATGCTTGGTTTGTATGTGGGCT